>JAINUG010000269.1:160000-172500 GCA_029706075.1 Aldrovandia affinis | reverse complement strand
CGACTGGATGGAGTTTCTGATCCAGGAGCTGACGGGCTCACGGACCGCTCCCGCCAACTTGCTGGAAGGGGTGAGCGCGACCTTCACAGCCCTGGGTCTGTGTGGCTCAGTGGGTAGAGCACTGCGCTGACAACCGTTAGGTTGTGGGTTCGATTCCCACTGGGACCACATATACCGAAAAATGTATGCGTTCTGCTGACGTAAGTCGCTTTGGAGAAAAGCGTCTGCTAAATGGCGTATATATTAATGTTGAAGTTGTAATGCAAGGGGGTGAGCAATAAAACGTTACGAGTAACTAAGGCCCTGCTTATCAAATAAAGGCAAGCATGCGAGGTGCACAGGTAACCCTTGCATGGACTATCATATCAAGACCCAATGGATTCTACGTACGTTCAAAGATCAAGTGATTTCAAAGCTGAATCTGTCCAAAGGTCGTCAGAAGTGTGAATGCCGGTCGTTTGTGGTTGGAAATTACCCAAGATGCACTTTTTTTATTACTTTGATAACTTTTTGATAAGTTGGCGAGCGGGAACGATTGGTGAGATGTAAACATTAACGAACGTCTCCTAATCTTTGATCTGCTCCAGTGCTGTGTCCTTGACTGCACTGAGAAGTGCACTGGCATTCCATTTTGGGAAGTAGACTTGAAAAAGTGTGATTTCCTGTTCAAAGAGGCAGAAAAAAACGGCCTTTTTTTCTTGTTAATGTCTGCTGCAATTCAGGCAACGTGACGTGAGATCTACTTCATCAGTATAAGGAGACCTATTTTCTCTTTATTTAATTTTTTTGTAGTATTAACTACAAATGCACATACAATTCAGTTGTGCTTTACTATTTGTCGAGTATTGTATAAGTTTGTAGTGTGCATCTCTAAGATGGTGTTTATGTTATTGTGACTGGACTGATCTCTTGCCCTAGCTGTGACTTTCTTGCCATTTTAGAAGCAGCCATTTTGGTTTTAAAGTCACTTTAGATAAGAGCGTCTGCTAAATGTCTAAAATGTAAGTTCTCGGTGTAAATTAGACCCCCCCCCACACACACACACACGCACGCACACACACACATCCGTGCACCCAAGCATGCTTCTTTGTGCTTACCCGCTGTATGAGTGTGAAGACAACTTCCTGTTTGTTTGTTACTCTCACTTGATTGGTTGATGCAGCCATGCACTACGGCTGTATGCCAAAAGAGTCATTTTAGTGCCCATCCGGTGGTCCAGTGGTTCTGTGTGGCTCAGCAGGTAGAGCACGGCATTGACAACGCTGAGGTTGTGGGTTCGATTCCCATTGGGGCCACATATACAGAAAAATGCATGTATTCACTACTGTAAGTCACTTTGGATAAAAGCGTCTGCTAAATGGCGTATATTATTATTATATTATTATTATCCCCCTCCCTTCCCGGCCCTCGCCCAGCCCCTGAGAGGGAAGAACACGGTGGACGTGATCACAGAGGGCTCTCTGATGGAGCTGCAGGACCTCCACGACCCCTTCCTGTACTGGCCGGCCCGGGTGGTGCAGAACGTCGGGGGCAGACTACGCCTGCGCCCCGTGGGGATGGACAGCGACGCCCACGACACCTGGCTGTTTTACCTGGACCTGCGGCTCCGTCCCATAGGCTGGGGCCAGGAGAACCGCTTCAGCATGGACCCACCCGCCGGTACGGCACACTCGCATCACAGCCCGTACACAAGGGTCGTTAGATAGTGTCTGCGTCTACGCTCTGTGGTTCTTGTAATACACCAGTTTGGTGACATGCACATTACATTATTTACATTGTTCATTTGCTCAGCAGACGCCCTTATCCACAGCAACTTAGACCGTTTACAACATATATATATATTTTTTTTCTACATTTATTTTCAGATTTTATCCAGTTTTTCCTCCCAATTTGGTAGCCAATTACTCCCGCTGTGCTTAGTTCAATCCCCTCCCTCGTAGTTCGCTGCCGTAGCCCTGTGACCAGCAGTGACAATGGCGAAGCACCGCCTCCTCCGAGACAGAACTCGCCGAGCTGTCGACTGTAATTCCGGCACCCCAGAACCACTCCTGTGCGCAGTGAACTGTGTCGGCTTCCCTCCCCCCTCCCTGGGGCGGACAGCCAATTGCCGCCCCGGTGGCACTCCCGGCCAGAGCCGACTCTGGCGCGATGGGGAATCGAACCCCGGTCGCCGTGGCCAGCGTCGGACGTTGAAACCACTAGACCACACGGGAGGCCCGTTTACAACTGTTTTAACATGTTATCCAGCTGGATATTCACTGAATCAACTGCGTTATGTACCTTGCTCAACAACACTGCACCGCTGGGGATTTGGTACCTGCAAAGCCTCCTTAACTTCTATAATACACCTTTAAAGTCTAAACCTAGACTAAATAAGCTGTGGTAAAGCATAGCCTAGCGTTTCTCCACCCAAGTCCTGGGGACTCACGGCTTAATCTGCTGTTCTTTCCGTCGCATCTCTTCGTTAGCCGAGCTTGAGTGAGCTGTGCTGACAGGAGAAATGTTCCTTAAGTTATTTCAGTTCATTTGGCGTCAACAAATTAGCTTCATGAATTAGTACTCAGAGCTCAGAATAAAATGGGGTTTTTTTTAACTGTGAAAAGATGCATTGTCCCCTAAACCAAGTTTTCAAATTTACTTTCACTGAAAATGGCATTTTCACCATGTCGAAATCTTTGTTGTATTTTTGTAAAGTATGTTCCGTGCCACAAAAATACCACGAAAGACAAGCAGAACAATGGGCACTATTCATGTCTGACAAAATGTGCGGCCTGTTAATATGAAAGAGACTGGTAAACTAGAGGCAGGGAGAACTGGGAGGAAGGCCTTCAGCGCAGTATCTGCAGGACAGGAATGGGCTTTAAATATAAAGCAGGGGCCTTGCTTATCTGTGATTGGCTAAAGGCTGGTGGCAAAAAGTTTTTAAAAAAATACAAAGCAGTGGGCTTGCTTATCTGTGATTGGCTGATGGGTGGGTGAAAGGGTTTTATATATAAACGTGGCGGCGGGTGATTGGGCGAGGGCAGGGGGTGTTCAGGGAAGTTGTCCTCCCTCCTTTCCGAGCTCAGACAGCCACACTCCGGTTAGATTAGAGGGCAAGACATCAATGGCCTTTGGGTTTTGACATTGCTCAGTCTTCATCTTCAGATGTCATAATTCTTCATCAACCAAAAGATGTCTTTCCTCTTTAGATATTTTTAGCACAGCGAGCTGTTCCAGGGACAGGAATGTAAAATGGCATACAAGCTGAAAAGTAATAGCCTTTTTTTTTTCTGTAATTTGACACGACGTTGGAAAAAAGTGCGCTCAAGTCAAGTTTTTTTATGAAGTCACCCAAACATTGATGTATATTAGCTGTGTGATCAGTGTTCAGGTACATGTGTAAGCAAGGATGTCAAGAGGTGGCAGATTGCCAGTGAGTGTGAGCCCTGCTGTGACTTCCAGTGACAATGCCGCTCAGTTTGCACAATCACACTTTTTTTTTTTTATTACCGTTTTTCTCCCAATTTGGTTGCCAATTAAACCCTCTATTTATTTCAATTCCCCACCCCCACGAGTCCGTCGCCCGTCCTCCGGGAGCGAGACACACATTCCTGGCCGATTGTTCCCGCCTCTTCCGAGACGGGAATTCTTCCACGGACGCCTTAACCTTCCTTCCTTCCCCCCCTTCCCCCCCCTCCCCGGAGGCGGACAACCAAACGCCGCCTCCGATCGGGGCTGACGACCAGGGCCGGTCTGGTAGAGACGCGGGTTTCGATCCGCGTCCCTGGCGGGCAGCGCACACCACTGCAAAGCGTGGTGCGTTAGACCGCTACACCATCCGCCAGCCCCACAATCACACACTTCTGTACAGAAAAGCACACGTGCGATTCACAAATACGGTGTTGTCATTGAAAGCAGGGACATTTTCTCAACTGCAGATGTTCTGATCAAGATCTTTTATGAATATGCATGAGTCAGCCAATCAGAAAACCTGAAGTGAAGCTTGTTCAGTGGCAAAGGCGGTTTTGATGTTAAGCGCTCGGAGCTGAACATATGTGGCCGTGTCCAATCTGTGAAGTCGCGGAATTATTGCTTGTACGAGTGCTCTGGATTTGTGGAGAAGAGTCAGACCCAATTTGCGCCGTTTTCAATGCTGATGTTAGAGTGCTGTGAAATTTTGGAGGACTCTGACACATTGTGGAATCTGCTTCTGAATGAATGGCATGTATATAAATGAGTATGAGCCCTCTGAAATGGATGGAGGATATCTGTACAGTATTCTGTGGTAAACCTCATTTCATCTGTACCATAATGGCTTGGATGCCTCAGTAGAACCAGGGCCATTTATTCTTTGGGCAAAGGGCGTCACGCTGCTTTAGTCATTCACAGCATCATCTATAATGGTGTTTGTGTGTGTGTGTGTGTGTGTGTGTGTGTATGAGTAGGTATACAAGAACAATGTTTTGAAGAAACCGCACGCTTGTTTGATTAATGGCAGCGTGACCTTGTTGTTCGGTGAACGGGGTGAGTGGAATCTCTGAATGACGTGCTCCATCCACACTCGTAATTATGGCTTTGAACACTTTGCCTGAGTCATTGCCACTGTGTTCTTATACAAATGTTAATGCATTGTTACACAGTCGTGACCTTTCCAGCGTCGCGGAGCTCTGCCTGCCTGCTGGCGCTGTTTTGTTCATAGAGGAGCGGAGTGTGGCTTCGCCCGTAGGTGCTCGACTGCTTACAGACAAGTCTGCTCTTTCAGGTGCTCTTTTTACGGAACGCCATCGTGACTTTGTCAGAAAGGTGCTTTATATAGAGCAGGGGTGTCAAACTCATTCCATCGAGGGCCGAGTGTGTGCAGGTTTTTGTTATAACCAATGCACTACACCAGGTGATTTCAATTAGGTCTCCTCCTTAGTTGAAGCAGCAAGCTAATTAGTGAAATCACCTGGTGTAGTGCATTGGTTGCAACAAAAACCTGCACACACTCGGCCCTCAATGGAATGAGTTTGACACCTGTGATATAGAGGATTCCTATGCCCTGCATTTAGGTGCCGTGCGTGTAGCCTAAACACTGTTTACGTAAGCCAGGATCGGGCGGCCGAATAGTTTTGTTCTTTTTCGTTATCTCCAGGTATATTTCAGCCTGATACCCGTCTCCCTCAACATACTTTTTGGCACGATGTGCTCCGCAGCCAGAATTTGTGTGCTGCGGATCGCAGTGTTGTGGAATGAGGAAGCTGGGAGGTGTGCTTGTTAGCGACTGCCTAATCTACAAGTACATTGTTCATGCACCGCTGGCTGTACATGTACTGAATCTTTGATTACTATCTGGTTCTCAGATTTTGGTTCTCAAGCATCTAGCCGTGACATTGACGGATAAAGGTCAGGATTGCGGCACCTGCCCCCGGGTGGCGTAAGGGTTAAGGTTCTCGCCCGGAGTGCGAGTCGCCCGCTGCGGCCAGGGTTCAATCCCCAGCTGCGCCATCCCGGCTCTGGCCGGGGGACCTGTTCGGGGGCGGGGATTGGCTGTCTGCCTCAGAGGGAGGGGGGGAGGAAGGGCAGGAGCTTGTCGCATGCAAAGCGTCTCTGTGTGTATCAGAGTTACGGTCGACTGCTTGGCGAGTTCCGTCTCGGAGGAGGCGGTTCGGCGCCTTTGTCACTGCCGGTCCCAGGGTTGCAGCGGCAAGCTCGTAGTACGAGGGAAGGGATAGCTGAATTAGAAATAGAGTCCTTATTACAGGTGCAAGGGCCTTCCCTCTGCACACCACTTCCTGACATTATGTTCTTTCCCCTTCCTCTCCAGAGCTGCGTGTTTTTAAGAGTGGTCCCGAGTGGCGTGAGGCCCTGGACCAGGCGAGGGCCGAGGCGGAGAAGAACCCCCTTCCCCTGGAGGTGTTCAAGGTGAGTGTGCCAGAACTCTGTGCATAAGTGCAAAAAGATGGAACCGATTTAGCAAAAAAACACACACATACACACACAAACAGTGTTACAGGTATGGTACGCAGCTGCCTGCAATGATGTCTTGCGCTGTATTACTGCACTGATCTTGTGCGCTAACTATGATTGTTCCTACCATGTATTTATGCACATCTTGTAAGTCGCTCTGGATAAATGCTTAAAATGTAAACGTAAACATATTTATAACTGTGAGAAAAGAACAAATAATTCTCACTTTAGGTGAACAAAATTGCTGTTGTCAGTTTATCTGAAATAAATCTTTCTTGACAAAGACAGGTCCAAGCAAATAAACACTACCTTTGCGTCCGAAAGGTAATGACACAAAGTAACTTTTGAGTCATTGCTGGCTCGATATTAGTTCCACTTTTCCTCGAGGAGTAGTCTTTGTACATCGATTTGGAATGTGTCCAGGAATCCATAACGATGACTCTGCGGTGCTGACGGATTGATACTCCCCTCAGCATCACTCGTGGGTTCTCTGGAAGTCTGAGTCCTCGCTGGCTGTGACTCATGTTGCCGTCACATTGTTTTCTATGATTTACGCCTTGGCTTTTGTTGCTCAACGCACGCGTGGCCTATTGTGTACTTTCGTAGAAACCTACTGCTTTTCCTACGACGGTTGCTTCCACTCACTCACCATGGAAAGTAGAGCTGCTCCACCCATGTTCTTGAAGTGCAGCAGTCAGTGCGTTCCACCTTCGTGACTAAGCGTGAAGCGTCTTCATTGCACTGAAGCACCCTTGAGTTGGAGCTCCCCCTAACCTCTGTTGACGGTGCGGTTTATCTCGGCTGTTATCAGTTGTAAGTCCCATCCTCCCCTTCCCGCCCCTCAACCTCCTCCTCCGATGAGCCTGCTTTCAGCTCGTCATGCCTTGCCCGGCCTCGACGAGGGCCAGAAACCTGTCCGAGTCGGCGGGGAGTCCGATTTTATGGAATTGTGCGCACCACACTCGATCTCTCCCTGGGAACTAGAGGTCGGGAAAAGGGAGGTTGAGTTCAGGCATATAAAGGATGAGTAAAACGAGGTTTTTCCTGCTGATATTTCTGAATGCGCCGTAAGGCTATTTGCGGGCTTCCGTGAAGAGGCAGTAAAAAACAAAACAATCGAATGTTACGACCGTTGGACAGTAAATAATCACCGTCTTTTATTTTGAAGTCACATCCAGTAAACGCAGCACTGTCCTAACTGCCCGTGGCATTCATCCTAAGTGAGTAATTGAGTAATACCGCTCTCTGACAACTTCCTGCTGTCGCTCATACTGCAATGTTAATTGTCAGCTCGTGTTGATATTGATAGTGTTTGATATCGTCGTAGCCGGGTAACCGGTTCTGCAGTGAAGTAAAGTGACCGAGCGAGCGAGTGCTGTGAATGACTCTCAGCCTCACTGAGTAATATTAGTCAAAGAGCTCTGGAGGTGTCATACGAGGCTTCACAGAAATAACGCGCGTCGCCATCGCCAGATTTTCACCCTTTTGTTCACCGCGGCGACGCTCGTTTCTCACGTTGTAAACGCTCGCGGGATGTTACATTTAACATTTAAGAAAAGACCCCGCTCCCCGACGGGTTATGCACACAGACCCCGACCACTCCAGGAGTCGGCAATAAATACATATTTTACCTCACGCCGCGGCGGCAACATCAACCGTATTGAGCGGCCGTTTGATTAATACCTTCGCTGCGCGCCGCTCGCCAGTGGCATTTTGAAAAAAATGTTTAGGTTTTTTTCGGGGCCGGATTGAAGTGGGTTTTCGCTGTTCCGCGGCTGCCCGTGGACGTCTCAGAGAGCGAACGCACTCGCCGAGAGGGAGAGAGAGAGAGACGTGTTTGCGGCTCGTTTCGTTGCTTGTGTGTTCTCTCGTTAATGAAGAGCCGGGGCTGGTCCACAGCGAGGGTCGATTTCTCGGCGTGTGACCGGGGGCACGGCGCTCTGCCTCAGGGCCCTGGTCTCCGGGCGGATCCGAGAGGGGCGAGATCACACCGGGCACTGAGAGAACGCGATTTTGGGAAAGGGTGAACCGAACTGAAGTATCGCTCTCCGTGGCAATGAGGGAAATTCGATAACTTCTGGGGGAAAAAGACTGTATCTATAATCTTGGGACCTTTTTCCATATGTTGAAGATGAAACAAAAAAATGTGAAAAGATGTGTTGAGAATTGTCAGTGTGTTTCCCACACGTATTTTTCACATTAATTCGGACCCACGTGCTGAGTCACCGAACTAACAAACGAACGGAATGCGCTCCTTAATTAATTTGCTGTTCACACGCTGTTCTGTTTGTTGGTGTACATGTAAAGGACAGCTCTTCTGGACTGTTCTCTGTGTCGTGAGGAAAACCTGACGAAATGCAAAACTAAACAAGCTCTTTCAGCGTATGTGGCTTGCTGTCCATTAATAAGTGAAAAGGCCACAAATTGACCTTTAAACCACTGATTAACGATAACTGGCTGCTCTCTTTTCCCCCTCTCTTCCCGAGCGCATATTTAAAGGGTGATTATATCATCCGTGGCCATGGATTTCCTGGTAGCTTGTCTTGCTAAATCACTCTCAGTTCGGGTCATTTCCTAATCAGGTGACTGGCTGTGAGTGGGGATGACTCGCCTGCGTGCTAATCAGTTACCGAGCGCGTTGTTGGATGCTCGTCGTGTCCTCGGGAAAACGAGCGATTGAATGAATGAACAAATTAGTGGAAGAATGGAAATCACCTCGGTGGGAAAGGTGCTTCAGAGTGAGGCAGTCTGGAGCAGAGAGTCGGGGAGGGAGACAGTCAGGGAGAGAGAGCTGTGAGCATCATTTGTGTGACTTGCAAAATGAAAACAGGCCTTGTGCCCGTGAAAAGGAAAATGCGCGATAGCCGGTCTAAATGTGGCTCAAGGCTGATGGAAACAGTTGAAATTCACACACCTACCTGAGATGCATTATTTATAAAATCCACCTTTCTCTCGTACGAATGACTAATTTAGGTCGTCACTAAGCGCAAAATGTGGGGCTCACTCAAGTCATGTGTCTCCACTTTGGGAATACCTTTCTCGGTCTGTCTTTTGCACAGAGCTTGAAGCGATTATTATTAGCGCTGCAATTAGGGTAAAGAAATACATTATTTTACTAGTGGAAACATAGCTGCAGCCACCGATTCCTCATCTGACCCTTGAGCGAAAGACATGGGATATCAGTGCAGGAGAAGGGCAAGCAGAGAGACCTGCACCAGCATGGCAACACTGATTAACATCCACCTTCAACTCACTCACATGGGCTTTCAGGTTGATAAGCTGAAACGTAACACAAAACAGAGTCCTGCTTGCTGTGTGTTGATGAAACGGTAAGACATGGCTGATATTAACCCCCTCCGTCTCTCTTTTGAAATTGAGATTTCCAGGTCGTGAGGGAGACGGATTCTCCTCACTTTGAGCGTGCCATGCATCGCCACGGGAGACAGTGATGTCACACTTGGATCCCGATCCTCTCTCCTCTCTCTCTCTCTCTCTCTCTCTCTCTCTCTCTCTCTCTCTCTCTCTCTCTCTCTCTCTCTCTCTCTCTCTCTCTCTCTCTCTCTCTCTCTCTCTCTCTCTCTCTCTCTCTCTCTCTCTCTCTCTCTCTCTCTCTCTCTCTCTCTCTCTCTCTCTCTCTCTCTCTCTCTCTCTCTCTCTCTCTCTCTCTCTCTCTCTCTCTCTCTCTCTCTGGGGCGCAGGCTGGTCAGACCAGATAATGTTTCAGTCATCTGAACTTGGCGCTGGAGGGGGGGTCACACTCGTTTAACTGGTGGAACTGGGTGATCGGGCTGTCACCTCCAGGGCTGTGTCGCGCGGTAACCGTGCACACGAGCCACATTAACGTCCTGTCTGGGATGGATTACACTCGGCCCAGTTGTTACGCCATCGAGCGGTGTAATGCTTATAGTGTCGTTTGAGTGCGGTGCCATGTGGCGAGTGCGTGAACCACTTTGAGGCAGTGTTCAGACCCTTAATGCAGACGGTGTCCGCATTCTGTACGGTACACTGCTGCGTTCTACAATGAGCGACCTGTGTGTGTGTGTGTGTGTGTGTGTGTGTGTGTGTGTGTGTGTGTGTGTGCCTTTGTGCGCATTTGTGTTTGTATTAGTACGCAGGCGCATGTGTGCTTTTGTGTGCAAATGTGTGAGTGTATAAATGCGTGTGTGTCTGTTCTTGTCGTTCAGGATCACGCAGATCTGCGTAAACACTCGTTCAGGACGGGGATGAAGCTGGAGATGGTGTCGCCCCAGGAGCCTTTCCACATCTGCCCCGTGTCCGTGACCCAGGTGAGTCCAGCCGGTCCACGCCGAACCAAACCCGCACTTCACGATGGCTGTGTCTGGATTGCGAGCCAGCTGCCTGCGTCCTTCGCAAGCAACGTAGAAACTAGCTAGCTACTTCATTCAAGCCAAATTCTTACAATAATTATTTAGGTCAAACTCAACTATCATTTTTCCTGATCAGCTAAGCCCATAATTTCACAGTTCATTGGCTAGTCTGGTAGAGACGGGTTTCGAACCACGTCCCTGATAGGCAGCACACACTCGTATCGGACCAGCCAAAATACGGGTGCGTTAGACCGCAAAACAAGGCCCGTTAAAAGGACACATTTCTTGGCGACTTCCGATTGAGACATCCCTAAAAAGACGACCGTCCAAAAGAGTGCAGACGCCTTGCGATTGAGACACAGCCAGCGTGTCTGAGGGGGCAGAACCTGAGCGTCTGAGGGAAGTCCTAGAGGACAGAAAGGAGGACTGTGCAGGGCACCGCTTGTGTTCACACACAGACGTAGAGATTCTCACTGGGGAGACTCCGTAAGCCTCAGCTCACAACAGAGCTCATTAAACAGCATTGCTCCTGACCAGAAGACACATTCGCTGGACTCTTCACCCTCGCCGCAGGTACCTCGAAGGTGCAGACACTTGACCTTAATCTTCTCACCTTGCTCGCCTCGTTCAGTTTAAACTCTAGCTCCGGAAAATTGCTAATGGTGCATTCTTCCAGTAATCCAGACCTTTATATTTTTTTTCCGTCAAGATCGCCTCGGGCGCATCGCATCGCATTCTAACTAAGGGCCGTCTGTGCCGTTCGCAACTGTGGAGGTGTGCTCGTCGCCTCCCCTGACGGTGACAGTTTGCTCCTCATTAATAGTGAGAAGGGGCCACGGAGCATGAATTAATCAGCTGTGAATAAAACATCGAAAACCACATGAAAACAGTTCATTACGTTTCCTTGTTTACAAAGCGTCCCCTTTGAAATGATCAAGTGTTGCGCTCTGTCACCTCGCATAAAAAGTGTCATATTTACATTACATTATATTACATTATAGGCATTTGGCAGACGCTCTTATCCAGAGCGACGTACAACAAAGTGTTAACCGTAGTCAAGAACAGTTTAGCTGAAAGCCACCCTAGTGGGAAGTACAATTCCTGGGTGCTAGGAGCAACCACATAGTTAAACTAGGACCCTGTAGGTAAATCTGTAGCCACAATTCAGAGGTAGCAGTAAAGCACTCAATGCAGGAAATAATGCCTAAGCCTAATACACTACATAAACAAGTAGACGTGTAAACTAAGTGACTATGTCCCTAAATTAACAAAAACCGGACTACGGGGAGAGGTGCACCCTGAAGAGGTGAGTCTTCAGTCGACGCTTGAAGGTGGCCAGGGTCTCAGCTGTTCTGACTTCCACCGGAAGGTCATTCCACCATCGTGGAGCCAGAACCGACAGGAGACGTGACCGGGAAGCGCAGGTGCGGAGGGGGGGAGGTGCTAGGCGTCCTGAGGTAGCAGAACGGAGAGGTCTGGCAGGTGTGTAGGGTTTGAAGATCTTGGTGAGGTATGTTGGGGCTGATCCCTTGACTGCCTGGTATGCTAGGACCAATGTCTTGAATTTGATGCGAGCTATAACAGGCAGCCAGTGGAGGGTAGTGAGCAGGGGGTGACATGGGAGTGTCGAGGAAGGTTGTAGATCAGACGGGCCGCAGCGTTCTGGATGAGTTGCAGGGGTCTGATGGCAGATGCGGGAAGGCCAGCCAGGAGCGAGTTGCAGTAGTCCAAGCGGGACAGTACCATTGCTTGGACCAGGAGCTGGGTAGAGTACGTGGTAAGGAAGGGACGGATCCTCCTGATGTTATACAGGAAGAATCTGCACGCCCGGCTTACCGCTGCAATGTTCATTGATAGGGACAGCCTGTTGTCCATCACCACACCGAGATTCTTCGCGCAGGGTGATGATGTCACCAGGGTGTCACCTAGAGAAATGGAGAAATCAAGGTGGGGAGAGTTTAGGGCAGGAATGAAGATTAGCTCTGTTTTACCTGGGTTGAGCTTTAGGTGGTGACTGTCCATCCAGCTCTGAATGTCCCCAGGCAAGCAGCGATGCGGGTAGAGACCTGAGTGTCTGATGGGGAGAAGGAGAGAAAGAGTTGAGTGTCATCAGCATAACAATGGTAAGATAAGCCGTGGGCAGAGATTACAGAGCCAAGGGAGCGGGTGTACAGGGAGAAGAGAAGGGGACCGAGGACTGAGCCCTGTGGAACCCCGGTGGGGAGGGAGCAAGGCGGTGAT
>JAINUG010000269.1:85000-155000 GCA_029706075.1 Aldrovandia affinis | reverse complement strand
ACACCATATAAGTCAACAGTCTGTTCATTTCTGTATATCCAACCAATAATTAAATGAATTAACTGTAAGGAAAAGTGTGTGTTGATGCCTCTGTGGGAGAACAACGGAGGAGTGCATGCAGCAGCTCCAGATTATATATCTTAAATGGAGTTCATGTCAGCTAATTCACATAATGACATACTGTTCTTCCACACAATTTAACTGTAACTGGAGATGTACGGTTCTTCCACATGCCGTATATAAAATCAGACATAAAATTCAAACGAAACATTAAAACAGAAAAAGAACAGAAGGTAGTAGTCTCATCTCTGTAATAGATGAGTGTAATTAATGCATTTTTCAGCTTTCAACCTTCACGAACCGGTTTATGTACTTTCAAAAGAATAAATTATCGATCTTCTGAAAATGAAAAAAAACAAAACATATATGGTTGTTCGTTGACATGGGCTGCAAATGTTGCATCAGCCTTTTTCCGAACTCAAGGGAGAGTCCAAAGCGGTTCTATTCTCAAATGTCTTGATATATATGCACCCTTTGATCCTGAGCACAAAGCTATCGCCTGCATAGTGACGGGTGAGGGGGGGTTGGGTTGGGTGGGGGGGGGTTGTCTAGTCTCCTAATCCTCTCAGTCGTCTTTGCCTGCGTTCAGCAGCGGCCCTTCTGCTGACTGTCCATAACTTTGTCATAACCAGTTTAGCATTTAATCTAATGTCATGAAAAAGGGGCCCAGATTACATCTGTCAGGGAAACAAGTCCCCACGCATTACCGCTAAACGTCATGACGATGAGAAGGGCTGTCTCTCCCTCTGTGTCCCGGGGGCACTTTGCATTGATTGTTTCATTCACTTAAGGTGATTTATTGTGTTGATGGGGCATTTTAACTCTGGAGATGACTAATGCGCCACACTGCATTACCAGCCTTATTTACCGGGAGAGAGACCGATCCTGCATTCTCCCTGGTGTGTCTGTCAGTCCATTCAGAGAGTGACATTTAAACTGTATCCCGTCTCACAAATCAAATCGTTCCTGCTGGCCTGTGAGCAAATAGGTTTTTGGATGGTATGGTTGTTTTTTTTTCTCCCCAAAGAGATTAAGAAATGAAGAGTACACCTATAGCTTTAGATTAGTTTCTTCCTAGGTTCAGAAGCAAATAGGACAGATGTGTGTTGTTTTGGGGGCTTTTTTTTTGCGCTGATGCTGCTTGTGTGTGTTTACATGTGTGTGTGTGTGTGTGTGTGTGTGTGTGTGTCATAATTATTTTTGTGGGTGTGTGCAGACATTAATTAGTCAGGTCAGATGTTCATTTTTGTGTATTTTGGGTGTGTGTGCATAGACATTAATAAGTCAGGTGTGATGTAGGTGTATGCGTTTGTGTGTGTGTGTGTGTGTGTATATATATATGTGTGTGTGCAGACATTAATTAGTCAGGTGTGTATGTAGGTGTATGCGTTTGTGTGTGTGTATGCGCGTGTGTGTGTGTGTGTGTGTATCTATCTGTGTGTGCAGACATTAATTAGTCAGGTGTGTATGTAGGTGTATGCGTTTGTGTGTGTGTGTGTGTGTGTGCAGACATAAATTAGTCAGGTCAGATGTTCATCTTTGTGTATTTCGTTGTGTGTGCAGACATCGATTAGTCGGGGCTTCAGTAAATGCCTGTGGCTGGAGGTGGTGAATCCGCTGAAGCCGTCGGAGATCTGCGTGGCCTCGGTCAGACAAGTGAGGGGGAGACTGATGTGGCTGACCCTGCAAGGTAAGGCCTCTCCCCAGCCACACACTCCGTCCACTCCTGAATAATCCGAGCATTCAGTCCCACGTGAAAACGGCCCACAATGCAAGGGCTGACTCTGGTTCTTTCTGTCACTCAATGCAAAAAAAACTGTGAAAGACAACAATGCCTGGAAGGTCAAATCTATTTCCTCATGTGCTGGTAAACGATGCACACCATCATGTGAAAGAATAACAGCAGTATATTATATCGTAATTTCCCGGTTCTGTGTTTTTCCTCTGCCCCCGTTAGACAGAGTGGACGTGCCTGTCGCCGGCAGGGATTACTCACCGCTCTCAGCTGCCGTTTGAGTCATTCGAACGTTTCTTTGCGAAGGCCCCTGAAAATAAACATGTTTACGGCCTCTCTAATGGGACGGCTGGACGGTAGCTGCACTCCGGCCGTCGCAGGGACACTAAAGCGATGCGGCGGGACCTTCCGCTTATTTAGGAGCGCGCTTTACAGCGTGCTCTTTTACGGCCTCTGTAAAAACAGACAGGGGTCACGCTATCTCTAATGCCGTCGTAAAATAAACCCCCGTGAGCGTGCGCCGACCGAGCCCGGCGAGCGCCCCGGATCGTCTTCACTTTGGAACGCTTGTCGCGATGATTTCGGGAGAAGTTCATTTCTCCGCTAATTTACAGGGGCCTTAGTCATAGTGTAATTCTGTGGCCCGTTTCATCAGCCGGCGGTGGCCACCCTTTAATGTCAGCTCGTTCACAGCTGGGGGAGTTTCCTGTTTTCTCAGGGGCTGCTCCGCCGCGTCTCTGCCGCGCGGTCTGGATAAACAGTTCATCTTCTGCCCGCGAAAAAGGGGTTTTTGTTTCGGCTGTGTGTCTCTCCCCCTGTAGGAGTCACGCAGATGTCACACCCGGCTAGATTCGATTAAGCCCTGCCGAGCTTCTCCCTGTTTGAGCGGGCGGCCGCTCAGAACGTCAGTATTAATAGTGATGATTAGGGGATTTCCCGGCTTTGTTCAGCCTCCAGGTTTCCAGACACACAGAATGGGAGGAGATGGCGGGTGGGGGGATGGGGGGGGGGGGGGATTTACCTTTGATGCAGATCTCGTCTGGACTGCTCTCTCCAACGCTAACGACCTTTAGCATGTCGTGTTGACATGCTAGCCTTAAGTGAATGTCTGTGTACCTGTATTTATTTATATCTGACTAGTGCTAATGCTGGATTTGGGAGTTGGCGCTCTGGGTTGCATTGTGCATAGTGACTGGGAGCGAGGAGAGAGGGCGGGGGTGTCTGGCCACATCAGTCATTTTCATTTAAATTCTCCTCCTGATCGAGTGAGGGGGTCTTCGGGCACAGGCTAACCATGGCGTGAAAGTGGCATGCAGTCATTTTAGCCTTGTGTCAGCTGGTGAGATCACGCCGGCCGTGTCTCTGATCCGGCAGCAGAAACAGAATAAGCCCCCGCATGAGAGATCCGAGCAGCCAATGAAACGGGAAACTAGGTCACGCAGCAACCTACGCGAGGACAGTATCGATAAGCGCACATTGTCGTCGCGTGTCGTATGCGTGTTGTGTGTACTCGTTTTCAGGCCTTTGATGTGCTGAAAAGCCTAGTTACTTACTTGTGCTTCCTCATTTCTCTCCACATTTCCCAACCTATCTGTGCATTTCTGTCTCGTAACCTTTTCTATCATTTTCTTTTACCTCTCTTGCTCTGGAATCACCCAGTAAATCAACGGAACATTTCTATAGTGATCAAATATAAAGGGGAGTTCGTTTTTTTTTTTGTGGCTACCCAAATTCTAGCCCATATACTGAAAATGTTTTCATTCTGTTTGCCATTTTGGAATTCCTTCATAGTATTTGTGAGTCTGTGTCCTTGCTGCAACCTTCTCCATCAATCCCCCTGCCCTCTGATGCGCAGGCTACCAGGCACTGCTTCTTGTCACTTCCCGGGCCCCTATCTGAGCTATGCAGCACACAGAAACCCGGCGTCTGAACAAGATGAGCCACCAGGCAGCCATACATGTAGTCTCTTAAAATCAGGCTGTCCCTTGTCACGTGTGACATTGTGAAAATCACAAAGAGTGATTTGACACCTGGGCTCAATTCGTCGCTCGTGCGGTCGGCTTACATCATTATTATCGTCGTCTCCCTGAACTCGACTGGAGCTCGCCCGTCGCTGAAGCGCTGCTGTCACACAAGCCGAAGGCCCCCGGGAGCTCAAACCCATGTCCGCGTGTCACATCACAAGCGTGAGGTAACAGGACTCCCCGAGAGGAAGCCGGTTTAGACACCTGCACTGGCGCGCGGTGTTATTTTATTTCCCTTTTTTACATGTTTGTGCATGTTTCAACCAAGCGTATTTATGTAACGGAGGAACGGATCTGTTGAACCACGAGCGTGTTATTTTATTCATGTTTTTGAGAACGTGTTTTCTGTAACGTTTCTTCTATTTTTCCGCCAGAAAACTTTTTCGTTCTCGCCATGTATACACGAGGGGAAAATGTGAACTTGAAATAATTTGTCCGGTTTGCATTTCGGCTGAAAATGTATAATGTATAAGCGTGTTCTTCATTCAAGTCAAGGTTATCTTTAATTGGGAGTTCACATGTTCACATGGGATAGAAGAGGGGCTGGCTGTACGCTTTGGCTACACATGTCTTTCCTGTGTGCTGTTCATGCCTGTAGGGACCCTTACAGTAAGGAAGTGGGTTCTTGCCCTAAGATTAAAGGCTCTCTCTATCCCTCTATCCCTCTCTCTCTCTATCCCTCTCTCTCTCTCTCTCTCTCTCTCTCTCTCTCTCTCTCTCTCTCTCTCTGTCTCTGTCTCTGTCTCTGTCTCTCTCTCTCTCTCTCTCTCTCTCTCTCTCTCTCTCTCTCCCTCTCTCTCTCTCTCTCTCTCTCTCTCTCTCTCCCTCTCTCTCTCTCTCTCTCTCTCTCTCTATCCCTCTCTCTCTCTCTCTCTCTCTCTGTCTCTGTCTCTGTCTCTCTCTCTCTCTCTCTCTCTCTCTCTCTCTCTCTCTCTATCCCTCTCTCTCTCTCTCAATTCAGTTCAATATGCTTTACTGCCATGAAATACAGGAAGTTAATATTGTCAGTGTAACATACATGTAGTTAATATATATACATATATATACAGTATACGCAAGTATTTTGTACATTTTAACTAATGAACATGAGACATGTACATTGTAATTATAATAATGGTAATTTTAACAGTAGCAGTAAAATAAGATCAAATAATATTTTTATTTTTTTAATGAATAAAACTTATAGCAATGATTATTGTAATGATAACTCCTCGTTCTCCTGGCAGGCTTGGCGAAGCAGCTCCCAGACTTTGTGGTGGATGTGGAGTCCATGGACATCTTCCCGGTGGGATGGTGCGAGGCGAACGGATACCAGCTGACCCCCCTACCGGCCCGTGTGTGCGTACCTATCGGCCGAACCGCGTTTGTAAACTGATCCAGTTCCACGTCTTTGAGATGTCAAACAAAACTGTAATCGGTTGAATAGTATCTGTTTGGAATAATTTCATGCTACGTGCTAACATTGCTATTGTCTGTAGATCAGTAGATATCGTTGTATGGGTATGTGCTGTGGTGCTATTGCAATAATTTAAAATTTGTATGGTATAAAAATAAAAATGACCCTACTCAGTCATACTTTAATGTAATATTTATATGATACACATAGTTATCTAAGTAACATACAGGTCAGTTAATCAATGTATGGTTAACTAACGTATAAGTCCCTGGAGGACCTCTGATTGTCATGCCGCTTTTGTTTTATCACCCGATCGTTACAGGTAGTCGTTGCTGTATTAACTAACAGCATGTATATGGTGCATCTGCATAGTAGTGTGAATGAGGGGAAGCGTTGAAACTCTCGCACTTAGTCCCTCAGCTGTCATAGATGCATTAAGTATTGTTAGTCCCATCTTTTTGGGGTTGCAGTTGTCCTTTGAGCACAAAGGACAATGATCTGATGGTAGGTGAGGCTCAAAATATCTTTTCTTCATTCATTAATTTACTTGTGGTCCCCACGCAGCACTGCGCTGAAATATCGTTTGCCATTTCCTCGGTATTGTTTCTGAATCCAGGCGTGCCTGTTGGTTAATTCATGAAGCAGCGTCTGCTGATGGAAAGGAGAACAGCCCAGGGAAGATTAGGCCTTTGTTGTTCTCTGTCACTGCTTATTGTGGGAAACATGCGGTTCGACAAACACAAGGCGCGTAAACGGATTGCATATCGTGCCATTAAAGAGCCCATTAAACAAACGGCAGATTATAAACTCTGGCGCCGGGCTCGGCCCTCTCTGCCGGTTTGTGTGGCGTTAGGGCGGGGCGGCGCATCGCGCGGGGTCACGAGGGACATCCCCGACGGAAGTTATTTTGTAGCGATAAGCTCGCCTGAAAAGGCTTTTCTTAAGGCTTTGTCTGCAGGAAGCGCGCTGGCACTCTGTCACCACCCGGCCGGCTCCTAACATCTCTGCAATGTTATAAGAACTTTATACGTCCGCTGGGAGACGGCAGGAGAACGCGAAGTGTTGTTGTTTATCCTGTCGCGGTGAATGAAATCGTCTTTCGCACTCGTTGTGTAATATGTTTGTGGACAGGCCTGAGCTAATGATTAAATAGGGAATTTGCTCCTTTTTTTGTTTGGCTGTTTCCATTAGGCTTCCTGTGAATAGGAAGCACAAGATATTCCCCTGCAGTCACAAGTAGGTTTATTGCGCATGCGGTACGGTCTTTGTGTACACTATTATGGTACAGGCAAGTGCGCTCTTTTTGTGTATTCTGTTACAACCCCCCCACCCTTTGACCCCCGGATATGTGGGCACAGTCTCCTCAGCTGAGGCTGGGAAAAGGACTACCTGCTGTAGTTGAGAAAGCGGTAAGGCCGAACCTAAATGTAGGCGCGGCGCAAGTATGTGAAGGAAAACATAAATTAAACGGGGTGAGGAGGCATCTCCTCTACTTGATAAACGCAGGGTTCTAAAACGGACTCGCCCGATCTTTAGTCGAGCAGCATTTGCAGAGCAATTTGAAAGGTGAGGAAAAAAGGGGAGAGAAGGCCTCAGCGTGGAGACTCCCATCGATGGCTTCGTATCGAACAGGGTTCCAAACAAAAGCACCCTGACTGGTGCACGGTAGTCTTCCAAAAACACAGTAAACCTCCTAAAACCTACCCGCCACAGGTTGGTTCTCCCACAGCCCGTAGAGAGCATACCTCTGTCTAGTATTGCACTCATGTCTACTTGTTTATGTATTGTATTAGGTTTAGGCATTATTTCGCCGATATTTTCTGCACTGATTGCTTTATTGCTACCTTTGAATTGTGGCTACAGATTTACCTACAGGGTCCTAGCTTAACTATGTGGTTGCTCCTAGCACCTGGAATTGTACTTCCCTCTAGGGTGGCTTTCAGCGAAACTGTTCTTGACTACGGTTAACACTCTGTTGTACGTCGCTCTGGATAAGAGTGTCTGCCAAATGCCTGTAATGTAATGTAATGTAAAACTATAACTTTATTTGTGCATCAAATGATAAACTGTCAAGTCCACTCGTATCCCGTTTGGAGGAACCGCCCGTGGCTGCATAATGCTACTGCAGCACGTGCCCAGGGCGAAACAGAGAAGCGAGAGGTGTGTGACCCTGGTCCTAAGCGTTACTGTGTGGAGTGCACTCTGAGACGTCTGTGTTTTCTGTGCGTGTTCCGTGTTTCAGGCCAGAAACAGAAGAAGATCGCCGTGGTTCAGCCGGAGAAACAGTGAGTTTGGCATCCCTCCACCCTCCCCTCCCCGTGTCTCCGAGAGTGGGCGCTCGCAGATCAATGAGGCCCGCGGCCTTGACCACCACCACAGGGCTCGGTGCTCCTCTCCAAGGAGAAAGAGAGATTTTAATTTGCGAAAACAACTTTATCGAACAAGCTTTACCTTCCGTTTGACTGCAACAGCGACGAGGCAGGAGCCTCGTATTCGGCCTGAGGAGCACAGCCTCCACATGGTCATTCACGAGTAGCACACAGAACCAGTTTCATTTATGTCACCGTATTCAGGTACTGAAATGATAAAGACAACGTTTTAAAATATTCAATATTATTAGTCAAGTGATACTAGTTCTGGTTTTCCCAGAATTAAATTCCCTACACATTCGTTTTGGAATCCTGTGCCCTTTAAATAAAAACACAGTTAGTAAAACCAGGGTAAGGTCACAAAAAACATTTTCGAAAACAAAGAGAAAGGGCAAGAGAGAGAGAGTAAGGAAAGGAGAGTAAGTGGTTCTCTGTACCAGACTTTGATTGGATTTCGCTGCCCTTTGGCAATCGTCCTAGCTTAAACTTCTGTACTGCCACCACCATCCCTCTCTCTCTCTCTCTCTCTCTCTCCCTCTCTCCTCTCCCTCTCCCTCTCTCTCCCTCTCTCTCCCTCTCTCTCTCTCTCTCCCTCTCTCTCCCTCTCTCTCTCTCCCTCTCTCTCCCTCTCTCTCCCTCTCTCTCTCTCCCTCTCTCTCTCTCTCTCTCCCTCTCGCTCTATAGTGTACTATTGGACAGTACACTATAGCCAGACATTGGTGATTCATTGATGAATTTATGTACAATGTGAATGGATGGGTGATTTGATTGATGAATGGATTGATGAACTGATTGATTGGTTGTCTGTTTTACCCGCCACAGGGTTCTCCCACAGCCCGTGGAGAGCATACCTCACAACCTCTGTGCAACCGTCGCCCCGGAGCCAGGTACAGTTTACAAACCAGTAAACCGTTAATAAAACCAAATGTCAAAACTCCAGAAGGGACTGCAAAATTATTTCACAAAATCAAATCAATTTCACAAAATCTTTCTCCTTCCTCCCTTTGGCTGGTTCTAAGAGACCTTTCCCGCCTTCAGCAGGTGCACAATTTGAATGAGGCAGTTAGAGCAGGCCCTGTGAAACACAGGAGGGGTGGGAGGGGGGTGAAGGCAGTGGAAGGCGATGCATCGTGTTGTACTATTCCCTGCCCGTCTTCCATCACGGACTAAGTGCTCACCTCCTCAGGCTCCATCTTGGCTCCCCTCCCAACCCCACCCTCTACCATCACTTGCTTTCTTATTAATTGTATTAATTCAGGTGGTTTATTATTATTTTTTATTGCTGTGGCATAGGGTATATTGTTAAGATTTTCTCCATAGTTCTGGGATTGGCATAGTTACCCTTCGGTAGTGCTTTGGTGATGCACATACATTTGCTGGTCTGGGCGTGTTGTTAAGCCTGGTCTGTGTCACAGTGCCCGTGTTGCTCTTGTGGATATGTCTATGTTCTCCTGCATTGTTAGGCGCTCTGGATAAGTTCTGGGCGGCAGTCTAGTGTAAGGGTTAGGGAACTGGACTTGTAATTGAGAGGTTGCTGGTTCAATTCCCAGGTGGAGCACTGCCGATGTGCCCTTGAGCTAAAGGTACTTAACCTGAATTGCTTCAGTAAAATAGCCAGCTGTATAAATGGATTGTATGTAAAGAAATGTAAACTGTGTAAGTTGCTCTGGATAAGAGCGTCTGCTAAATGCCTAAAATGTAAATGTCAATGTAAGGAGGAGCGTCTACAAAATGAATGTACCGTAATGCACACTGAGAAGATCTGTCATTTGTTCCTGGAAAACTTGACATGAAGGACTACGTCACCTATAGATCATTGTTATAACTGGGCCTGTGGAAAATTGAATGGAAAAATGAGACAACCCATATTCTTCCTAGAATTTAATGAGTCTCTCAATTAAGCCTTTTGTTCATTTATTTTCACACATCTGCATTCCTTATAATGGCCAATGATAAAACTGTTTGCGAACAAATAACAAGAGTCTGTAGAAAATGTTTGGACCACAGTTTTGCTCATTCTAATAGCAGGTGCATAGGCCCACACACTGCTGTGACAAAGAGGATAACAACCTGACACAGAGAAAAATTATCATCATAGTCTTTCACTGAATTTTTAACACTTTCTTTGCACATATGGACTAAAAATAAATTGATATTTTCTAAGCCTTGGTGTCAGATTGTTGTCCTCTTTGTCACAGCGGTGTGAGGGTCCCTTTCACTCCTCCTCTGAATAATAAATAACCCTAGCTTTGTGGGTTATCAAGTTCTTCCCCGATACCCCTAAACCTGTGTCTCTTCCGTGGTCTCCCTCCAGGCTCCCAGAACGGGAAATACTGCTGTTCCCAGATCTTTGTGAACCGCCACTGCTTCTCCGGCCCTTACCTGAACAAGGGCAGGATCACCGAGCTGCCTCAGGCCGTGGGGCCCGGCAAGTGCACCCTGGTCCTTAAAGAGGTACGTAACACCGGTCCCACAAACCAGGAAGTGAAGGATCTTTCCCCAAAAAAGGTGCATCACATCTAAGAATTAGAAATGGGAAGTGCTCCGCTGTTCCTCAAAAGAGGTACGTCGACACAGAAGGTCACAAACCTCCAAATGAAATGAGTTATTTCTGTGTTCTCTCTGGAACAAAGTGGACTTTCTACTGGCAGACTTTTGGGGAGTGCAGTTCTGTTGGTGGGTGTGAATGGCGAGAGAGGGAGCTGAAGTGGCAGTGCCCCATTTGGGCCAAATTGTACAGCGTCTTATTGAGCCTTTAATTTAAGAACGCAACTCTTAGGGAAAACATTGTATTCTGAAATGTCAACGGACGTTTTTGGCTTTCATGCAGGCTTCATTCGAATACCAACATTTAGTGCATTTGCACATGTACGATTCAAAGTTGCGTTCAGTATTGCCTTCAAACTCCGGTAGGGCCTGGAGGTCCTTGTTGCTCATTGAGTCCAATGACAGAGTAGAAAAGACAAGGCCATGATGCTCTTATTGCTTTATACAAGTATGAACATTTTGAGAATGTTGGGGTCAACACTAAGCTGCCTCAGACAGTGGACGTAGAACCTGCATCCTTGGCACTCTCTGTATATGTTCTGTGTGAACTATACAGTCTACACATATACTGTGCACGTTCTCAGTAAAACTTACAGTTAACTACGTGCTAGCTGTAAACTCGCTGCCCTTTTCGAAGTGAACTTCGCCGTTAGCGAGGTCAACAGGAGCTGCGTAATGTGCATATGTTACAGCCGGTCAGTGGCCACCGTAGCTTCTGAGGTCACATACAGACTGGGAAGATCGCTGTGCCTAGGGGGCCATCTGTGTAAATGTGCTGGCCAGTCGATATGGACTTTGACAAGCTGCCCTCCTGTTGTGTAAAAATCCATAACGCACAGCACAATGCCAGGATGCACCTGGGAGAGTTTTTCATAAGGAGTGTGTGACCGCTTACAGCGAAACCGACGAGAAGTCCAGAGAGGTGAGGCGCAAATGACAAAACGATGATCTTGTTGTGAAAATGTGGTCGTGAAGCTTTGGTCCTGTCAAAATGGAAATATTCTGCAAAATAAAGACTGCAGATTCAATCCCTCGCTCATTTCATAGGAAGACACAGATTCACTTCAGAGGATGAGAAATGGAGATTTCTATGCAGGTGTGAAATTAGCATTGAGGTGGGGGCAGGGTGTACAATCTTGCACGTACTGTTAAAGGAAGGGAGTGATAACAAATGATCGTATTGTTCAGCCACAAAAGGAGTTTCTCTCTCTCCTTCTTTTTTCGTTCTTGCTCCTACACATGCACACACGCACACACGTGCGCGCGCATGCACACGCACACAAGCACACACACACACTTACCAGTCAAGATTATTCAGTGTGAGCACCCCAGTCCTGGACCTATTCTCTAATCCTGTAATACTGTAATATGCAAACACAGTACAGTACCCCTTGTATGTATTATTCTAAATCCAATATCTACACTGTTAGAGACTCGGCTGCCTCTGTTTTTAATCGTGTTCAATGTTATTTTCCGTATAGACATTGGAGGTGTATGCGTAAAACTCTTTGCATTAGACTGCGGTGTCTTGCCTCAAGTCATTACTTCCAGTTAGATTTAAAAACGAGAGATGCGCAAAAATAATTCCCCGCTGTCACTGTGGACGGGAGGAAGGCTGACACGCCGAGACAGACGCTGCTCTCAGTCATCGATCCGACGAAATGGAATACGCAAATTACACGCTCGACGGTGAAAAAATAAAACAAATAGCCAACAACCGTAATGGCTGTTGTAAACAGCGTGGGACTGCAGATGGGGAATACGGGCGGAAAACGCTCGAGAAAATGTCCCTGTATGCACTTGCCTTTGGTAAACAGTGCTATCTGCATTTCTGCAAGGTTCGCAGTCTTGCTACCCCTCCTACCCCGTGTGTCTGTCAGATTCTCACGCATTCCTCCACCTGCCCCGTGCTACGCTGGAATGGAATTTGATTGAGGAAAAGAGTAAGGGGCTGGACTTAGCATTGCGCAACTGAAGGGATATGCCGTTTAAATGCGCAGCTTATGTTTCAATGCCATTAAACAAGTCCAATTAAAAGTTTTAAACCAGGGGTAGGCATTCAAGCCTCTAACATTCAAGCCTTTAAAACAATTTTTTAAACCCAGCTACGGTTTAAACCAGGGGTAGGCAACCCTGGTATTGGAGTGCGGGAGACGTTTCTGGTTTTAGTTCCATCCGAGCTGGACTACATAGTTTGATCCATTATTAGGAGTCTGAGTAACTGAATATTCAGAGTCTGAACGGTGAAACACTGAGTGCCTCCAGCACATGGTCACCTGCGTTCATTAAGCTTAATAATTAATCCAGTTACGCAGCTAGGGGTTCAGTTGGAACAAAAACCAGAAACGTCTCCGGCACTCCAGAACTAGGGTTGCCTACCCCTGTTTTAAACCGTAGCTGGGTTTAAAAAAATCGTTTTAAAGGCTTGAATGTCAGAGGACCCAAAAGCTGAGCTTGAAGGCCAATGTTGGCACCCGTTCAGAAAAGCAGTCTTTGACCTTGTGTGTCCGGTTGTTTGATTCATTAAGGATTTGCGCCTCTTTAAGTGCAGCCTGCTGTCTTTGTGCTTTTTGTCCTACAGTGGTCATATATCAGAGGGCACTTATGACAGGCCATGAACTTGGTGTAGGACAAATCTTTATTCTTGTATTTAATGCACAGTGGAGTAAGATTTTGTGTATCTGTCCTGTCGGCGTAGTGTTACGACCCAAACTCTTCGACCCATTAGTGTCACGCAAGCCTTTGTGAATGAAAATACCGCTCCAGCAGTGACAGCGCAGTGGAGGAAATATGTGATGTTTCCAGCAGCAGCATCTCAGCCCCTCACTGGGCTGACAGCTCTGTCTCCAGGCTGGGATGAACCTGAGGGTAACACGTCTGTAATAGCGCTCAAAGTGAGACGGAACTGTCAGTTGCTTCAATTAACATGGACACTCTCTTGTCAAAACAGTAGTGTAAAATTGGATTTGAGCTGAACTTGTGTTAGGTGTGCATCCAGATGTGTGAAATTCTGCCTGCATATCTGTCTATTTGTCTGACTCTTTGTATGTCTCCTCCGCATCTTCTCTCTCTCTCTCTCTCCCTCTCTCTCTCTCTCTCTCTCTCTCTCTCTCTCTCTCTCTCTCTCTCTCCCTCTCTCTCTCCTCTCAATTCAATTCAGTTCATTTGTTGTAGCATATGCTTTGGAACGTAGCAAAAGATAATAGAAAATAAGCAATTAAAAAATGTGCATAGTGAAAATAGAAAGAACATTCTACACCCAAAAAGACAATTAGACTTTCTCTCCTCCTCTCTCACTCTCTTTGTCTCTGTCTCACTCTCTCTCTCTCACACACACACACACACAGTTCTTCTGTTCAGTGTTTCAGAGGCTGGAATAAGATTGTAAAGTATTACTAAAGTAAATAATCGTTGCTAAAAATACAAGATTCACCGCGACACAAGGCTGAAAAATTACTTATACTTTATTAAGCTAAAAACGAACAACGCGTTTCACAAAAGGCTTCACAGGTAAATAATCGTTGCGTTTAAATAAATTCATAACAATAATAACACAATTACAATGACCAACGTAATTGATCAACATAAATGGTAACAGTAATAATAATCTGAATAATGACAAGGTTGGTAAACAAATGTCGATCATTTTAACGCATCAGTGTTTCTGCGTCTGTGAATCTTTTGTCTGAAACCTCCACCATGTGCTGGTTCAGCCTTTGTTGAAACCTGGAGATGAATTTCATTTCACAGAGAGGGAATGTTTCCTACAATATTTTCTACTGAATGTTTTAAAAAGGTACCAACACACACTAAGCCAATCGGTAAAAAGTAGAACCCCCTAAACTGTTTGTCTTTGGTATCTGCACACTTTTCCTTTGATGGTCAGGAGTGTGACCCTCCGCTACTACCACGGTGGGACCAGACGCGTGCGTGTCTTGGTCACGTTCATTTTGCCTCGTCAGCCCCGGGACTGGCGCGGTCGTGTTGTAGTCAGAGCAGCACAGTTGTTTAACAGGAAGTGTTTGGTGGCCCATGCGTGACCCGGAAGTACTCTTTATTTGTGCAGGTGCTCAGCATGCTCATCAACGCAGCCTACAAACCAGGCCGTGTCCTGAGGGAACTTCAGCTGGTAGAAGACCCCCTGTGGAACTTCCAAGAGGAAACCCTAAAAGCCAAGTAGGTTCTCCCGCCTTGCACCATAGAGCTCACAGCAGGTTCTCCACAGTTCTACGACAGACAGATTAAGTTCATCATTAATTTAGTCAAATTAAGGTCATCCCCACCGTATGTCAAGCGTCCAGGTTGTTGTTGTTTTTTTCACAATCACACAAAAATTGCAGAACAGAATAACAAAACCCTGTTCTGTAAATTCTATAAATTAATTTTTCTGACTTTACCCGTTTTTTCTCCCAATTTGGTAGCCAATTACTCCCGCTGTGCTTAGTTCAATCCCCTCCCTCGTAGTTCGAGACAGAACTCGCCGAGCTGTCGACTGTAATTCTGGCACCCCAGAACCACTCCTGTGCGCAGCGAACTGTGTGTCGGCTTCCCTCCCCCCCCTCCCTGGGGCGGATAGTTAATTACCGCCCCGGTGGCACTCCCGGCCACAGCCGACTCTGGCGCGAAGGGGAATCGAACCCCGGTCGCCGTGGCCAGCGTCGGACATTGTAACCTCTAGACCACGCGGGAGGCCCTGTTCTGTAAATTCTTTCGCAAGTCTTATGTGCACCTCAGGTTGTCATAACTACCCAACATCATTACGCCGCTCGAGTGCTGGTGTGTTAATGTGCATCTATTAAAGGCTGCCTGCATGCTGGCGGAATACTGCGAGTGTTTATGCAGCTGTGTGTGCGGGGCGCGTGTCTGGGCTTTTAAGAATGAGCTCATCTCAGACAGACAGCCCCCATAAAATGGTGAAGTGTTTACAGCGCTGTGTGTGTCGACGAGATGACGTTTGCATGTTTGCGGATTTCTTTTGAAATATTGCTATCTGTAGTTCTGACCCGGTGGTGGACAATTTAAGATGATCGTGACACTTTGTGAGTGAAGCGTATAAATGGTTTATGTACTCCCTTGTTGTAAGCAGGGCATAAGTTATGTTGAAATAAATGTTTAATTTAAATAATTAAATGTGTGAGTGGATATGTGGGCAGTATCCTGTTCAGGTGATGTTAAAAGGGGATGTAAAGGGGAGATTTAGTGTCAGTGCAGATGTATGCAGTAGTCTGTGTTGATGATGTTTGCAAAAGACAGATTTAGTGTAAGTGGAGATTTGGACAATGGTCTATGCAGATGATATTTCAACAATGAAAGTAAACTTGTAAGTGCAGTGTGGAGTGGAAATGTGGACAGCGGTATCTGTCCACAGTAGACACACAGTAGATGAGTCAATCAATCGATCAGACTTTATTTGTGTAGCAAATTTTACAAGACATTTGTCAGAATACACCTAACAGCAGACCCTGGCCTGAACCCCCACAAAGGCAAAGCGAAGGAAACGGTGGCAAAGAAAAACTCCCTGGGTGGAACAAATTGACGATGTTTGAACAAGGCAATTAAGCTCTGGATTGAGTGCAAGTGAAGATGTGTGTAGTGGTCTCTCTGACTTCTGTTTGCATACACGGTGTGTTTACACGGAAGAAAGCCAGTCCTGTGTGTTTCCTTTATTGCCCCAGTGTTTAACTCCCTCATGTGACCTGAGTCAGCGCTGGAACTAAAGCACCAATAAAGCCTGCTCCCGATTTCCGCACAGACCCTGTGGATTGTGCGGGGGAAAAAGGCAATGCCTTCGAGACGGGCATGAATAGTATAAAATGTAAATCGCCTCACAGCCGTGTCCAGTTGCGCGTCGGAAACGCGCACGTAGCACGATGTTGTTTTCTGAGTGCCGACCTCAGCCGAAACAGAAAGAACGTTGCTAAATTAAATGTGATCTGCTTAAGAATATTTGGAACAGAGGCCGTTGGAGCTGAATGTGTCTTAACGCGCGCGCTGTCATCTCCTCAGGTACAAAGGGAAGACGTACCGGTCGACGATCAAGATCGTGCGGACGTCGGACCAGGTGTGGGACTTCTGTCGGAAGGTGTGCCTAAAGCTGCAGTGCTGTCCCAACCTCTTCAGCCCCACGCTGGTGACTGACCAGTGTCCCGAAAACTGCTCTGTGCAAACCAAGACCAAATACAGTGAGTGTGCTGCATGCTAACACTGATTAGCCACTGCCCTTATACACAAAGTAGTATGTGCTAAATACACACAAAATACTGTCTGCATGGCCTCCTGTGGTCCAGTGGTTACAATGTTCGGCGCTGGCCATGGAGACCGGGGTTCGATTACCCGTCCTGCCAGAGTCGGCTCTGGCCGGGAGTGCCATCGGGGCGGCAATTGGCTGTCCGCCCCAGGGAGGGGGGAGGGAAGCCAACACAGTTTGCTGCGCACAGGAGTGGTTCTGGGGTGCCGAAATTACAGTCAACGGCACAACGAGTGCTGTCTCGGAGGAGGCAGCGCTATGCCCTTGTCACTGCCAGTCACAGGACTACGGCAGCGAACTATAGGGGTAAGGGGGATTGAACTAAGCACAGCGGGTAATTGGCTACCAAACTGGGAGAAAACAGGGTAAAATCGGAAAATAAAATAATTTAAAAAATACTGCCTGCACAAATAATTAAGCACTACCAAAATCATGAGTATTCAGTCTGTCTCTGTTGACTTTTATAAAGAGAGCAAATGCAAATGTGCATAAGCGAACAGTTTCGCTCTAAAAGCTGGGGACTAGTTTGTTCTGACAGAAACACAGTGTGGTTAGTGTTTTTGGGCTAAAATGTCCACCGCCCACACGAGTAAAAACAATGAGGGCCTTATCACGGAGCCTGTCGCACACATACACATGCTCTCATACACACGCGCACAAACGCACCCGCGCACACACACTGCAACTTTTAGAACAGCTCCTGTCTTTACTTGCAACCGTCTTGTTTGCATACCAGGAAGCATATGTGTGTCATTTGAGATTAGTTACCTTGCCATGCTACATTTTTTAAAACAGATTTCTGATATAATCTATAACTCTGCTCTCGGCAGTACAGCAATAATGTAAGAATATAAGAAAGTACCTTTACAAATTCCAATGTATAGGTTTCCAGTGGTTAGGCAGATTACACATGTAAAAGTAATTCAGTTGGATTTCTTAAGGTTATTAATGAGGATTATTCAGGTTTGGAGTTACATCGCTTGCTTATAGCTAGTCATTCATTGACTAGTTATAGAATGGTTACATTAAGTGCACTGTCTAGCGCTAACAATGAATTGTAATGGAAACATGTTGGTTGTATGTATGACTTCATGTGCCGTGTTTCTATGTGGTGCCAGCAGCGTACTACTACGGTAAGAAGAAGAAGGTGACCCGGCCGTCAACAGGGGAGAACTCTCCAGACAGCGGGATCTCCAAACCCGTCCAACGCAAGAAGAAGAAGAAGCGCAAGTCCATCTTTGTCCAGAAGAAGCGACGGTCATCTGCTGTGAGCTACACCTCTGTGGGGTCACCTCAGGTGAAGTCTCTTCTCTTCGTCCAAAGCCGTCTCTCTCAGTCTCTCTCAGTCTCTCTCTCTCTCTCTCTCTCTCTCTCTCTCTCTCTCTCTCTCTCTCAGTCTCTCTCTCTCTCTCTCTCTCTCTCTCTGTCTCTCTGTCCATTTCCATCTCTCTCTTTCTCTCTGTCTCTGTCCATTTCTCTTCTGGCACCATCCCTCTATACATCCTACCCTTGTGTTTATGTTTCTCCACAGGCTTGTAGTGTAGGAATGAGAATGAGCCATTATGTCATGTACAAAAGACACACATAAAACACACATAACTATAAGTGAGTTTATAGTGTACATATCCGCACAAAAAACAGGACCAAGCAAAGGAGCACAGAATGAACAACCAGGTGGCAGGACTAGTAAAGGCACTTGTTCTAAGTGCAGGTTGGCCACTGCAGCCTGAGTTCTCCGGCTGTGCCAGCCCGGCTCTGGCTGGGAATCCCGTTCGGGGAAGGTGATTGGTTGTTCGCCCCTAGGGGGAAGGGGCAAGGGAAGCCAGCAGGAAGCTCACCCCGCATGCACAGAAAGCATCTCTGTGTGTGTGTTGGAATCGCAGGTGACGGCTTGGTCTTGAAGGAGGCGGTTTGACGTCTTTGTCACTGCCGGTCTCAGGGTTGCGGTTGGTCCCACTGAATCACTGAACACTGTCCATCTAGCCAATCTGTCGTCGCCACTGTTTACTTGTTCTACACTATAAAAAAAAAAAAAAAAAAACACCTTTTCTTTCCCAGTGTTACAGGTATGATACGCAGACGCCTGCAATGATGTCTATCGCTGTTTTACTGCACTGATCTTGTGCGCTAACTATGATTGTTCTCACCTTGTATTAATGCACATCTTGTAAGTCGCTCTGGATAAGAGCGTCTGCTAAATGCTTAAAATGTAAATGTAAAAATGTCCCGTAGTTGCAGGCAGCGGGCTCGTGGGGGGGAGTTGACTAGGGAAGAACCACAGTTGAGAAAAATTAGCGCTAGCGTTGTGTGATCTGTGAACGTGGTCTCCCGATCCCAACGTGACGCCGCGCCTCGCGCCCCACCCCCCCGCAGGACAGCGACGAGGAGGACGATGGCGAGGACCAGTCCGGCAGCGAGGAGGGGACGAGCTCGGAGCTGCGCGAGGACCACACCGACACATCGTCCGTGGAGGCGGCGGTCAGCAGCCGGCCGCGTCGCGCCGTCACCCTCCGCAGGAGCACGGACCCACGCGTGGGCGCCAGCCCCGAGAGAGCCCACCGCAAGAGGACCACGCGCTCGCTGTCCTACACCGAGGGCAGCAAGTACCACCCCGCCAAGCGCCAGGCCAAGGTGAGGCGGGACATCGCCGACTGCAGCGGCAAGGGGCACTCCTTAGAGGGCACTCCTTCAAGGGGCACTCCTTCAAGGGGCACTCCTTCAAGGGGCATTCCTTCAAGGGGCACTCCTTCAAGGGGCATTCCTTCAAGGGGCACTCCTTCAAGGGGCACTCTTTCAAGGGCACTCCTTCAAGGGCACTCCTTCAAGGGGCACTCCTTCAAGGGGCACTCCTTCAAGGGCATTCCTTCAAGGGCACTCCTTCAAGGGCACTCTTTCAAGGGGCACTCTTTCAAGGGCACTCCTTCAAGGGGCACTCTTTCAAGGGGCACTCTTTCAAGGGGCACTCTTTCAAGGGCACTCTTTCAAGGGCACTCTTTCAAGGGCACTCTTTCAAGGGCACTCTTTCAAGGGCACTCCTTCAAGGGCGTTTCGGTGACAAACCATATATAGTTTACTTATATTATGTGAAATGCATATTACATTTTTTAACGTACACAATTACATTTCATTATACATTTTTTCATTAATTAACATATAGCAAAAGTGCAAACCTATATGGGAAGTCGCTGCCACTCACACTGAGTGAAGGGAAGATTCGCGTTAAGGATGGGCTCATTTTAGTACACGTGTACACTTTGGACGCATTATACCATTAATTAAAAACCATCATTATAAAATTAATTTCTATTTCATTTTTAAAGCCCCTGAGCAGCATGATTTCTGATAATTGAATGATCTTTCCATTCCAGTTGTTGCCTTTTTAATTTCTTATATTTGTAGTAAACAGCTACAGTAGGCATACTTTCAGAACTAAACGTGCAAATAATATATTTGATCTTTTAATATCTAACTGAAGTGCATAGCTTTGCCGTCTGTTAAATAATAGAAATATAATATATATAATAATATAATATATTCCTAATGCAATGTGGCAAGCTCTTTGATAGCCTGTATTAAAAATAAATAAACAAATATATGTGCACAGTCTGGTAGCCTCTCTAAAAGTAATGAAGAAAAAAACGCAAAGTGTGCATTTATAGGTTTTTCCATTCTTCATACATTAGTGTCATGCCTTAGCTGTTCCTCCCCTCCTTTTGCCAGCTTTTCTTGTTGCATTTTTGCATTAGCCCTGTAGAACTTCCGTGCACGTAATTCCAGTTTATATTCATTTTTATCTTAATGATGAAATGCTGTTTTCTTTTGGAAAAAATAGTGTTTTTTTATTTTAGTTAATATTTAACGAAGAACAATAACATATAATATTAAAATCATTTCTATTGTTTATTTGAATTCAATTTCATTTAATTTGTAATCTGTTCTAACCGGGTAAGGATTTTTTTTGTGTGTGTGTGTGTGTGTGTGTGTGTGTGTGTGTGTGTGTGTGTGTGTGTGTGTGCGCACAATTACACGTGAAACCGCGCCCATCATGTGACATCTGTATGAATTCATACAGAACAAATTGCGACCGCACACAGTATTGGCCCCATTTTAATGAGCAAATGATTAGCAAAGAGTCTATCCTATTAAAAAGCGAGTGGAAACGAAACATTGTGCGTTCCGCCACCCCAATCCCCCCCCAAAAAGGAACATGGCGGAGTGAAGTTCACAATGAAGACACTGCGCGTGATAGAATAGTGAAATCCAGCAAGAGAGAGCAGTAAGTCTATTAAAAGGACTGGCCATGACAGCCTGGCGGATGGCGCAGCGGTCTAACGCACCACGCTTCGGAGTGGTGTGCGCTGCCCGTCAGGGACGTGGATCGAAACCCGCGTCTCTACCAGACCGCGCCCTGGTCGTCAGCCCGATCGGAGGCGGCATTTGGCTGTCCGCCCCCGGGGGAGGGGGGAGGGAGAGCCGGCACGAGTTCGTCGAGGAGAAGGTTAAGAAGTCCGTGGAAGATTTCCCGTCTCGGAAGAGGCGGGAACACTCAACCAGGAATGTGTGTCTCGATCCCGGAGGACGGGCGACGGACTCGTGAGGGTGGGGAATTGAAGTAAATAGAGGGTTTCATTGGCAACCAAATTGGGAGAAAAACGGGGAAAAAATAGAAATAAACTTTTTTTTTTTTTTATAGCACCTCACCCGGGGAAAGGAACCAAGTGTGGAATTCCGTCACAAACAAAATTAAGATTTTGGGTGTATTAAGATTATCAACAGGAGACAAGAGTAAAAAGGTGGCACAATGCTGAATGGCACATGGAAAGAAAGTTGTTCTGTTTCATGATGTCTGCAAGCGTCACACACTGGCTGGAATCAGTCGAGGAAGGGCCAGTATCTGAGTAGTAAGTGCTGCAGGCAGAGCTGCTAGTGTCAGTGGATGGCATAAAGACAGGCTTAGCCTGTAATATTTCATCATTGGTTTTTCCTGTCAGCTGGATATATTTTTTTACAACACTTTCTGCCGGTCTGAATTGCTGACCATGCTTTGGTCTTGTGCTAATCACAGCTGCCATAGTCAATGGTATAACTCATTGCATTGGAGCATTTCTTCATATAAGAAACAAAATATACACTTTATTCTTGGTTGATTAATGCCACTGTATATTTACTGCAGATATTTATAAATTAGCTGAGATACTAGATTTTTTTTAAACCTCATTTTCACAACGTTCCCCTCATGCAAACATGCCAGAAATCCACACGCATGCTGAAGACATTAACACCTGTATCACCAGCAGAGGTGACACACTGTGTGAATTGAAACCCCGTTGCTTGGGCTTTGTGAATCCACTCCTGAGTAATTGGATCACAGCCACAGAGAAGATTGCCTTTATACATACATTGACATTTTTTGGTTAAACCTGATGGACAGTTGCCTGGAGGCGCTCCGAGGTGCACCATCGATGACAGGCAGGAAATGAAGCACATTGACTTCCTGTATCTTTGAGTGGAAGCTTTACCTATTTGTGTCACTGTCTTCTGAGGCAATGAGAGCGCGGCTTCTTTGAGCAGCGGCGTTTGGCTGCGCGGCTCTCTGACAGCAGCAGCCCACGCCCCACAGTGTGTTCGTGATGATGTGACGTTTTCCCATGGTGCCACAGGTGGAGGGCTGCGAGGAGGAGGGGAAGCTGGTTCTGGACAGTAACCCCTTGCAGTGGACGGTCGCTGACGTGGTCCGGTTCATCAAGTCCACCGACTGCGCCCCACTCTCCAAAATATTCCAGGAGCAGGTAGGAGTGCACACCTGGCCTTTAGAAAAACAAAAAAACAGGCACAGATAATTCAGTGCCTACTTGATTTAGGCTATTGGCTTGCAAATTCCCATTTTCAATTGGAAAATTCTATTATTATTATTATTATTATTATTGTTGTTCTTGGTATTATGTTTTGCATTACACCTTAAATGTATCTCAAAGCACTTTAAAATGAAGTGGAGTTGACTCCCCTCAACTCAACAACATTTGGCACAGCTGCCATTTTGAAGTGGAAAGGGGAAAGCTTATATAGCCAATTAAATTACACCTGGGCTTACAGACCAGAGTTAACAGCCATCATCTGCCATCATGCAGTATGTGGCCTGGAATTCCAATAAGAGTGCAGTATTATGCTGTGCTCAAGGACCCGGACGTGTGAAAGCTGTGGAGTGTGCATTCTAGCACTCCTCACTGTGTGACCCGTTCTCCTGTCTCGCCTCAGGACATCGACGGGCAGGCTCTGCTGCTCCTCACACTGCCCACAGTGCAGGAGTGCATGGACCTGAAGCTGGGACCTGCTATCAAGCTGTGCCACCAGATCGAGAGGGTCAAAGTGGCCTTTTACGCACAGTACGCCAACTGACACCAACGATGCGGAGGAGGAGCCTGGGTGGGCTTTTTTGACTGCCGGTCCCGGAGGCTACGGGCGCTTCTGTTTCCTGTGTCTTCTGTTTCCTTTCTGGGAGGATTTCATCAAGCATCTCTTGAGGATCTGTCTAGCAGTATCTGGGGTTTTTTCCTCCAATTCCGGGATCTAGGTAGCGCTGTCTGGAGGTGGCTGCAGGCGAACCTTGCCGAGCTGGAACGTGAAGGGAATTTTGACTTCGATTACATGTTTTTTTTGTAAAGATTTTTTTCCCCTGGCTTGGTTACCCAGTTAGTGATCTGGTGTGAAAGTTCCCCAGTGGGGGTTTCAGCGCAGAGCAGATGGAGTCACTTTATGCTAGTCACTGTAGGCTGCCAGGCTTGCTCATGGATAATTCATGACAGGAGGATGGTGATGTCACACCCTGCAGAGGAAGTTCCTGTTCAGAATCTCAGAACTGGAATTTTGTTGGGTTTTTGGTAAGAAGAGGTTGATTTGGGTTGTCAAAATGAGGCATTCTGAGAGAAGGTCAAATGCCACTGTGTGTGGCAGGGATTCCTAACAGCCCCACGGTCTTATGCGGCGACCACTGTGGAAGTGAAACATGAAACCAGTTTAATCGATACAGATAAGAAGACTGCAAGAGGAGCAGCATGAAGATCTCACTTCAGTCCCTGCTGTTTTGACCCATGAACATTGGCAGCACAGGGGATACAAGCTTTTTTGTCTTTTTGTCCACTTTGTTCTTGGCTGAAAATCTTTTATATGGGAAAATGGATACAAAACTGCTTTAAAGTAAGGCCCTACTTTTTCTGCAGTCAGTTCAAATTCACTATGTGTCTTTGTAGCCAGATACGTTGGCTGTGTAAATTAAGAGAGACCAATCATAAAGCACTCAGATTAATCCCAACAACTTGTAACGAGCAACCAATATAGAACAATCTCATGTTCTTGCATCCATCAATTGCAGTTACGCTCAATTGGTATTACTTAACTGGCTAATTGAGATTCAGGTAAACTGAATCATTTTTTAAACAATTGCTTAACAGGTGTCTTGATGAACAGACTGTGTCAGCATTTTACTGCTGGAAGACTGAATTACCATGAAATAAATTGGCTGCAGAAAACACATGGCCTCGATGATAAGTCTTGTATATACAGTGGCCTTTAGGTTTGACGATTACTTTGTTTTTCTATTGGATGTCTTAAAATGGCTTTCGATTTGCCATAAGTGAAATTCGGTACACAGGATGGCTATCAGTTTGTTATAGTGAAGAATTTAGTATTGAATACAGTAGCACTGTACTGCATATAATGAATACGGGAAATGGAGACAAAGCCTGTTTCTTCGACATTATCCTGTTTGTGTTTAAACTCGGTGTGATGAGTTTACCCGTTTTTGAGTGATGGGGGTCTGTCGTGAAACGTTGGGACAATATTGCACCTTAAAAAGAGGACACAGCCTGACACAAACAGGGGTGAAGTTCACATGCACAATCAATGGTTCTTAAACATTTTATATTTTGTCAAGATAAAGAAAATTATTCTCACCTTGGACATGGGTATGAAAATGTTTTGAGGTCCAGCCATTGAGTTCAATGCTATATTTATTTGAGCTATTTAAAAAAAAAAGTAAAAAATTAAAATGTATTTAAAAAAACATTTATAAATTATTTTATATGGTAGACTAATTTAATGTGAGCAGTAATTTAATGTTAAATAGTTGTTTTTTTAGTTTAGCAGGAAAAGTACCATACTTTGGCTCCTATTTATCTGAAAACATAAAAAAAGAATGCTTTTACGTTATTGTGGATACAATCTCATTTATTTTCGCCACTGTTCGGGTTTGTATCCGCTCGGTCATGCCACTTTTTTCATAACTACACTTTCGCTGTGAAAACAATCAAATTTGAAAAGTAATTTATCCATCTATGCAAAATGTGCTGTAAATATATTTCATAAAGCTTTGATTAAAACAAAACAAAAAACACATTTTCACAGGCTACATTTTGTACTGAGGATTTCGTACCGTGTTCCTGAGAGAACAAGATAGCGGCTTCATATCGCATTCTTTTGTACCTGCTCTTACCTTCTCTTCTTTATATTCTGAATGCTGTAAAAAAAAAAAACATCATTAAGCCTCTTGCATCTGTATTGTGGGCTATTTTCATTTTTATGAGTGTTATTTGCAACCGTGCAATCCACAACTTTGGAAGAGAGGACTAGAATGAACAATCTATTTGTGCCCTATATTGGGAAATCCCTAACAAGCAGAAATGCTGGAATAACACAAATGTTTATTGGCAAACAAATATTGGCAAACTGTACATGAATCAATCCAGAGTCCAGATTGTTACACGGAGCCTGGGATGTGTGTGGGCAACACAAACCATTTAACTGTCTGTTCTCTACAAATAATGCACTTTTCAAGTTTTTCTAAGACAAGGTGATGTAAGAAGCAGGCTGTGGAAATAGCGTTTGGTTTTGCAGCATGACAAGCATTTATTAAAAATGTAACGCCATATCAAATTACTGTTTTTTTGTTGTTGTATTGAGTGTCCCTTGAATAGCTGAAATAATTGCTTCAGGTATTTCTGACAGGGCGATGAAAATGCAGTGAAAAGCTGGTTTTTATTAGCAGCGATGATGTTCAAAAGATTAAAAACAAAATGCCTGGGTTGTGTGATACACTGTTTTGTCTTCGCTGTCTGACCATTAAAGACATGGGGGGTGCTTGCATTAAGCACTCTGGTATCTAACCATTATTATTTACATTTTACATTTAAGGCTCATATCCAGAGCGACTTACAATAAGTGAATTTGAAATTGCAAGAATAACCACAGCTAGAGCAAGAGATCAGTACAGCAACAATACAAGATATGGTATCGTGGACAGATTCACGATGCGCACCACACCAAAACAGGAGAGAAAAGTAAGTACATGTTTTTCCCCAAAACATTTTTTTAAATATATTCAGTGGAAGTGTAGTGGGATTTCAGCCTCCTGTGGAAGATTGGCAGTGATTCTGTAGTTCTGAGTGTGGAAGGTCATTCCACCACTGGGGGGGTCAGGAAAGACCAGAAGCATGGCCGCGAGTTGGGGCTACCGGGCGCCCGAAAAGACGGAACAGCCAGTTGGTCGGAGGAGGCTGGGGAGGAGAGATCTAGCTGTATACTGGGGTGTATGGTGTAATCAGTGTGGGGAGGTAGGAGGGGAGCAGCACCCCTTGTGGCCTGGTATGCCAGCACTAGTGTTTTGAATTTAATTCGGGCTGCTATAGGGAGCCAGTGAAGTGTGGCGAGTAGTGAGCAACGGCATTTTGAACAAGTTGCAGTGGCTTGATTTCATAAGCCGGCCAGTATGGCATGCAGTGTACTGTTAAATTAAGCAATGCACCAAAGTACTTCCCCTTACCATGTAGCTACGTATGGTAAGTAGAACACCATGGGTGAAAGAAACTGGTCTACACATGTTTAATTGAATGTTATCGAGTGTGTAAAGGTACTGAGCATAACAAATGTGAGTATAAGAGATGAAGCGCTGTTAACACGGCCCAGCTGACGATGCTAGAGAGCGCAGAGCTGTGGTTACGAGGCTGTCTGTGCATCACGCTCCACTACGTGCTAACCGATATCACGACAGAGCACGGCAACACGATGATGGTTTACTCCGTTTATAGCTATTTGCGTTAATTTCATTTCAATTACACTCGTGGTATTTATATGTGCCAAATGATCCATTATTCTCCACTCGTCCCCTACTCAAGACCAGACGAAGCCAGGTGTTCGATTTTAATGGTGATGCCCTCGTATGGATCACGTTGGTAGTATGTGAATGTGAAATAGGTGAGCGCCGAAGCAGCTGGAAATCGTCTAGTAGGCTATACACGTTATCTGTGTCACAAGAAACTTCCACGCATGAACGCAAAGACTTCAAGGGTTTAATCAAATCAAATCATAACCCGCGGACATTAGGCGAACACAGATGCTGGCCATTAAATGAACAACCCATTGAAAAATAAATCAGATTCTGTGACCAAAAACCGAAAACTGTTTCAGTTTTGGAAGCTTCTAAATTCTTTCCTTTTCTAATTTTCCTTTTGCGCTGTTAATTTTGTTGACCATTTGATGGTAAAAACAGGATATATGGATCTGTGTGCAGGGGCTTGTGTGTGTGTGTTTTTGTTTGTGTATGTGTGTATGTTGCGTGTGCGTGTATTTACATGTCATATTGAGAAGATGTATTCAGATTTCTATTTAAAATTTTGCTGAATTTGAAGCTGCACATTTGTACATGTGGATTTAAATGGCGCACCAAGGAAAATCATGTTTTGCAACGTGAAGCACTACTCTCCCAGCCACTGCATGTGTCGGGTTTCAATGGTTTGAAAGTTAAAAACCAAATCAATAAAACCACAGAAAAACATGGCCTGCACAGTCTGCACTGACACGGTTAGGCCTTCCAGACCACGGGGTGTTAACACTGCATCAAGGACAAGTGCTATAGCTGTATGAACCACCTGAGAGACCCTAAATGAGTGTTTATTTTTGGGGGGTTATTATATCGCCATTGCAGTATCTCGCCTCTACTTAACCTGTATTTATTCTCTAGTAGTTATTATGTTCATATACTTTGTGTTAATATTTCCTCTCAGAACACATTATCACAGTTTTTATTCTGGTGTCTTTAAAGCAGAAGCATATTGCGTTCTGTCATCTGTTGTGTGCTATATTCATTAAGTCTGCGGAGCCAAATCCCTGGCATTTTCTTTTGAGTCACTCTGAAAGGCAGTTTAATAAACTGCCACCTCTTCTGTTGCCAGGCAACATGCTTTCAAATGTCTTTTTCGTATGGTTTTCCAGCTGTTACTCGGTATGAACTGGAGTTTCTGATAGCAGAAAGAATTAAAATCAACTCAGAAACAGTTGCTTTCTAAAGAAAGGTAAATGGAAATGTGAATGAATGTGTTTTGAATATGTACTGTTTAATTCACTGCCTAAATGACTGCATTTGTTTTACATCAAGCATACATTGATGACTCTGGAATTGACAAAGTAAAGAATATCCTGTTTTAGAATAACAATGTACATATTGTTACAAGCCTGTACTGGTAAGTGGTTGAATTGTGAATGTCGAATTGTAAGCACGCTCAACTGATCTCTCAAACATTTATCATGCTTGCTCAATATACTTTTCATAATAAGAAATGAGATGTTATGAAATTTGTTTTTTGGTACTATTATCTAAATATGTATATTTATAAAAGTATTGCTTAAAAATATGGTGACCATGTGTATTTATATGGCCTAAAATGAGAGTTCAGGCTTGTATACCAGCATACAGAACACACATGTTCTTCTCTGTCCATTTCCCAATCACATTAACATGTCACGTGGAAGTTGGTGTCACATGTCATCACATGCCATCCCATATTGGCCGATACCCTCCCCACTGAGAATCCCATGCATGAAGGAGCATTGCTGAGAGATTTTATGGCCGAGGGAATGAACTCTAACAAATTCATGTTTATGTTTGCTGTCACAAACAGAGCAGACAGTTTATTTATTGCAACAGAGATTATCGCTCTCCTTCGACAAATTAATTTTTCAAAGAGATGAAGAACTAATCACATTTACTCTATAATTGTGGGCGGTGGATTAATATTTTAAATGTGGAAACCAACTTTTTTGGTTATGTCTGGAAAAACGTTGGGACAGTGGTTCAGAGAGCCATCGCTTCTGAATCATAGCAGCTAAATGAGGCTTTATTTAGGGCTTCTATAGAGCTGGTCATCCTTCAAAGTGAACCATTGAATTTATCATTTCATTCGTGGTGAACTCCTTTAAAGCGGTGTCTGTTGTGAGCCATTGTCCAAATTGCGTAAAAGGTGTGCAATTTCAAAGATGAAAAAAATATATATCTGCGGACTATGAGAAGAGCACTGAAATGGACAAACGGACAAGAATGGCAACAGATGGAGGAATTGTTTGAGCTGTAAGGAGGGTTAAATGTGCTGTGGCATTGGAGGAATGGCTGATTGTATTAGAGCTCTCTGGGTCAGTAAGTGGAGTCCAAATTCAGACTGAAATTGCTTTTGAGTGAAATTGAGCGACACTCCGTCACTGGTGTGGAGTAGTGGGCCTATACTGAGCAAGCAGACAGAACGACAGACATACAGACATAGGGCCCTAGAACATACTTGCAAACAGGAAGCGGTTAGCCTACATATCCTCTGCATATCCTCCCCAAGTAATAATTTGCATATTTTTAAAATAGGTTTTGAGATATGTCTTCAGCTCCAACACACGTTGGCCATTTCACAACCTCATTGGTCCTTGTTTCTGTCAGTCATATTAAAGTGTTTTCCCATTGGCTTTGGTGGGTGGGTGTCACCCACAGTAATGTAACTGCAGCTGCCCTGCCAGCTTTTTCCAGATGCATCAAAATGTTTTTTTTTTTTTTTTACCTTTATTTAACCAGGCAAGTCATTAAGAACAAGTTCTTATTTACAATGGCGGCCTGGGTACATACACCATTCACTCACACACTCATACCTACAGAGCAATTTAGACTCTCAAATTAGCCTAATGTGCATGTCTTTGGACTGTGGGAGGAAACCGGAGTACCCGGAGGAAACCCACGCGGACACGGGGAGAACATGCAAACTCCACACAGAAAGGCCCCCGGCTGGGATTCGAACCCGGGACCTTCTTGCTGTGAGGCGACAGTGCTATCCACTGCACCACCATGCCGCCTAAAGGCCTCGCCTTTTGGAATTGTATCTGGAATGGTCTACTTAAGAGCGCTTGGGAGGTCCACCTTCGGTCTTGAATAACCTGCATATTTGGCAAGGAGGCTTCCAGAAGACAGATGGACAGACAACCAGACGGCAGGCATTGGGGAGCATATGGAGCTTCTGCTATCCATCGGCCGCACACGTTGATTGACGCTGGTCAGGTTGTGCGTCTCGGCTATGCCTGTTAAGGACTGGGGTGCATCATGCTCTCTTGTAGAATGGAAAGAGTAGTTGTACAGCAATGTCATGCATATCCGTTTTGGCAGTTAAAGCAGAGGTGGGAGGCGCAGGATGGGTTTCTAGAGAAATAAAAATAAGCTCTGGTTAACCACACAATCGCACTTGAGCATGGCTGCACTTTGGCGCGGGCCTAAAACTGGGTCACCATGGAGCTGGCGTACCACAAAACTGCTATGAATGGGGATAATACATGTTGCGTACCGTGGTAATTTACTGCAAGGGTCTCTTAGTTCGGCTCCCGTTCGGCTGCTTATCGTTGACAAAAGCAGGTGGTGTCTTCTCACCATTGGAGTTTGGACAAGGCAACGTCACGTCTCAAATTCACCCTGATTTTATTAAGAATGACAATGATGCATAAAAGTTGCATGTTCTCACACATACACAGCACATGTACCAGGCGTGCAAATAATGGGTAGAGTTGTTGTGGAGGCAAGATTATGTTGTGTAGTGAAGGTTAGAGCGCTGAGCCCTCTGTGAGATTCTGCTGTGGTGCTTACCTACTGTACACAGCTTTACGATTCTAAAATGAATTACCCTAATTAAAGGTCCCTAAGCTGCACAGCTCCAGAGAGACAGATCTTCACTGCCATTATTGAAAAATCCAGCACTCTTTTGGCCTGTCATGTATTAAAATCCATCAGATAAAATACATCATAAAGTTTGACGAAGGAAAGAAGACATTACTGTCTAAGCAGCGTCTGATGTGAGTCACTATTGATTATGACTAAGCAGGCTTATAAACACGTCCGCATTGGTGACTTCACTTCCCGCTTTGCCCACAGTTTACCAGCAGAATGATTTGCTTTGTTATTCATTATTCACAAGTCATCTGCTCCTGCCCTCAGGAATATATCTCCATCTGTTAGTGTTTTATTCTGCTCCCAATTTACAAGGTGAAAGATGCATTTGAAACACTGAAAATGGATGTGAATCCATTTTTAACTTGCCCCGTAACACTTAATATGATATAATGTATTCGTTGGCGTTGTCTTGGGAAGATGGGTGACATGATGAAAATGGAAAATAAATTGCTCTTTTTTTTATGCGGAGGAAATGAGAGACGGTGGGGGACAGACACCACATTTCCTCCGTTTTTGGGTTATTTGTTCAGAATGAGCAGTCTTCAGCCGGGTCATGGGACATGGAGGAAAAGCAATGAAAGCAGTGCAGTTGGACTTCTGTCTGAACTATCTGTTCTGATCCAAGACACATGGCTCCCAGGGCTTGTGTCTTTTTCCTGCTCCTCGATGGACTCGTGCCGGCTCACCCTCCCCCCTCCCCTGGAGGCGGACAGCCAAATGCCGCCACCGATCGGGGCTGATGACCAGGGCCGGTCTGGTAGAGAACCGCGTCCCTGACAGGCAGCGCACACCACACCTGACCGGCCAAAGTGTGGTGCATTAGACCGCTACGCTATCCGCCGCTCTTCAGGGCTTGGTTTTTGACAGGGCAGTGAGGGTAGGAGGGTGTCGACACACTTACGTAGTTCACTCTTTTTGTCTATCCTGGACGTTCTAATATTGTAATATTCAATATCCTGAGAATCTGTACAATGGAAGTCCTATTCATTTCACATCCATGGGTGGTGCACAATGTAATTATGCTAATGCTTCCCCAGAGGAAGGTTGACATACCGTTAATTACAGATAGTAATCATTAACTGTAAATGGCAAACACTGTTTACTATCCAAGGGACGTATTCTATAGCACTGACAAACTGAATATCCTTTTGAAAATGTAAATAGGTCAATATTAGTGAAAATATTGAATACCTTTATGGAATAAATCAAAGATAAGACAAAACACTTTTTCCATTGCCTCTTTTTGCATATGGTGTATCCATATGTCACGTGTATTGGACCTGCCGGGCAAAAAAGTGTGATAACGTGACGTCAAAACAATAGGGCAACATGGCAAGTTCAATTTGCCGGCTGTTTTAAACAGTAAAGTCTATTTTGAAAAGGAAGAAAAAGGTAGATACATGGACAAACTAAAAATCTGATTATCCATTTTAGTATCATTAAGTCCCTCCTGATCTGGAGTTTGGTGACATCTGGATCTAATTTACATTTACATTTTACATTTTAAGTTTAGCAGACGCTCTTATCCAGAGCGACTTAAAGATGTGCATTAATACAAGGTAAGAACAATCAAAAGCTGATCAAGTAAAACATCTGGAGAATCCATCAAATGAGGATGAAGGCATAAAACTAGAACCTTTCCACTTTCAATGCTGGTGTGTGGAAAGTAAGAAATTCTTCATTGTCAAAGCTTAAAGGCACCTATCGGTATGCTAGCAGCGCAGTGTAGCTCTTGCTAACCGGTGTTGGCCCTACTGTAGTCTATCTAAACAACATGCAACGTTAGCCTACGTTGATCACAGATATTTACAGCCTGACTGCTCCCTCAGGAGAACACTCGGTTTGATGGCATTAATCCACAAATTTATTTTCTTTTTCACTGGGTATCCTCAAACCCAGGCTTATCTCCTCGGGTTTGCACACCCGATTTTATGGTTTTCAATGCTCCTTCACCAGCGTTACAGGTGCTGTGATAACGGGGGCAGTTTTTGCCCGGCAGCGCAGCTCGCTCCTGGCCTGTCTTTCAAAACATAAGCAAGTTTACGATTTAAAAAAGTATCAGTAATTGATTATTTTGTATCATTAAACCCCAAAATGAAAATGATTGAAAAAGACAGGAAATCAAATTCTTTTCACATATGCACTTTTAAGGCACTAAAAACATTTTTAAACAACATGTAGCCTACTCACCACTGAGTGCAGGCAGGTTTCTTAGGATTCAAACCAGTGGCGATTTTAGGCTTTTTAAAAGCCCCCTGAAAATGTTTAGTCATTCTTTTCTAAAAAACATTTTTACTTAATATCTACTTTTAAAAATACCACAGATAGAGAGTGGTATTTCAATTTTGAGAGCGAATGTAGGCTTGTGCTTTGCATGTGTACATCTCACATTCTCATTGGGGGCTGAGCCCCCCTAAAGGGCAAATCCTAGAATTGCCCCTGATTCAAACCTTCTCTCAAACGGCCTTTGGGATTAAATTACCAGGGTATATACCAAGTGAGGAACCAGATACCGATTTGAGTCAATATGACAAAACTGGAAAAATTCTACCCCAATCCTTTGAGCAATTTTACTTGTAAAACATGTATTTTTTTATGTATTTTTTATTTTGCCATTAGCCAACTAGCGTTGATTTGCAAAGTCAAATGTGACTCCTGACTGGTACAACTTGCTAGTTTATTGTGAAGCACCATCATCATCATCATCTCCACACAACAGACCCAGAGGCTCTTTTAAGAGCCACCTAATCAATCAAAATGTATCTAGGGATATCTAGTGAGTGGAACAGTCAGTGGATGAACTTGCACGTATGCTTTCACAACTCGTCAGCAGCAGGGAAGGAACCAGTCAGACGTTATCAATCAATCAACAAAACATGACTAAATGGTAATGATGGAGTAATGCACATTTGGATTAAATGGGAGAGAGTCGGTAACTTGCTCAGGCAGGAAAGACTAAATTTTGATTAAAATGGAGGGACTGGAGTTTGGATGGAACACTAAACGATGATTGGCAGGGGCGTTCTTGGAAAGCAAAATAACATTAGTAGATAGCTAGCTATCACTTTGAAAGACGAGTGCTGCGTTTAATGGAGAAATCTATATACAATACTGGGCAAAAGTCTTGGGCCACTCTGAAAAATTCTACTTAAAGCCATTTATCTGAGCAGCAAGTGTTTATTTGGTTGAAAAAACACAAAGAAACAAAGTACAATGAAAAGTAACAAAAACTTACTGTGTTTTTAAAACAAGTCAGTATTTTGTGTAGCCTCCCTTAGAATGCAAAACTGAAGCAATTCGCTTTGGTAGATTTTGTGTAATTTTTCCAAATAGGTAGGCCTGTGGTTTATTCCTCCAAGCTTCTTGCAGGATTGGCTATAACTCTTCTTCTTTTGGTTCCTTTTTGTTCTTTTCCTTGTCCAAGCGATCCCACACAGCTTCAACTATGTTGAGGTCGGGGCTCTGAGATGGCCAATCTAACACTGTGAGTGTTCCATCTGCACACTTCTGCTCCAAGTAGGTCTTAATCGTGTTTGCAGTGTGTTTGGGGTCGTTATTGTGCTGAAAGGTTGAAAGAGATTAAGCTTTTTACCAATCAGTTGTTTTCCCAAAGGTACAGCATGATGAATCAAGATCTGTTTATGTTTCTCAGCATTCAGAGCCACCAGTGTGCTTCACAGAAGGCTGCAGACAGGCATCAATGTACTTCTCACCAACTCTTCTTCTGACATACTGTCTTAGTGAACCAAAAATGTCAAATTTGGACTCATAGCTTCAGAAGACTTTCTGGTTTGTCAGTGTTGTTGATATTTAGGTAGTCTTCACAAAATAATTAACTTAAAAGTTTTGCAAATTTTACTGGGGGCTTGGTTCAAGAAATCAACAAAACGGATCGGTTTGAGAGTCGAGGAATATATTGTACAAGGTTATTTTACAATTGAATATAACACTATTCAAGTCTGACCTTTAGCAGGTGGAGAGTGCAGAAAAACAACGGTAATGTACGCCATTTGTTACTATTGATTGTACATTTTGAAGATAATTGCTCGTTTAACAGTACATGAAAACAATTCTGAAGGAAACGAATGATCATGTTTCTCTGCACTCTGTGGGATAACGACCATGATTCCCACAGTAGGAGAGTGTTAAATGCTGAACACTGTGAATTGCCCCACATTATCACCTGGATCTTGGTGGGGTCAATGTCATTAATTGTCGACCTTATCACTTATGTTCCAAATTCCATTGCGTTTCCAAGATCAATTTGTCAATCTACCGTATGTCCTAAAGTAACAGCTTCGGTATCTGGATACCTTGGAGTTATCTGCATATTCCCCATCGCATCATTAAGAAATATGTTCTGTATTCTTTGAACTTTTAGCAGATATTACCTTCTCGTGAGGGGGGAGTTTCTTTGTCAGCTTTTCATGCTGTGTGCGTGTGCTCGTTGGGTTGCTCATAACTGTGCAAAGATGAAAGGCTGGGGGGGGGGGGATGATCTGATGTGCAGGAAAGCTGCGGTTAAATGACTTCTCTCACCTTTCTCTGCACTCTGTGCTCTCCTCACGCTCTCTTTCTACCTCTATTACTCTCTTCCTCCCTCCGCACCTTGCTCGCTCTGCATCCTCTCCCTCATCCCTCTCCCGCGGTAGCTCTGAAATAGAAGTTCCTCTCACCTTGAATTACAAATAGCTCTGCTGCTGTATACCTTCGGTACACATTTATTTTTTATTCTTGGTTCAGATATTTCCCCCTTTTTTTCTCCACAATTCGGAAGCCAAGTATATACCCTGTATTCATTTCGATGAGCCCATGAACCCCCATGAACTCGCCGCCCGTCTCTACGGGGCAAGCTACTCTCCGAGGCCGGCGATGATCCACCTCCTTTGAGACGGAACTCACAACCCCCTTTCTGGAGACACACTTCACAGCGCTTCAGAGCTCTACTCTCCACTCTCTGCTCTCCCCCTTCCCTCAGGAGTGGATAGCCAAACGCCGCCCCCCGATCGGGGCTAACGGCAAGGGCCGGTCTGGCAGAGACGGGTTTCGAACCGCGTCCCTGATAGGCAGCTCACACTCGTACAGGACCAGCCAAGATATGGGTGCGTTAGACCGCTATGCTATCCACCAGCCCCCTCCTTTGGCACACATTTGACAGGAACCTTTAGCTTGAAGAGCCAGTTTCCGTTGTAATTTGCTATATCTATGGGGCATAGGGAAGATTACAGAAGCACTTCCTTAGCCTGTTCCTGTTTTTATGGACCGATAAACACGTACTGTTTCATTTATATAGTGTTTTTTATAAGTTCCAGTGAAGCGTAAATAAAAGAAGATAAGTGGAATTAGTCACTCCGCCAGTGGTCGGTCCGTGGCCTGTCTCACTGATGGTAGAGCCCACTCCAGTTTGAACAGCAGAAGGTAAACTCTGGTGTGGCGGTTGATAAAGACTCAAAGTAAAGAACAGGGGAGATAACGAAATTAGTGCCGGCCATCCAAATAACCTGGAACTTCTGACTCACCTGAGTCTCAAGTGACACATGCAGTGCTGACATCAGTAGAAAAAAGTGGTTTGACTTTGACATTTTTTTGTGTCAGCACCACACTCCTGAATTTCCACCCATTCCTGTAATGGTTTTGAATTGAGGTGCTAATACTGAATCTATGTATATATATATATATATATATATATATATATATATATATATATATATATATATATACAGTATCTAGTACCCTCTAAAATGATTTACACCCTTGATAAAGATGAGCAAATAAAGCTCATGATACACCCTTGATAAAGATGAGCAAATAAAACAGGTAATGACCTATATTTTATGCAAAAAAAAGGCAAATTATAGTAATGTATACTAATACAATTGTTTTTGTTTCACAAAATATATACATATATATATATATATATATATATATTTAATTTACATATTTTTGTCATATTTTAGCTGTTGCCCTGGGGGGAAAAACACACAGAAAAAAATATTTTGCCAACAATCACTAACAAGTGGAGAGTGGAGTGACTGATTTGGGCCCTCGACTCCAAACACCTCAAATTTGAATCCAATGTAAGGATCTGTGGGTTTCAGCACTTTTCTCAAATGTAAAATGCAATGGCAGTGAATTTCAGTGTCAGCCTTTCTGTGGAGCCACACGGAGAGCTGATCCCTATGTCTTCCTGTGATGTAATCTAATAAAGAACAAAATCCTAAACCAAACATGGAGTAAAAAGTGGGGAAAAGGCCAGGGTGTTCAGTTCATAATTAGCCCAGATGTTGAAGTCAAGCGTCGCCCGATTATCATGCTCCATTTGTGTGTGTGTGTGTGTGTGTGTGTGTGTGTGTGTGTGTCTGTCCGTGTATATGTGTGTGTGTGTGTATCTGTGTCTGTGTGTCTGTGTATGTCTGTGTATATGTGTGTGCGTGTGTCTGTGTATGTCTGTGTATATGTGTGTGCGTGTCTGTGTCTGTGTGTCTGTGTATGTCTGTGTATATGTGTGTGCGTGTGTCTGTGTATGTGTGTGTCTGTGTGTGTGTGTGTGTGTTCGTTTACTGAGTAGATGCTGAGTTACCCCTGGGCAAGGCTCCAAAGGACCACTGCCCACCCAGCAAACAAGATGGGAGAGAACCGCATAACCATAAATTACATTTACATTTTAAGCATTTAGCAGACGCTCTTATCCAGAGCAACTTACAAGATGTGCATTAATACATGGTAAGAACAATCATGGTTCGCGCAAGAGATCAGTGCAGTAACACAGTGATAGACATCGTTGTAGGCAGTTGCGTACCATACCTGTAACACTGGAAGGAAAAGGTTTATTTTTTTATTTTTTTAATGAGGAGTAAGCAGGGATACATATACAAAAAGTCTGGAACAAGTAGGCAGTGGTGATGACAATAGGCTAGATGTACAGAATTCAGTGGTAGTGGAGTCTGAAAGGGTGGGTTTTGAGTCTCTCGCAAGGACAGAGAAGAGACAGACTGCTGGGCCTGCCCGGAGGGATGGAACAGTTAGTTTGCCAGAGGAGGTGGAGCGGAGGGGTCAGGCTGGGGTGTAGGGTGTGATGAGTGTCTGGAGGTAGGGGGAGCAGTTCCTCTAGCCGCTTGAAAAGCCAGCACCAGTGATTTTAATCGGACGTGTGCTGCGATGGGGAGCCAGTGCAGAGAGGAGAGTAGAGGGGTGACATGGGTGAACTTAGGTTGATTGAACACCAGATGTGCGGCAGCATTCTGGACTAGTTGCAGTGGCTTGATGGCACAGGCCGGTAGGCCTGCCAGCAAGGAATTGCAGTAGTCCAGACGTGAGATCACCAGGGCCTGAACCAGGAGTTGTGTGGCCTCTTGGGTGAGGAACGGTTGGATCTTCCGGATATTATGGAGGGAGAATCGGCAGACCTGGGTGATCACTGCTAAATGATACTCAGATCAGACTACACAACAACAATAAACAGACTGACATATTTTATCTGACAGGAGAACCTGAGTTGCTTCTTAAGTGATCTACATTTCTTTGTTTGGCTGTAATGTGAGCTGTAGCCAATTTGAAGTGCTTCAGGTACAGTGCATTATAGGATATTACTCTCTGTTACTATGCATACAGCACGCCAAGAAGAAATTGACGTATAATTTATTTTGTCTGTTTAGTGGTTGCAGTGCAGTTTAGTGGACAGGGAACTTGATTCTGCATCTGATTTTTAATTGGTTACCAAACACCCAACTTACTGAAATGGTAAGGCTGGACCATAGAACGATCCTCCCCTTTTAAAACATATATATATATATTTTAATGACAATATTTTAAAAATACTGATCTGACTATTGGATTATGTTAGCTCGCTAGCAAGCTGCAAATCGATTGTTTGCTCACCAAAACCAAAAATCTGACCACACTACACTCATCCAAGCCAGCTAGCAAACAGATGTGTATTAATGGGTATTACTGAAACAAATATCACTTCCAGGAGATACTGACAGACTTTAACGGACACACAAAAAATGTGTCCATTAAACAAATCAATAATGTACTGTACTTACTGTATAAGGCTCATTAAAATAGCTGGGTATTTGTGTAGGGATATTATAAGGCAAACCCTGATTGGAGGATATGCATATCTAGGGTGTAGGCCTGGGTTCCCTTCTGTTAAGCATTTTGTGACAATTCATTTGTGAAAAGCGCTATACAAATAAATTTGATTTGATTTGATTTGATATTTATGTGATGTAAGAGACTGTGAAAGAATACATGAATTTCCACGGAAGCTGTTTAGAAAGAAGAATATATCATTGTTTCAATCTTGTTATTGTGATAAAAATACAGTTCCCTCAGTCGGGTACTTCCTGTTCCCATGCCCCATGCCCAGTACTACTCTCCTGCTACTCTCCCTATATTGGCCTTATAAATATGGCACAGAAGTAAATGCACGACCAACTAAATGAAACCACGTGCCGCAGCGACCTGCGGAACCAGACAGACGGGCATGAATGAAAGCACTGATCTAATTCAGACAATTCTGCCTCTTAAGCCAAAGCAACTCAGTATGTCAGGTTAAGCCAATAATCTCACTGTGCTTTAAATTGTATGTCTGATTCATGGATTCTCATGGGACTCAACAACGCACTGCTTTGACATGGAAGAAAAATCTGGAGTGGTTGTTTTTCAAAACCACTCTGTCTGAATGTGAGCAAAAAATGAAATCACATAACACTATTACATTCGAAATGCAGGTTTGATGCACAATGCAGTTGTAGATTTTGAGGTTAGCCAGCTCGTATCAAAACAGCTTTTTTTGGATGTAAGAATATTGCAAATCATTATTATAAATATTGTGAAATACAGCCAGATCTGGTTTAGCATGTTCTCATAGAAAAGAAAGGCTTTGAAAGGATTTGAAGGATCACTTTTTGGTTGCTGCTTTTGGATTCTGCTTAGCAGTAGTTTAGTTCTATAAACAACTAATGGGTTGAATTTGATAGTAAAAGTACATATGTGAAATATATCGTTTAATTCACTTCAAGGTTAACTCGGGTAAACTGCATTTTCCAAATAGCTATTAATTTATGACATTGGTGACATTTACTGTAAATTAATATCTAATATATGCAGCATGTGGGAAGCTATGCATGAAAGTGAAAACTTAAATATTCAATATATTCAATATTTTGGCTTTCTAAAATTTATTTATTTGTGAAATTTATGTTGGAGCACATCTCCACTTAATTTAAATAAGTTTTTGTCAGAGAAAATGCAATTCCTCATTTGTAATAATTCATTTTGAGATTTCAGAAACAGAGGAACCCCTAAGGGTTCTAGGGTAGCTGTAACTATGTAGTGCAACATGCTGTGCAACATAGTTACAGCTTCAGAGGTTTATTATCTTGTAATGCCATATTTTTACAATAGAAAATGTCGTGCACATTTTTCCCAGGAGCTAGGAGGAAGGCTTCTTGCCTTGCATATCATTCAAACACCTTGGTGATGCAAGAGTCTTCATTTTTAGTTTTGAATATGAATGTTGACCTAAACAACTGAGACTGAAAACATGAGGAATATGTTAAAGAATATGATAATTTAGCAGGATATGATGAATAACATGAGTCGGTGAATTTTCTGAATATGTAAAATCCTTTGAATAGTTTGGATATGTTTGTCAGATGAGTTGATCTTACTAACAACCTAGATGTGTGGAGCGCTGTCCTATTACACTTTCCCATCATTACTGACTCTGGGTATCTATTATACTTCTCTTTGGTACTACTGCACTTTGTGTCCTTGATGAAAGCACTCATATGCTTCATTTTGTAAGTCACTCTGGATAAGAACTTTTGCTAATTGACTGATTTAATGTAATGAGGATAATATTATTTTATTTACATTTATTTTACTAGGTACGTCAACCAAGAACCCAATTCTCATAGAATAGAATATTCTTTATTGTCATGTCACACAAGGTAATTGGAATGTGTCTGTTCGCATGCCTCTCCTAAGAGAGGTCCGAGCACAGGGTTGGAGCAGTTAGGGGTTTAGTGCCTTGCTCAAAGGCACTTCAGCAGTGCCCCAGGAAGTGAACAAGCATCCCTCCGGTTTCCAGTTCATTTTTAATTTTTTTTTCATTTGGCCTTCCTAGGATTTGAACCAGCAACCCTCCGTTTCCCAGCCCATGTCGCTAACCACTGATCCACTGCCGCCCCTGATCTCATTCTCATTTGTAGGGATGGCCTGGGGAATTTAAGTGGGTAGGCAATGCATGGGATTGTGTTGCAAATCAGAAGGAATGGAGGATGATTAGGTGGCCATATGTAGGTCCAAGGTTTGGGGGATTTGACTAGGACACCAGGGTTAACTAGCCAGCTAGTGTTGGTAAGTGCCATGGGATCTTTAATGACCACACTGACTATCCTTAAAATCTGTCATTTGCCAAGTTCCTTATTTCAATCATGTGCTGAAAGGAAGTTAAAAAAACATGTATTCAATTGATGCATTGTGTTTTATCACCATGTACCATAGCAGAAAGGTAGGGTCCAGTCCAAGGTGTCCCCATGCCTTCTTGTTTTTAAAGATACAGTACATTTCATATGCACTAGCATAATGCTACATGTACGGGAACGAAACTAAAACAGAAAATAACAGTCAACATCTAAGATTTATACAATACAACGGAAGATAAATAACAAAACAGTGAACACACAAGACTCCTGCTGTCAGTTCATTCTGGGTTATTCTTGTCCCTTGTTGTATTAAATGTATATACGTTATAGACTGCACTTTCCTGTTAAAGAACACAATGCTCACTATCACTATGGCTCATCACAGTTTTATACGCCCTCTGCATTGTGAGAATGATAAATCTGTCACTCCCATTATAGAATAAACACTGCTGCTCTCTCTCCACAGTTACATGTGTACGGGCGTGCAAAGACGGCTAGAAAATGTTTTTCAGAAGAATTGTGAATGAGTTAGCAGACAAATGCTAATTTTGTTGCTTAACTGAGAATTAGTTTTATAGCACTTTTGGTGACGCGGAAATGTGATCAGTGTCCATTTTTATTTGTTGTCCCATAAGACAGACTAGAGGCATTAAGAACAGCGCCATCTCTGCATGGCATTTAGCATTACAGGGAAGAGCTCCTTTATACCCAAGAGCATGCCTTTTCACCACCTCTCAAGAAGCTGCAGTTCCTTTGATCCTCAAGGCGTTGCTGTAAGCACTCTATTTTCGGTAATTAGTGGCAATTACTCAAATGAACATGACCAATTTTACAATTAATTGCCAATCGGAGTGTTGGTACAAGGGCACAAGTCTACCAATTGATGTTGTTTCAGAGAGGGGAGTTTCCTCTTATGGACAAGTTTTTACGCCTCTACGACAAGCCATGAAAGAGGAAGCAACAAATTATCTGACAATGATTCAATTCAACACCAAGATATCAATTATGGTTCTCCCTTAACTGAATAATAAAAAAAAATCTTGGCAGTCCATCAATAACAATTTTGTTCTTTATATTTTTATTTTGCCTTTAGGCTGTCAAAAAAACATTTTACTTTTGCTTTCAATTGTTTTTATATGTTTATGCAGTTTAAAAATATCCACCCACTCACTCAACATATCAGTTCCTTTGCTCCAGGACAGGCATGATATGTTATACAGAAGTGTCAACAAAGATATTTTTACAATTGAAAGCAGTGAAAGTGTAGTCTACTACAATGCAATATGCACCTCATTTTTGGTAATTTTCTGAACAAGTTGCTTCAGAAAGTCCTCCATTGACCCCTTGCTGTTGGAGGACAGAACTGCAGGTTCCTGACAGAGGTGGTGAAAAACGCATGCCCTTCATTACTTCATTGCCCTTATTCATACCACATGAATATGTCTATCCTCCAGCTCTGTAACTCACGCTGGTGCACTGTTTTGTTTTCTATAGTCCAGGTTTAGGACAAACATAATCATAGTGTTTGTCTCATACAGGCCTAGATTCAATGAACATTTGTCCTTAACTGGTGACTCATAACCTTGACTGCATATGTTTCCTGTATTTCCCTGTTTCCTGAGCTCAGCCATCGCCAAAACGAACTCACAAAATCTTGTTTACGACGAGATAGAACACTTTATTTTATTTGCAATTCAAATCTCTCCGGCAAATCACTGGCAATACCGACAAAGTGAAATGATTTCTCTGAAGTCACCTGGCAACCCCAGATGAAGTGATACCGTTTCTCTGAAAATCACCAGCAAACCCCGACTCGGCTCCTGTGAAGTTGCTGGCAGCCACGACAAACTGACCCAGTTTCTCTGAAACGACAGACCCATCCTTGTTTTGTACATCCTTGTTTTCGGTCGTTGAATCACTCAGCAGATGCATCTGTACCCGCCTGCGATGTTGATGCAGCGTTCCCGCCAACTTTCCCGGTTTCTGCAGGTTCTGCCCCTGTGCATTCTATTTTTTTGGTTTCTGATTTTATCCCATTTTATCCCAATTTGCAGAATTAGACATCTGTAATGTGAGTTCCCGCCGTAGTCCTGCGATGAGCTCGATGCAGTCGACCGCGTATGGGCCACTCTTATACGCAGCGAACGTCACGCCAACTTTCCCGCCAACTGGAAAACTTTCTGCACGTTCTGGCCCTGTGCATTCTATTAGAGGCCCGGACGAACTGAATCAAAACTACACAGACATCAATGATTGATAGGAGAGTGATAAATAAATCAGGCATGTCGGGTCCAGGGGGTTATTCACAGTCAGGAGGATGCAGAGATGGAATTGATTCACTCTGAATCCGGGAAAGATGTGTGCGCAACTCTCACTGTCGACAGAAATACATGTATATGTGTATACGCTGGCCAAAATCTCTTTTATTTTCTTGACTTTATTTTTTTGATACCGGCAATTCTCTTCATCGTTGAAACCAAGGCCCTGTTCGGCCTTTAGAGTCAGATCAGCAGCTTCAGCTGGGATCTTCATGCTTCCTAAAGATAATTCAGTCACAAATGGCTCTAAATTCATTTGAGAATTGCACTGGTTACTGTAGTAGTGTAAAGGCGGCTTCGACGGCTTTAATTCCTCTTAGTGTGGATGGGCTACACTGATACCTCTACTTTACAATATATAAATATACATGCGTACATTCGTATTACATAAATATGCATTATTCCATTTGAATTGGTATGGTTTAAGTCTGTTTCTCTCTATGTTATTAGAATAAATTTTCCTGTGGTTTAATAGTATGTGTGATAGTTTCAAAGTTTAGCTTTACATTTTTTAACGCGGCCCATTAATGAAGCTTATTTGAGTCAAACCCTTTGGGAAAGAAAATGCCTGGCTAAAATGATCATTTCTGGGCCTTCCGCGTGGTCTAGTGGTTTCAATGTCTGACACTGGCCACGGAGACTGGGGTTCGATTCCCTGGCCACGCCAGAGTCGGCTATGACCGGGAGTGCCACCGGGGGCAGCAATTGGCTGTGCACCCCAGGGAGGGGGGAGGGAAGCCGACAAGATGTTTGCTGCGCACAAGAGTGGCTCTGGGGTGCCGGAGTTACGGTCAACAGCATGACAAGTGCCGTCTCGGAGGAGATGATACTTTGCCTTTGTCACTACCGGTCACAGGGCTACAGCAGCGAACTACAAGGGAGGGGATTGACCTGAAAATAGCGGGAGTAATTGGCTACCAAATTGGGAGAGAAACGGGATAAAATCTGAAACAAATTTAAAAAATATATATATATTCTAATTTCTGTTGACCAGCAAGAATTAAAAACCCAATGACTTTTGCAATGAATGCACGTGCGTAGTCTGGCCTGTGTTTCAGATATGGGAATACTAGATACCACAAACCTGCACATCACATTATAGGAATTATGCTGGAAGTCCATTCCTCTGGAGGTACCATATATTCAAAAGGCCGAAACAGCATGCCCAGCAAAAATAATAAAATATGTTTTTTGGTTTCTTTTACTATTAGAAACAGAATGGATTACTGCCTTATGCTATATCTTCTTATATCTTTATGTACATTTAAAAATATATAAATAAACATATTTTTATAAAAATAATTATTATATTTTATAAAAAATATATATGAAAAACAGTTTTTTCCTTTTGCACCTGGTGAGAGAGAGAGAGAGAGAGACAAAGGTGAAAGGGACGTGCCGGTAGCAAGTTAGCCTGTAGGATTGCGCATAGTTGCGGTGGAAAAATGCACAGCAGTCCCCACTTTTTTTCTGGGAGGTGTTTTTGGAAATGTGCTGGAGTGGAGCAAATGAATTCCTGGAGAATGCACGGGCAGAATCTCAGCCGTGACGCCTGAGGTTACAATGAACAGAGGGAGAGAGAGAGCTGGGCTATAGTAATTTCCTGTCAACTCAAGAACAAATTTATAGGCTACATAAAGAGGAGAGGAAAAAAAGGCACAAAGAACATCGATGATCTGGATGCTTTGGTGAAAAGCGGCCTTGATAATTTGTTGTACTTCCTACCTCACAGTTGCTCGTTGTGTAATGACTCGGGCGGCAGTTCAGCGTAGAGGTCACGGAGTTAGATTAGGAATTCGGGGTTTGCAGGTTCAAGTCTCAGCTGGGACCCAGTGATGGTGCTCTGGAGAAAGACTGCCTAACTCTTGAACCACCCCCTGTGGTAGTGCAGGGTTCCAGCATTTATGCATACAGTAAATCATAGTGACTGAGTATGTTGAGCAAAACCGTGCCTATGACCATGGTCTGACCTTCAAATGAAAATACCCCACTGGGCCAATAAATATCTTACAGTACACTGGCCAAACACTTTACAATCATTTGGAAAAATGTACTAGTACTGCAGAGTTTTCTCTTTTGAAGGCTTCCAGAGGATTTCTACTTTCATTCAGGCAGAACCAAAATCAATGCATGCGCTTGCCTAGAATGATACTGTGTGATTCTCTTAACTACAGAAAGTGACCTACACATACACACACACCTACACACACACACACACACTTTGCCATTTCTTTGACACAATGCTGTGGTGATTAGCTTACATTTTGCTTTCCACCACTGGCAGTGAAGCTGACAGTGTTGCTATATTGTGTTGGGAGCTTGACAATCATCACAATGTGTTGCGATCTGGGTGAACAGTCAGCTGTCTCAAATATTAAGCAGGAGATGGGGTTGTTTTTTTTACACCATGCTGAAAGATCTTTTTTTCCAAGAGAGCCATAACAAAAAAATATATCCCCTGTTCTATTTGCATAATCTTCATGTTTTTTTTCTTCCTTTTTTTACCGAGCAAACCAGGAAAATAATTCATGAGATATATGTGCATATTGATCAGTGTTTGCAGTGGAGTGAAATGACTGTGTAATCTCCTTCCCTGCGGAGATCTCTCCTCAGAATCCCTGGCGGAATGCTAACCCCCGGCCGCACACCCGTCCCTCGTCCTCTGGTTTCTCCCGTGTGCCTGGCGGATCCTGACAGCACCTGTCCCCAAAACCCTGTCTGCCTTAGACCCAGGATCCCGTTGACAAGTAACCGCTTTGTAACGATGTGGAATCCCCCTCCCTCCACCTCCTCCTTTCACTACCTCCCTACACCCCTCCCTTTATTTCTCTCTCTCTCTCTCCCCCCTCTCTCCCCCTCTCTCTCTCTCTCTCTCTCTCTCCCCCTCTCTCTCTCTCTCTCTCTCTCTCTCCCCCCTCCCCCTCTCTCTCTCTCTCTCTCTCTCTCTCACGGGAGACTTTATTTGTTCTGTATAACTGTGTGAATATTGTTCTGTGTTGTAGCACATTCTGACTGAGCTGATTCCAGTCAAGGGGGGGTACAGTAATACAAAGCGTATGTGGGAGAAGTGTCATCCCTTTGGAGTGCCGATGAATAAATATTGTTTGTGTGTATTTGGGTATATGCATATGTGAGTGTGTGTGTGTGTGTGTGTGTGTACATGTGCATGAGTGCTTTCATGTTTTCATGTACTATGTGCATGCATATGTGTGTGTGTGTGTGTGTGTGTGTGTGTGTGTGCGTGTGCACGTGTGTGTGTGTGTGTGTGTGTGTATAAGTGTGTTTGCATTTGTGTGTGTGTGTGCATGTGTGTATTGTGTGAGTGTGTGTGTATAAGTGTGTTTGCATTTGTGTGTGTGTGCGTGTGTGTATTGTGTGAGTGTGTGTGTGTCTGCAGGGGAGTGTTGCTGCTGATTCTGCAGCATATCCATGGTAGAGGCAATGCCAGAAGGAAAGACTTGGGGCTACTGAAACAACATGTTCCATTATAGACACATCTGATGATATAATGCTCACTGCCTTTTATGCAGGGTGGCATTCATTCATGGGGGATAACTATTAAAAAAGGCTATCAGCTGAGGTGTCTTGCTTTGTTCAGTAATCGACAGTATCACACTGCATTTACACAAACGGAGCATCTGCTCAGTTTACTGCCAAATATTCTCACGTTCATTTCCTCGTCACAAGCAATATGTTAAAATTAAGTTATCGTTAATTGTATCTAATTTGTGAGAGAAAACGCTTGTGACGTTTCTTCACATTTTCCCAAGACAGAATGTCCATGGGGAAAAAAAACAACTGTGTGAAATCTGTTTGAGGAAAACCGGGTCACGAAAGGAAGTTCGGCCGAAGGGAGAAACAATGGCTCTGAAACATTGTTATTTTTCATCCGTACTGCGTGTGCCCAAGCCGAAACAAGGTACGTGGGAGCCCTCAGGTGACGTGTCCAGGTAAGACACCGGTCCTCGGTGGCGTAGCCCACCCTCACGGTCTGGAACCGAACGCTGACCTTGCCAGTGCTGGCTGTGACCTTGAGTTCCGTAGGGCAGTGTTTGGCCATACCGTGGTCTGGCGAGGGGCGTTTTTGGACAGGAGGGTATTCCCCACGTCCGTGTGCAATAGCAACACCTCTTGTCAACTACTGCCTGCAGTCTGTCTGCGCGCTGCGCAGTACCTCATCAATAGCTTTGACCTTGTGTTATTGAGTTTATGTGCTCCCATATATTTTTTCACTTGGAGGGCAACTGAGGCTGTACGCTCTGTGATACTAAGAAACTCCAATAAAATCCTTACCTCCGAGTATCAAGGTCTCCTTTTCTTTTTCATGCGGCCTGTTTTAGATTATATTTCTCCACTGCCCGGCTGGATTGGCTGCGCATATTTTACCCTTGACAACTGCGCTCTAATCAAAAATAAGCACATTGACGAAGAGAAAGAAACTGAATTAAACCTAATGATTGGCATGCCCACTATTTGCAAACTTGGCCCCAATGGCATGTTCCCAATAATTCCCAAATTTGGAAATACGTCAATCGTTTAGTCAAATAGTTCACATTGAAACAATGATTTGGCTTTGAATGAACTATTTCAACATATCTGTGAAACTTGTTTTCTTTTATTACAGAGAATTCTCCCAGGAGACTTGTGTCCTGATGTTAACAGATTTTTACAGACACAAAACATATCCCTATTAAATGTAATCACATCATCTGTGTCATACATTAAGTGGCTATGAATTCAAGAATGTTCTTAATTTGCTTTCTATTTGTTTAATTAAAGAAAACAAAATAATCCTTTCCCTTGGATATCTGAATATGTTGCCTGATTTGGAAACTATTATAAACTATTTTTCAGGATTACCACCTTCTCAGAAATGGATTACTTGGTCCTGCTGTGTGATTACAGTGGAAGTGATTTAGTTATTAATAGGCTAAATGGGATCATAGTACAATAAGGTGAATACCACTCACTTACCTGGAAACCAGGTCAATTATAGTAACACAATATAAATAATCATTCCCTTCATTTCTACAATAATCTTTGATCATGTAATAAAATGGATCAAAGGTGATTAAAATATCCACTGAAAATGCATTTATTTATATGAAAACACATGACTGTGTCGAAAACTTTCTGTCATCAAATATAATCATTTATATTCAATGAAAGAACAGAATTTGAGAGTAAAATTCTCTTGTGCTTCTGTCTACTCCCGAATTATGATGGAAAACGAAATGCTAGAAACTTACGCACATACAAAAGAAAATTTTACAGCAACTGTAAAGCTATGACACCAGTGCACATACGGTATAGCCCAGTGCAAAGATCTGTTGTTCTGCACTCCTCAATAATTCTGTGGCCCGTTGGTGTGTCTGAGGGACTTGTCACTGTGTCAGAGAAGTACATGTCAGTGTTAGAGAGACACTTTTCTGTGTCAGAGAGACAGGTGGCTATGTTAGAAAGAGGGAGACACACCCTGGGGCTGTGTTATGTTAGAAAGGGGGCTGTGTTAGAAAGGCATGCACTTTTACTAGAGAGACTGTGTTAGAAAGGCATGGGGCTGTGTTAGAGAGGCATGGGGCTGTGTTAGAAGCATGGGGCTGTGTTATGGGGCTGTGTTAGAAAGGCATGGGACTGTGTTAGAGGCATGGGGCTGTGTTAGAAAGGCATGGGGCTGTGTTAGAAGAGAGACATCCCTGTGACAGAGAGACGTGTGGCTGCATCAGGCAGATGTAGACTATGTGACATGGTGTTCTCTTTAGTGTGCTACAACTTGGAGAGACAGGAGAGTCATCGGGTTCCATCAGGTGACACCCTGTGACAGAGAGACGTGTGGCTGCATCAGGCAGATGTAGACTATGTGACATGGTGCTCATCTTCATCTCATCTTCACAGTCTGCAGTGTGGGCTGGAGACGGGGTGAGTCACTCCCGAGAGCTAAATCTGATGTTAAAAAGCATGCACACCGCGCGCACGAACGTGCACACACGGTGTCTCAAGTTTCAACTTCAAATTTAAAATGCTTTATTGGCAGAACATTTATTTATTCATATTGTGTCTTGTTTCTCTTTGCCTCATGCACACACACACACACACACACACACACACACACACACACACACACACACACACACACACACACACACACACACACACACACACACACATAGTTGCATGTTACGACCAGCAGGAGAACTTAGAACAAAGCATGCTCTCATATTTCCTGTTTTATAGTGTCAGAATATTTCTTTCACATTTGCATATGGTTCGATTCCAGATACCTGTTGCAGAACGATACTGGCTATGCAAATTTTAGTCAAAAGATTACATGTAAAGCTTTATCTGTCTCCTAGAAAACAAACCTAGTGGAAACATTTTGGAATTTCAGGGCTATAAAAAAAACTATTCGGTTTTTCCTTTTAAGGGGTGAATTTACTCTAAGTGGAAAAATGGAATTTCCAATAAATTTCCCCAGAAGCACACCACCCCAGATTGACTCTGGCTTTGTTTGTATTGGTAAATCAATGTCAATACTCATATTATTTTATGATAGCTTATGCAAGCTCCTTTTTGGTTTGGAATTGGTTCATTATTTTAGGTTTTGTGGAGCACACAAATATATCACAGGCTCAGCGATATGGATATGTTCCTTTCGATCTGGTCAGGTCTGAGAAATACAATGACGGAATAGATTTTTTGTGAGAAAGCCTTTGTACGTAGCCTATGTAACTAAAAGCTGTCATTTGTGCTTGATAATCATTTGGAAGGCGCATCGGGATGAAATATTTTTTCCCTGGTCTCCTACAAACCTGAAAAAAACAGCTTGGCACCAGCAGGGTCCCTCATATGAAGTTTACTGATTCCCAGTCAGCCCTGTGCTAGGCTAAATAACATTACTAACAGCATAAAATCAGTCAGCTCCAGAGTGAAGCATAATTTACTTGTGCAGTAAATGCCCTTCTCTGTCCATGTCCCTGTAAAAGAGTAGGCCTATATTGTTTTTGTGCAGGAGTGTATTTTTGTATCTTTGATTTGGGTGGTGGCTGCGCATGTTTAATGTAGGAAACAGACAGAGGTGCGTCCTTTAATAACCACGTGCTAGTGAACTGAGCCTGAATACTGTGGCCTTCATTCATGGTAACAAGCGAATTGCATCATTACACATACAGTATGTTTAGAGGACGCCGTTCTGTTTAATGATGTTGGTCACCTCGCTTACGCACGCGGATAAGCCAGGGAGACGGGCCTGACGGGAGCGGCGTTGCTCTCGCGCTGGGGTTTTTTTTCTTTTCTTTTTTTCCGTGATGCAATAGGGAAGCACCAGCAGCGCACGAGCACAAACACAGGCGCCGCCAGCCCGCCATCCAGCAGGGCCGAGGAGGAAGCGCATGACTCAGATCTGCAACAGCTTGGGTCTCGGGCCCTGACCGCTGCAGAGAGAGAGAGAGAGAGAGAGAGAGAGAGAGAGAGAGAGAGAGAGAGAGAGAGAGAGAGAGAGAGAGAGAGAGAGAGAGAGAGAGAGAGAGAGAGAGAGAGAGAGAGAGAGAGAGAGAGAGAGAGAGAGAGAGAGAGAGAGAGAGAGAGAGAGAGAGAGAGAGAGAGAGAGAGAGACCAGGGAGTCAAACCTCTCCGCGGAACGAGCACGAGCGAGGAACAAGCACGAGAACCCGGGACAACTCTATTTATACATGTCGTGCAGCGATCCCCTCATTCCGTTAAAATCAAGCGATTGTTGCTTTTGTTTGCTCGGTCGGAACGCGCACAGACGAACGCTTGCATTCTGTCCAATTAAACGGAAAAACAAACGTCATAACAAATTCAGCTGCGTTAAATGAGAAATCACCACTGATGCGGGGTCTTAATGAATGGGGGGGAACTAAGAAAAGATGACGGCTCAAGCATATGATTGCGCACAGGAAGGCTCATTATTCTCAAAAGAAATTCAGGGATTTACATTTGACATGTCACGACGAATAAAGAAAACAATGCAGTGCTTTATAGAAGGGGAATTTGACACGCATGGGAGTGATCTCTGGTGAGTGATACAAGTAAAGATACAAGTAAAGATAATGGGACAGTGATACAGGACACCCTGTTCCTCCATTAAGGTAGGTTAAGCAGAACCGGAGGGACTGGATCAAGGAGACAGCAATATATAGGACGATCCCCCTGTTCAGATATGCTCAAAATGTCCCCCCAACCAGGTGATATAAAAAATATAAATAAATTGATTTGGTTCCCCCCAATGATGACTCCATGGTTACGGCCTTGGGCTAGATACTCTGGGACAGAGAGAGACAGCAGGGAGACCCATGTGCTGCCAGACTCGGAGCCCATCACTCGGACGAGACAGCCCGTAAACCTGTGTGAACCGCATGCCCGCATCCCTCGCCGTCGCACGCTGATCTATAGAAGGTGCATTAATCACGTCCTTTATGTACCTGTGCCCTGTGCCGCGGTTCATTTGTAATCCGTTCATATCTCTCTCTCACGGCGCTACAGCGGAGGCTGTGCCTCACTGACTCATTTGTCTCCTGCTGTTCGACATCCGCTGAGGCGAAATCAAAAGGCTGACTTCGCTCACCTGACATCGGCGTGTGTTTCACAAACCTTCCACAGAGGCGTTCTCTGCTGCCAAGATGTATCACTACACACACACACACACACACACACACACACACACACACACACACACACACACACACACACACACACACATACACACACACACACACACACACACATACACACACAGACACATACACACACACACACAAACACAACATACACACACACACACACACACACACACACACATACACACACAGACAGATAGATCTTCTCAAAGCAAAGGCGCGCACACACACACACACACACACACACACATGCACACGCACACAGCAGCAGGTATAGTGTCCTTTAAAAGGAACACACTGAATATAGGGAAGGATTTCTATGTTAATACACACGTTGTGACACCTTGGTTTTCATAGCCCCCTGGGCTAATAAAGTAAAGAGAATGTTGACTTCTCTCTATCTCTCTCTCTCTCTCTCTCTCTTTTTCCTGCGTGCTTTTGTGCGTATAAGTATGTGTGGTTGTGTATGTGCGTGTGCGTGTATGTGTGTGCGCGCCCACATGTGTGTGTGCATACGTGCTCATTTGTGTGTGTGTGTGTGTGTGTGTGTGTACGTGTAATGCACGTCTGCTTTTAAGGTTGAGGTTTGTGTCTGTGATCAAGAACAGCAGGTCCTCCAGGACTGGTTGTTCTTTGCACCCTGGAGAGGACGGAGCGCTTGCAGGTGTCGGGTCTTTAAATCAATGAGCCTGTAAACCTGGGATTCAATTAGTCCTGCGACTGTTCCAGCTGTCAGCTGCCGTGGGCGGAGATGAGGGAGCACGCCACGGAAAACTCCTCTTCATTCCAGGAAATCACGGTGGACATTGATTTGTCATTTTTCATAAACAAACAAATGCAAAAAAAAAGTTGTTTTTATCCACTTAAGGAGCGAGTGAGTCAGGGACCGTGTGTTCCTATCACAGTCACATAATATATCAGTTATAATATAAAACATTACAAAAATGAACCAAACATCCTAGTCTTAAATGATATAAAGGATAAGTAATTTTCTCTTTGAAAGTTAATTGACGCAGCACAGTTTGGGAGGGGAAAGCGAATAAGAGGTTGGGTGTTTGGATAGAGCCGGCTGGTGTGGATACTGCATGCCTGGTCATGTATAAGTGGGTACAGGAAGGAAGGGGTGGCTCCTGGTGGCAGTGTAGGGACATTCACAGTGGCATAGGGAAAGTGGGTTCCTGCCCTAAGATTAAAGTCTCCCCCTCTCCCTCCCTCCCTCCCTCCCTCTCTCTCTCTCTCTCTCTCTCTCTCTTTCTCTCTCTCTCTCTCCTCCTTTATCATACCGCTCAGCATTTTACAGTAATCGCCAAGAAAAGTGGCGTGAATGAACAAACGAGAGGGAGGATTGTCTATATGTGTGTATGTATGTGTGTGGGGTGGGGGGGGTTGACTGGGTGTGCTGGAATCTTTGGAGCGGATGCCTGCTGCTCCTACCGTTTCCATGGCAACGGTAACCGTGCGCGCAGGAGTGCTCTCCCAGTCCCGCCGCAGCGTGTAGTGACGGCTCGGGATTTCACTCACGTTTCTATTCTATTTATTTTCTCCAACGAGAAAAAATAATAAATAAACAATAGTTCCTTTTTATCTCCTCTTTGCCGCTGTTGGGAAATATCACTCTCGCTCCCCTGTCTCTGTTTTTCAGCACATGCTGCGGAAAATACAATTCCGTGGACAAAAAAAACGTGCTAATGTGCTGAGGGCGAGGTTTCATCTCGTGCGAGAGCCAGGCCAACTCGAATCAGCAATAGGGGCGGAGCGCGAGACGATAAGCTCGAGATTCATTCATTAAAATGAGTGCCTTAATTTCCTCACGTTCAAACGTTTAATTATTTAAGAAATTGTTTCAAAACAGCACTGGATTCTAATGAATTTCCATGTGGGATAGGATCTCTTAATATACAGTGGGTATATATTCACCCCCTTTGTTATTTTTCACATTTTATTTTCTTTCTTCATGGAATCAAAATGGATTTAATTGTGATTTCTTGTGATTTCAATACAAAATACTGTATAATGTCAAATAAAATAAAAAGACTTTAAAGCTTTTTGTTAATTAATTAGCTACAAATAAAAAACAGACAATAGTTGATTTCATAAGCATTCACCCCTTTTTCTAAGACACCTAAATAAATTGCTGCAATCAGTTGTCTTCAGAGGTCACATAACTATTTGATAGGAGTCCATCTGTGTACAATTAAGGTCTTTCAAATTATTTGAAATTAAACACACCTGTCTGTGAGAGGTCCCACAGTTGGTTAGTACGTTTCCAAACAAGAGCTTCATGAAGACCAAAGAACATTCAAAGCAAATTTTTCAGCAAACAGTTTTTCAAAAGCACAAATCAGGGGAAAAATATACAAATATTTCAAAGACTTTGAATATCCCCCAGAGCACCGTTCGGTTCATCATAAAGAAATGGAGAGAATATGGCTGTGAATTTGCCTAGAACAAGCTGTCCTCCAAAACTGAGCATCCGTGCAAAAAGGCACAACAACGCCTCTTCTACCTCAGGCGGCTGAAAAAGTTCGGAATGGGGCCCAAGATCCTGCGGGCCTTCTACAGAGGCACTACTGAGAGTATCCTGACCGGCAACATCACCGCGTGGTACGGAAACTGCTCAGGCCTCAACCGCAAGGCACTGCAGAGGGTGGTGCAGTCCGCTCAACACATCAGCGGAGGCACGGCCCTCCCCTCCATCCAGGAACTTTACAGCAGCCGATGTGCCAGCAGAGCCCACAGCATCATCAAAGACCCCAGCCACCCCAACCACAGCGTATTCCAGCTGCTACCGTCAGGCAAACGGTACCGCAGTCTCCAGGCCAGGACCAGTAGGCTCAGAGACAGCTTCTTCCACCAAGCTGTCAGGCTACTGAACTCTGGCCACTAGCCTAGCTAGCCAACTGCCATTTTGCACATCCAGGTGGACTGAGCACAGACACACCTGCACAGACTCAGCACGCGCAGGCGACAATCGCACACGCCCGCGCACACACACACACACACTCACACTACTCACTCCCGCACTGTGCCTTGTGACCCTAGTCCACTTGCTGCTACTTAAAATTATTTTGTTACCTTATATTTTATATATTATTTATCTATTCTATTTCTATTTTGTTTACAAAGTGTGATATTCTGTGTGTATTCTGATGCTGCGATGTTGAGGGGCCTGGCCCAAGATTTTTACTCTGGTGTACGTAGTATCACAGATGTAACAATAAAGAAATCTGAATCTGAATCTGAATCTGAAAAGGGTACTTCTTAGGGAAGCCACCAAGAGGCCTATGGCAACTCTGACAGAGTTACAGCCTTTCATGACAGACATGGGAGAAACTGTCAATGGGACAACAATAGCCTGGGCACTTCACAAATCTACGCTTTATGGGAGGGTGGCAAAAGTAAAGCCATTGCTGAAGGAAACTCACATGGAATCTCACCTAGAGTTTGCCAGAAGGCATGGAGGAGGCTCTCAAACTAAGTGGAGGAAGATTCTATGATCTGATGAGACCAAGATTGAACTTGGCATCAACATTAGGCATTATGTTTGGCATAAGCCTAACACTGTGCATCATCCCAAGAACACTATCCCTACCCTGAAACAAGGTGGTGGGAGAATATTGGAAAACTGTTTTTCTCCACCAGCATTCAGCTGCTGTGTTCCAGCCACCTACTAAGAGAGCAGAGCAGATTTAAGCGCACAGCTCTAGCTGCCCTGCCAGTAGGCATGGCCGTTAATCACTCTGATTCCCCTGCCTAGACCGGGAACTTCCACAAGGTGCTTCTACCAAGTTAGACCTGAAAAAGTCTTTTCAGCCCTGAGCCACCTTGGACTGACAATGACATGGTCTTTTTTGGACATACCCTGTGCCAGCCAGAAGAGGATGGGCTCCCCCCCTTTTTAGTCTGGTTCCTCCCAAGGTTTCTCCCTACCAAGGGAGTTTTTCCTTGCCACTGTTGCCTTTAGGCTTGCTTTTGGGGGGGTCTAGGCCTGGGTTCCCCCTCTGTTAAGCGTTTTGTGACAATTCTATTGTGAAAAGCGCTATACAAATAAATTTGATTTGATTTGATTTGATATTAAGTCAACGGGGGTGAATACTACAATTATTGCCTGTTTGTTTTATTTTTAATTAATTTTAAAAAAGCTTTAGAGTTTTTTTGTATTTTGTGATGATCAGTGGCAAGAAATCCCAATTAAATCCATTTTGAATCCATGAAGTAAGAAAAGAAAATGTGAAAAATGCCATTATAAAAATATTTTTCAAACCCACTGTCTCTCAGTTCGATAGGACAACAAACTTGATAATGCCTCAAAAGGTCAATTCCCTTCAATCCTACTTAAGTCTGACAAACAAAACAGCAAGGCCAAAGAAAGTATAAACCCAGCACATTTGCTCTAACTGCTTTCAGAGATGTCTGACTCCCTTCTGCTTATCAGCTGAAAACGAACAGGGCGCTGCAACTCTAGAGTGACAGAGAGCTGCAGAAACTGAGAGCTGATACAGTGAACTGCATTAGCTGGTTATTTCTGTCTCTGTAGAAACTGTGGTCAAAAGCTTGACTTCCTCTAGTTCTTATGGGGAAAAAAGTATTGCTCAGAGTGATGGCCATATCCTTCGCACCCTCATCACACACTGCTGCATCAGCCGTATTACAGCTTCTAGCTGTGGGGTAGATATTGCGCCGCCAATCACTTTTTAAGCATTTAAGCATTTTTAAGTCCCGCTTCACATTATGTGGCCCTAATCCCTGTGTAGTTACACTGTGCATATGTAGCTAGGTACAGTGTACCTACTGTGTACTTACATGTTGTTACATAGTACTTACAACCTTAAAACCTGTCCGTGGTTTAAGTAGTTGCACATGTGTAACAATGATTTGTATGGTTTATGTAAGTACACACGTGTAACAAGAAATATGTAACAAAAAATTGTTACATTGGGTAAGTAGGCATGCTAAATATAATATTGTAACATGTATTGTTTATATGTTTTGGAAAAAAAATGTTAGAAAATGATCATTTAACTATAAACATAAATTGTCACTTTATCCAGACGGGGCGGTTTCAGGGTGTCTGTGTTCATCGGTGACCTTTGGGCGCCGGGGGATCCATGGAAGCAGCAAATAAAAGGATAATATTTGTCACCAAGAATACAAATGTCCTCATTTTGCATAAACATTTCAATCATCCGCAGACTTTCGATTCCTAGAGCTATGCTATTGCCTCACACTTTACACTTCATTCAATACATTTTAATATACTGTGTAATTTAATATGTGTAATCAACACTCCCAAAACTGTGCTGCCACTCAGGCCTCCATTGTTGTTTTTATGCAAACTGTTTTATGTTTTTATATTTGTTTGATTGCTGGCCACTGCAACTGGGGGGGAATGATTTTCGTTTTTTTATGCACTGGCACAAAGACAACGCAAATAAAGAGAATCTTTGAATCTTTGCTCAATGGCCGGGAGTGCCACTGGGGGCGGCCTCCTGATTGGCTTGATGCTGTTTTCGATTCCACTGGCCGAGCCAGAGTCAGCTCTGGCCGGGAGTGCCACTGGGGACGGTGATTGGCTGTTTGCCCCAGGTAGGGGGGAGGGAAGCCGACAGGAAGTTTTGAAGAATCAACTCTTTCAATTTTGCATTCCTCTGAATATAATTTATTTGGTTGTTGAATCTTCAGCAGCCTGCCCAGTGGTGAGTACATTGTTTGAAATAGACCAACATAGTTACTGGTACCGTAGCTGGTATCAAAGCATTGTGTGTTGGAGGTCTTCCTTGACTTTTGCTAACCATTATCTCTCACTTAAAACATACAGTAGTTTTTGGGGTTTAATATATATACTGTATATATGTTTGTGTGTGTGTGTGTGTGAGTGTGAGAGAGAGAGAGAGAGAGAGAGAGAGAGAGAGAGAGAGAGAGAGAGAGAGAGAGAAACTGCATGTGTGTATACTACATATTATATATCAATTATTTGTATGTGTATGTTTAATGCATACATACAAACACACACCAATATGTAGTATGAATAATATTTTCTCCAGCTGGGAAGAAGTAAATGCGAAATAAGTCTTGCATGAACGCGCTTGGGGAATAACCTCTCTTGATGTAATCTGTCAAATGAATGATTGTGAGTGACAGACCATTCCTGCAATGGCTCCTGTATGCAATGCTAATTAAATCAGAGGGAAAGGACCCTTCTCCCTGCTGGTAAGTGATATGTGTCAGCACAATGATACAGTTTTATCTCTCCTGTCTCATCATGTCAGCCACCAGCCCCACAGCCTTCTGGGAATCCCCCCCCCCCCCCCAAATACGAAGCATCCAATATTTCCTGTCATCAGGATTACAACGCCCAGAGGAGGAATTAAACAGAAAGAACTGTGTTTAGTTACTGACTCACATGAAAGAGGCACAGACTGTGCTGCGCTTTCGAGCAGGGACCGAGGAATGTCGTCAGTAATGGAAGCCGCTCTTTTGTTTGCAGGGTAAAACCAGGGAAATGCTACACGTAAGCATTTTTGAGCATTCGACGCTCCTGCTACTAAACCAGATTGCGAGTTGTTATAAATGTTTACAAATGCTTATTACATTACATGTTTTAGAGCTGTTGTGTAGGCAGTATGTACTGTAATTACAGGAGCTGCTGGGTGGCTCATCCTGCTAAGGCCCGGTGTCACTGTGTTCCAGTATGTGGATGCACCCCACAGTCTGGTATTCAGTCCTGACCATGCAGGTGCTGGGCCTGGCCTGTGGCTTCACTGGGTGGCATGTAATTGGCTGTAGCGCTACACAGGGAGGGAGGGTGTTGGTTGGCAGGATTGCCCTCGTCTCATCATGTATGACAACTCCTCTGATGGATTGCGTGCCTGCAGTCTCAATTACTGTGCTGCTCAACCAAGGGACTGTTGAGCGAAAACACCTTTGCCACACCCTCTCCCCCAAAGCCTGGAAAGTCACCCTCCGTTTACTTAAACTGTGGTTAAAGATTGGTTTTTAAAATGTGGTTATTTTCTTGTGTTTCCAATGAGAAGAGTCTGGATGGAATCCTTCCCCCCCTCAAACCTCAGCTATTTTTGAATCAGTGAAGAAAATGTTCTTCTTTCAATTCAACAAGATTTCATTTAGTATCTAATGTCGTAATAATTATCACCTGCGTATGAACATTGCACTTCGTGAGTTCCCCTGTTAGAAACGGCACTGCATTTTGCGCCCATTTGTTCCCAATTTAGAATGCCTGATTAATGCGTGAAACATCAGCTGCTGCTTCTTTTCACAGTCCACCATGTTAAGTTCCTCCAGACCTGAAGTAGGAGGATACTTCATTTTCTCCTTTTGTGCACTTTTTGTAGTGTTTGTATGTTTTTAACTGATTTGTAATTGTTTGTTTTTATGTCCAAATCAGGGCGCCTCTGAAAAAGATACCTTGGTCTCAGTAGGACCTCCCTGCATAAATAAAGGTTAAACAAAAGAAAAAAAATACAATTAATTTGCATCTTGTGCAGGTAGATTGTTTTGCACCTGATTGACCAGAAGGGGCCGCTGGTGTGCCATTTGGCAAGGACGTCCCATCGATTAAAATGCCTCCCTTCCTGGAGGACACTATGGCCAATCATGCGGTGCCCTGTGGCTGCTGGCCACAGTAAGCCCTGGTGTGGTCTGGACCCATCCGTACACTGGAACACGAACCACCCAGCAACAGCATTTAAATGTTTTTTCTTTTATCATTTAATGATGTGCTTGTACAGTAATAACAACATGTTTATACACATCTTACACATGTCTAACTTCAATATTACTTTTCTTACAATGATAACTTTAAAATGTGTGCTGAAGGATCTGTAGTCTCCAAGGATCGACGTGTCAGAGTTTAAAGACAAGACAGATCCATTCAACCAACTCATAACTTGTTGTTATGGAAACGGTCATTTCATTTGTTAACTGTAGTTTGGTGACTGTGCAGTCCTTAGTGACGTTTTAACATTTTGTTTTGGGAAACTCGCCAGTCTCTTCCAGGTTTGATCTGGGATTTCTACACAATTATATCTTCCTTCACTTTGCTCTCAACTAGCAATCAGGTGCATGTATGGTGCACACCAAAAGAAACCTACAGGCCCGAGTGCTTGTTTCCCACAGTGAAGGGTTCTAGCAGCTCTGTTATGGTGTGGGGTGCATTTTCCTGGCATGGTTTAGGTCCACTCAATCCCTTAGAGGGCAAGGTAAACACCAGTAAATACAAACCATTCATCTTCATCCTATGGTGAAGCATTTATATCCTGATGGTAGTGGTCTCTTCCAGGATGACAATACCCCCCATCCACAGGACACGAGTGGTCACTGAATGGTTTTATGAGCATGAAGATTATGTAAATCATAAGCCATGGCCGTCTCATTCACCAGCTGACTGGAGCGGTCTGAGACCGTGTTTCCCACCACCATCAACAAATTGTCAAATGATGGAATTTCTTGTGGAAGAATGGTGTTGCATCCCTCCAGTAGAGTTTCAGACACCTGTAGAATCTATGCCAAGGCGCATCAAAGCTGTTCTGGTGGCTTGTGGTGGACCAATGCTCTATTAAGGTTCTTTATGTTGGTGTTTCCTTGATTTTGACATTTATCTGTATTTTTTATCATTATTAATAATGAATAATTACCCTTTTCAATCTTTATACTCTATGGTAACAATGGTATCTGGACATTTTCCAAGACCTTCTATTTTAATATATAATGTAGGAGAGAAAGGATTTGTGTGATAGGCGAATATGTGTCTGGTGCCAATTCAAAATAAGTAGGTTACATTCATATTCACATATTAATATTCATGTTGAAAATAATGTATTTCCAAAAGAAAAGTTAAATGAACACACTAGGCAAACAAAGGGGTGTGATCACAGAATATTCCACATTTTCATCTATTATGTATTTTCAACAAACATTGACAGACGAGAGTTCAGAGCTCTATTGAATGAGAAACAAAATTCTGAAAAGATAGGGTGTGCTTTATAGCTCTTCCTGTTGAACAACGGTACAGTGGTAGATTGCACATACGAAAAGCTCTACCCGATCAGTTTCAGACTATGCATTTTTATCCTCTCTCTCTCTCTCTCTCTCTCTCTCTCTCTCTATGTGAATGTGTGGTGTGTGTGTGTGTGTGTGTGTGTGCTTGCGTGTATGCGCGCATGCACGTGTGTATGTGTTTGTTCTCAATGACAATGGTACTCTTTCAAAAACAAAACAAGACAGTAATTGTCAGGGGCTGTCAAGTGCAGAAACATAAAACAGGAGAATTAAATAAAACTGGAATCTGAAGCCAGTTATTTAACTTGGATCATATTACACCTCGTTTTTGTGTGTTTTTTGTTTACACAGCGCTAGTACGGTATAGTCTGAAGATAAGCGGTGTGTCAACACTAAACCTACAGAAAAATCATTTCTAGACTCGCTTCTCTAGCTCTTGGACTGCATGGGATTCTTACGGAACCGGTTTATACATTAGCGCCTGCTGGTGGCTGAAAAATGAACTGCATTCGGGGAACTCTGAAAACAAGACCGATGCTGATGTGGCAGTTGCTGATGCTGTCCAGTGAATCCAGGACTATGTCTAATGTTTGTAGTTCATATTTAGCAACCTCATGTTTATTTTCTCATGTACACTGATGGGAAACAATGTTTGTTTGTGATTAAATTTACACCGTATTTAAACATTCTTTATTCTGATTTTCTCCCTGGTTTTAGTTTTTCCTTAAACAGTAAAGATCATCCTCAAAAAAGATCATAATTTTTTGTTCATTTTTATTGTTAGCCTTGTTTTTGTCTTGCCCATTTTTATCAACTATTTCTATTTTTATACAGTTTTCATTGCACACTTTTATGAATGTAGTTACTGAATTATTTTGTAACTATGCGCCACTGTTTTTAACTTGGTTTTTAAAATAAGAATGAAATCCGTTGCTATGTAAAATATTTTCATTCCGACCCTACACTACATGATTCACGGCGTGTAGGCTTGTGTATTGTACGGAGTGGTTCAAATTACAGAACCAAAATAAACTTCCTTGAAATGGTAAAAAAAAAAAAAAGTTTGAGCTATCATCTGCCCACATATAATGCACATAGATTGACACAGGCATTGAATAAGCCCCATGCCAGGAGCTAATATGAACTGGCTGAGCAATGTGAAATTCATTTTGTTCTGTAAAGTGGTTGTCTCCCCTGGTGTGTCAATGTGAGGGAGCAGCGGTCAGAAGCTCCTCAGGAGACTAAAGTAATGACTCCTGCCGGCAAAATGTTTTTTACTAACCTTTTCCTTCCCAGTGTTACAGGTATGGTACGCAGATGCCTGCAATGATGTCTATCGCTGTATTACTGCACTGATCTCTTGCGCAAACTATGATTGTTCCTACCATATATTTATGCACATCTTGTAAGTCGCTCTGGATAAGAGCGTCTGCTAAATGCTTCAAATGTAAATGTAAAAATGTACATTCTCCGGCCATGTCATTAGTATCACAAGTATGACAAAACTGCAGGTATGTGGACTCCTGCTAGTTAACAGTAAAGGGGAAGCCTTCAGGCTAATGTCACATTCCTGTTTTCAGTGCCCGGTGACTTCCTTCTCAAACATTGCTTTTTTTAATTGTGCGTTTGTGCATTTGTCTCCTCTTTGTCTCTTGGTTTTCCTCTTGACCGGACACAAATCCTCTGGCCACAAGTCCTGCTGAACACACCTCTCTTCCCTTAAATCTCCTGTCTATACAAATCTCTCTTCTCTAAAAACTATTGTCTATACAAACCTCTTTTCTCTAGAATGTCCTGTCTATTTAACCCTCTATTGTCTAGACTCTCCTGCATATACAAACCTCTCTTCTCTAGAATCTCATGTTTACACAAACTCACATTCCCTACAATGCTCTTTACTCCTTTCTGTATATTTAACTAATATAAACTACCAAAGCTACTCTGAAGAGATCGTTTCCAAAGCTGTACAGCACTTCATATTGATTCATTATTCGTAATGGCTTTTATGCACAGGGAGTAAATCAATCTATACTTTTTGGTTTGTCTCCCACAGGTCAAAAAAGATATTGCATTTTCTGAAACATGTTAATAGCCTCTATGTTCACAACGTAAACGTAATATTTTCAAAGATAAAGGGCGTCAGGTATTCAAAACCTAAGATCAATTTGCATCCCTGAAATTATGCAAAACCTTCCCTCTAATCCAGACCGAAGATATTTTTCATAAGGGGAAGGTATAAAGGTCTTAGAGTGAGACTAAGGCTTTGACACTAAAGGGATCCAGCATAATACCAGGTGTGAGGGTTAACAGTGGGGTTTGGAGGGAGAGAATCTCTTTGAAGTGAGATGAGAAGGGGGTGAGGGGTGGGGTGGGAGAGGTTGGCAGGTGCTGAAATCAGCCAGAATAACCTATTCTCAAGATAAGACCTCAGAGAGCTCAAGTCATTTATATGAAAGCTTTAATGAATTATTTATATAAAAAAGAACTTCACAGTGTGCCGAAGTCAGAGTGATAATGCTGACAGTGATGGCTGACATTCTCTGTCCTTAGTTTCACTGGATGAGTGAAATGTACGATTACTACATGGAAACACAAACAGACAGCTTTACAGGAAACGTGTCACTACTATCTAAACGATCTGCTCAACAAGGCTTGTGCTGCCATGATGAATGTTGTCATAGCAAAAGTTAAGATGTGATTAAAAGCACTTGGCACAAATAATGGACCTCTTATTTTGTTGTTAAAGCTTTCCACGGTGAGCGTTCAGACACAAAAAGCCTATTTTTAATGTCATATATTGTTGCATTAAGAGGGTGTGGGGGGGAAATCTGATTTCCAGGTTTCTGCATAGTGACCTAAAATGAATATACTTTTATTTGCACAAGAAAGGACAGTGCTTCACTAATGTTTTCCCTAAGAGCAGCATTGATCATGAGTGCCCATGACAACTGAATGAGCGTTGAGCTTTACTTTACTATTACTCAATTATTTTATATATTTATTAATGGCTTAATGACCTACAGATTATTATTGAGTTGAGCCTTTTCCATGTGAAACTCATGAAAGTACAATTATTCAACCATAGCCTGTTTAAAATGTATAATTCAGTCTATGGAGAATTTTAGGCATGAATAGTTCATCTGCATATTGCCCTTAGACAGTTGCTCACAGTATCATTCTAAATGTCACACACAGACACACACACACTGTATACACACACACACTCACACACACACACATACTGTATACACACACACACACGCACTGTATACACACACTCACACATACACCAACACACACTTTATACACACACACACTCACACACACACATACTGTATACACACTCACACATACACCAACACACACTGTATACACACACTGTATTTTACCTACACTGTAGGTTTCAGTCTTTATAAATAAAAACGTATGTTTTGTATAGCAGGCAACTCACGTTACATGTAGTACAACAGTCTGACACCTGAAACCGTAGCAGATTCATAAGCCGATTTCACAACTTCCTGGTTCTATCAACGAAATTAACTTCCACTGGGTAACGTAATTTACGGTAATTCGAAGAGTGAAGGAATACCACACCTGGGATTCTAGTGTAGCCTACCACTCAGTTTAGCTGGAAGTGTTAACCAGATCAGGGTAACCTGCTGTCTGATGGTTAATTACCACAGACCGATGTATCTGAAAAGTTAAGAGAAGTACCCGGCTGTGTGCCAGAGCCTCATCCACTGCCAGCCCTGTCCTTTATGACCAGCAGTTCAACTGGCTCACTCAACTCCATACCTGAGAACATTTACAATAATCTGTTTATTAAACTTAATTTCTTGTTCTAGTCTTAGCCTATTGGCCATCATTAGGCATCTCATTAGTTAAGGAGGTCTGCCTTCTTACCCTGAGCATAATGTGTTGATGTGTAGTAGGCCTATTGTAGGCCACTATGTGTGTCTTACCAAACACGTACAGAAGATATGACAGTAGGCAACTTTTAGTAAACATTTTTAATAAATTAAAAATGATTGTAAATATTACAACACATGTAATGTGATCCGGCCGTTTTGGACAATGTCAGTTGCCTACCTACATGTACCAGGATGGCCGAGTGGTTAAGGCGTTGGACTTAAGATCCAATGGACGTATGTCTGCGTGGGTTCGAACCCCACTCCTGGTATATCATTTATTTACCTCCGGGCCCCCAGTCACCCGCTTATAAGCACATCCCTCTTCTCTGCCCTGACCCCTCGGCGGTGGAACGATCAGGACGGTGGAATCACTGCCCATCTTCCGCAAGAGACTCAAAACACCCACCTCTTCAGACTCCACTACCACTGATTCTGTACATTAACTAATTGTCATCACCGCTTACATGTTTAATACTGCATTTCGTATTATCTTATTGCTGTATTACTGCACTGATTGTGATTGTTCTTACCTTGTATTGATGCACATCTTGTCAGTCGCTCTGGATAAGATGTAATGTAAAATGTAATGCCTACGGACGTCATTCACTCCATATAAATACATGCGGAAATAGCGTTTCATTTAGCGATGTCTTAAACAACTTTTTCGGCCGCTTTGGACAATGTCAGCAGCCTGCTTTATGAGAAGGGACACGGGGGAATCCAGCTAGCTACGTTTTGCCCCCTTTAAAGCACTTGGATGACCGCTAGCTTGCCGTTTTTACGGGGGTCATTCACACACAGGGATGAATGGGGAAATTGCGTTTTCTTAACGATGCTTTAAACCACCTTATCGGCCGTTTTGGGCAATGACAGTGGCATGTTTGATGAGAAGGGACATCAGGGCATCTAGCTAGCTAGGTGTGGTCACTTGCAGACCGCTACATAAGAGTTTTCACAGGCCAAAACAGTCCCATGTAGCTAGTTAGCTAGCAACCTGAAGTTGTTCTCCCCCAGCCACATGAATTCAAAATGGTGCCATATCGGTTTATTATAGATACATACTGTATATTTAGGGGTGTGACGGTATACCTTTCTGACGTATACCACGATATTCAAATATTAAATAGTAGCCTACTATCATAAACTTAACGTAATACCGTGATAGTAGCTAAATCACGCGCAAAAGCTATTTTCATGCGGGGAAAAAATATATTTCAACCGTTACCCTAGTAAAATGTGTAATTAACCCATATTAAATAATATAATACTGGACCTGGGGTGTCTACTAATGTCATTTAATCTCACCACCTCTTTGGCTGTTCTTGCATTTCGTTTTGTTTGAACAATAGTGATGGGAAGTTCGATTATTTTTCCTAACTCGTTCGCGAACGATTCGTTCAGTGAAAATCTATCGATCCGTTCACATGATTAAATAATCACCACTTCCCCAGATCGCATAGAGTCCCCCTTTATCCAAAGCGATTTAGAATAAGTGCATTTAACGTAGGTAAGCAAGAGAACTGCTAGTCACCGGAAATCATAAGTACATCTCCCTACTAAACAAGCATCCAAGAGCATAACCAGTGCTGAGGTAAGTGCAAGAACAAATCTATCTTATCTGAAGTTACATTACATAATCAATTAATCACATAATTACATGTTGCGAAGGCAGTGAGCATTTGGGCAAAGATATCTCACATTCCGGGTCAAAAATATTGCATTTCGCATCGACAGATTTCAATGAAATTTCATCAGAAACAAGATAAAATATTAAATTAACGTCCTGGATACCTTTTATTTAGTCCTGAACTTGAGATATATCATTTTGAAAGCACTAAACACACTTTCGGATGACTTTTGGCAGGATATCCTTCATCTTCCCTACTGCTTGTTAACGACGTGGAGGCAGACATCTTGGAAGCTAGTTCCAAAAAGCGGCCACCTTATTGGTCTAGCGGGATCACGTGACGGCCGCTTCACCAGTCAACAAACTATTGATTACGCCCAGGACGTACTAGTACCGAATTTAAACACTGATTATAAAATAACTGCAGGATTCCACGAGTAGAACTTTTTTTTCTCTCGCTCAACACCAATCGATCTTTTTTATGAAGTAAAAAGTATGTAGTCGGGTTTGATGGGAACAAGATGAAACGAAAAACGGGTTCACCTTATGGCCTACTAACGAAGACTAAAATGTTGTGATTCACGTTCAGAGCCGGGTTAACGGTTAATACCTGAGTCAGTGTAGATGTGTTTATACGATTTTAACCAATCAAAGAACAATGTTTTGGTGAATTTCTCACGTCTCGTTGGTTCAGTGGAGTGGAGATAGCCGTTCGTTGGCGTGATACATTAACTTGGCCCATGAGTGCCAAACCATTGCAATGCATCGTTCTGATAGCAAACACAACTCGACTGTTTATATGTGAACGTATAAAAAAGACTTTATTTCCCACTTTTTTCTTTTGAATATTTTTTTACATAACTAGTGTGTTTATATCTGTGTGTGCTGGATGGAGCAGCCCTTTGCTGTGACGTAACGATGAATGTGACCAATCAGGCGTCTCCAAGCCCTCATCTCTCCTGAATATGGGCGGGGTTTAAACGCATGACACTGCCATTCTGCTCTGAGAGGGGAGCATCTATCTATCTCTCTCTCTCTCTCTTCCCCCTCTCCCTCTCTCTCTCCCTTTCTCCCCCTCTCTCTCTCTCCCTGTCATCCACTGTTTTTCTTTCCTTGTCTCTTTGTTTGTTTGTTAGTTTGTTTTGTAACAAGAGGAAGGTAACACTGAGAGATATGGCCCCTTTAATGTAGCGCCCCCTCCAGGCCAACTCCCATCACAGGTACGCAACCAAAGAGCCTGCCAGCGTTGTCTCATACAGGGTTAGACACCTGCCTGGTTTCCTCTGAACACACAAACACACACAAACAAACACACTCATATACACACACACACAAACAAACACACTCATATACACACACACTCATATACATTCACACACACACACACTCATATACACACACAAACACACTCATATACACACACACTCACACACTTACACTCACTCACACACACACACACACACACACACACACACATACATTCACACACACACTCATACACACACACTCTGCATGCTTCAGGTTTGCAGTGATATCACTCTTGTTTTTTGTAAGTGTATTAGAATGCTGTCCGGTTCATCGTTGACGATCTCTGTGCGCTGAGCAGTCTCAGAGACACTAAAGGGGTTTGTGACGGGATATCTCTCGATGATGTCATCCTAAAATCCTTTCTCTTTCAATGAGAACCCCTGAGATGAATATGGCTCTGCCAGCGACTGCATCTGGGACGGGGTACAGTCGCCAGGGAGACGGGGCGGCGCCCAAACTCTGAGCCCCTCAGACAGCAGCTTCAGCATCGACACAAATCCTTTCCCACTTACTGAAGTGTGTTCATCGACTTTTTAAACACCTTTAAAAACAGCAACTAAAACCAACCAACTTCTCAATAGTAACACATTCAAACGACAGATTCAAACTAATTAAATGAGCAAACTCACGTTACCTTCACTGTAAAAAAATATATATATAAAGAAAAAAAGATCTATTGGTGTAAATACATGTTGGATTATAAGGTTTTATTTTATAATTTATATATAATAATGAAGAAAAAACAACAACGATATACACTTGTTTTGAATACCTACATTGGATTTTGCAACAAAAAACACCACTAACCTTTTCTTTCCCAGTGTTATTTGTTTATATTACTGCACCGATCTTGTGCACTAACTATGATTGTTCTTACCTTGTATTATGCACATCTTGTGTGCTCTGATAAGCAAATGCTTAAAATGTAAAATGTAAAATGTGACGTTTAATGTACATGCTAATATAGCTACCTCCTGTGTTAGCCTGCTCGCTGCCTCTCCTCTGCTGCCCCCTGCTGGATACAGTGCCACATGGACAACCGTTCCATGAAAAAAGAGAATACAGGTAAGTGCCAAAATAAAGGAAATGCCAACATAAAGTGTCTTGATAGGGCGTTGGGTCACCATGAGCCACCAGAACAGCTTCAGTGCACCTGGGCATAGATTCTACAAGTGTCTGGAACTCTGTTGGAGGGATGGAACACCATTCTTCCATGAGAAATTCCATCATTTGGTGTTTTGTTGATGGTGGTGGAAAATGCTGTCTCAGGTGCCACTCCAGAATCTCCCATAGGTGTTCAGTTGGGTTGAGATCTGGTGACTGAGACGGCCATGGCATGTGGTTTACATCGTTTTCATGCTCATCAAACCATTCAGTGATGACTCGTGCCCTGTGGATGGGGGCATTGTCATCCTGGAAGAGAACACTCCCATCAGGATAGAAATGCTTCACCACAGGATGAAGGTGATCACTCAGAATGGCTTTGTATTTATTGGTGTTTACCTTGCCCTCTAAGGGTTGAGTGGACCTAAACCATGTCAGGAGAATGCACCCCACACCATAACAGAGCCGCCAGGACCCTTCATTCACTCGAGTGTTTCCTTTATTTTGACAGTGACCTGTAAACCTGTCACACCCAGGCCAGCCAAACCTGGCTCTTAAATAAATCGATGACTACAGTTGTTGTGAAATGTGAAACAGTTTTATTTGTCAAGTGTCAGCCCCTCCATTCAGTGTTCAGGGCTCTGTACTGTGGGCTTTGGGGCTGTGTGTGAGAGTGTGTGTGTAGTGTGTGAGTGTGAGTGTGTGTGTCTGTGTGTGTGTGTGAGTGTGTGTGTGTGTATGTGTGTGTATGTGAGTGTGTGTGTGAGAGTGTGTTGTGTCTGTTTGAGTGTGTGTGTGTGTGTGTGTGTGTGTGTGTGTGTGTGTGAGAGAGAGAGTGTGTGTGTGTCTCTCTCAGTGTGTGTGTGTGTGTGTGTGTGTGTGTGTGTGTGTGTGTGTGTGTGTGTGTGTGTGTGTGTATGTGTGTGTGTGTGTGTGTGTCTCTCAGTGTGTGTGTGTCATGTCTCTGAGTCATGTCTCTGGCTCCTCCTGTGTAAGGGCAGCGAGGCTGCGTGCGAGCTCCAGGGCGTTGGGCCGCTTGGGGCGGACGCGAGCGTTCCTCTCGGAGCACACCGCCCCCTGCTGGACGAGCTCCTGCGCGGTGTGGGCGGGGCGCAGCTTCCGCAGGTCCTGTGCGTACTCCAGCTGCAGCTGCAGCTGCCGCGAGTGCGTCTGCAGCCCCACCTGCTGCTCGTGCAGGACCTGCGCCCTCTGGGTCAGCTGCACGAGCTCTCTGCGCAGACCCTGGT
>JAINUG010000269.1:75000-80000 GCA_029706075.1 Aldrovandia affinis | reverse complement strand
CCATCATGGCCTCCACCTCCGGCATCTTATTCGACTTCCCTTTATTCTTTTTAGGCATCCTGGTGCACACACACACACACACACACACACACACGCAGGCATGCACGCACACACACGCACGCACGCACGCACACAGGCACGCACGCACACACACGCAGGCACGCACGCACGCACACACGCACACACACACACGCAGTGAATTAAATGTGATTTCTCAGCAGACTCCTCTATCTGGCACACATTTGGTGTCATTGCCACTGGGTTCACTCGGGGAGAATAGAGCACTCTGCTTAAGGGCTCCACTTCTCTTTCTCTCTCTCTCTCTCACTCTCACACTCTCTCTCTCTCTCTCTCTCTCTCCCCCTCTTTCTCTCTCTCCATATGTCTTATGGATTTACGCGTTATCATATTATGCTGAGGTTTCGTTTTTATTCCAATAGTGATTTACAGGGTGAATGGGTTTTTTTCAAAACAATTCCAACTAACGGGTATATTGCACCATTAACTCATAAAAAGCAACGAGGACGCAAGCTGGCTAACCATAGCTAACGTTACAAAACGCCGTTGCTATCCGCCTTAACGGAATTCAAATACTTTTGCTTGTGTAGCTTCTGACCTACCATGGGTGTGATCAGCTAAATTAGCTAACGCTAAACGCCATAATGAATAGCTCGCTATATCAATCAGCCAACGTTATCGGCAATGTTCACGTAGCTAACTTTAGCTAGCTTGATAGCACACAAAATCAAGTTTGCGACTGGCAAGGGTATAATTTCTCATTGTGGAAAAGTTCTGGCACAAAACCCGTTTTTACAACGCGAGTTAGTGCGCCAGCTAGCTCATATGTTCATGTTTAAGCTGTTGTCTTGCTTAAATTCGTAAATTGTTAGGCGCGATTGCTGTTCAAGGCGCATAACTTTTTCTCACCTCAACGTCCGTTTCTTAAGACGCATCGCGTTCCCAGGGCAACGGTAACCCCGTTCTGCCGGTTTTCCGGTGCGCTCTGCGCAAACAGACAGACAGACAGACAGACAGCTGGAGAACTGGATAAATCGCACACGAGTGTCCAACTAGTTCCACAATAATTGGCAAAGATGTCATAAAACAATTGGTCATCGTTCGCTTGTTGGAGAAGCAAGTGTCTTCTCCATATAACTTCTTATTGCTGTGTGTCTGCTGCAACCACAGTATATATTTCTAAATGTATATGATAGGTTGATTTGAGTTGGAAAAAAACCCTCCCGGTTGCTATTCAGTGTTTCCTCGCGTGTAATTGGCTTTACTTCAGCGCACAGCGCCTGTTTTGTTGGCTGACGGTCCATGTGCAGGATTCAGTTCCCACTTTTTTTGTTTCTTTCAATCTTCCAGCCACAGCGAACGAGCTGGACTGTATCTTACACTACAGGTGTAACTCTGCACTCTGTCACCCATGAAGGGGTTTATATAGGCCTACGATTGGCAACATTTAGCTTTAGAACTTGCTAGACATTCTCTATAGAATGTGTTTATGTGACTGTCGTAATGTGAAGTGTAGTGGGTAGGCCTATATAAAATATTCACCGCGTTTGGGTGAAGGATTTTAAATTAGTTGTTGTTGTAGTTGTTGTTTTACGTTATAGAGCATTTTGTGTTGATCAATGTGGCAAGAAATGCCAACTAAATCCATTTCGATTCCATGAAGTAAGAAAATATAATGTGAAAAAGGTGGTGAATACGTTTTTATACCCACTGTACATGTAGCCTACCTGCTTGAGTCTGGGTTTTTGGGTTTGAGCGCAACAAACACGGAGTGAATTCTGTACATCTAACTAATTGTCATCACCACTGCTTGCATGTTTAATACTGATTTTTGTAATGTGTATCATTGTTTAAAATGGAGTACTTTGGCCATTATATGATTTTGTACCGTGATAACAGTGATTAAATATATTAATGAAAATATTCCTTATCAAAACAATTATCTCAAACTCACACAGTACCTGCAAGGATGCCAAGGAGCACATTTTCAAACTAGTGTTAGATTCCTCATCCAATCTAATATGACTTTAAAAAAAGAACTGAACAAGAACTATTCAATGGCTGGCCTTCTTTAAAAAAGAACTGAACAAGAACTCTAGTGGTTAAACGTTGTTACTGCGGGAGATGACAGACAGCATTTCCTATGCCCCACAACCAGCAGCCCTGTGTTCAGCAATATCTCACCAAATGTGAATAAAATGTGGGTGTTAGTAACCACTCACTGTCAGGAAAGAAAATGTGTTTTTTAGACATCATACAAAACCAACAGCCATACCCCACGCTTTCTCTGCTGCACCAGGATCATGATAAAAATACATATTTATTTAGTTGCATTTTTTGATAGCATGGGCAATTGATTTCCATAGGAGCACATGCCATTTTAAAGAAAATGTCATGCTTGCTGCATATGAAAGGTGAAACTAATGAAAGAGGGAAGCCATGCATTTTATTTATGTATTTTCATGTTGGAAAAAAAAAGATATTTATTTGATTTGGACTTGTAACCAATTTTAGCCTGTAGGTCTTTTACACATTGACAAGCCTTGATAATTTATTTCTGATGGCATAACATGCAGGATGAGAACTGATGATGTTCCTCCCTTACGGCTGCACATTTGTGTGGGTGCAGCATTTCAAATTAGAATCAGGGTCAGTAACCTCATGTCAAAATCATTGCTGCATCCTTGACAGGTTTCAGTTGCTATTCATCAGAACCTCTAAGTTGCTGTGGAGTCAGTAGTTACCAATTAAAACCTTGATAGCTCCTGTTCTCACCGATCAAGACTGCTGGAGTCTCTCGCGGAAAATGAAATGGTCCGTACGGGTTCTATCTATATCCTCTCGGACTGACAACTGCACCTCCCCATTTCTAGCTGAAGGCAGTCATGGGATAAACAGAGAAAATACATATTTTCTTCTAATATAATTAAGTCAGTCTGGTGCAAATATTATTGATTAGTATTGATGTTTCCATAATGCATTGATGTTGTCAAAATGTTCTTGATGCATTTGGTATTACTAAATAATTTGTATCTGTCTGTGAAAATGGTGAACACTAATCTACAGTATTACTTGTTTCAAAAACAACTTGTTCAAAAACGTGTTTTCCGTATTTATCTTCTCTCTCCATTTGGAATACCTAATAATAATTGTAGCCCTCTCCCATCACTGTAATATTCTCTGTCAATTTGTGGGAGCGCATATTAGTATAAAAATATTCCAAAATGTGTAGCAACCCACCTTCTTTTCATTCTGCAATTTACCAATGGACACAGGCAGATCACATTTGCCCAAATTGACCAGAGGTGAGGCTATGGTGGGGAATACCCTGCTGACCAAAACTCTCCCTCCCTGGGTAAGGCTATGGCCAGTTATGCATCACCATGCTGACTTCAGAATTACTCTTAGTTTGATGGCAAAACAGACATTAAGAATTCTACAATATAAAAATAATATTCTTTCTTCTGTCCTGTTTTTAATAAATAGTCGATTTAAGTTTTGCATTTGGATCAAATCTCTGTTTTTAGTAATGGGTCAATTTATTTTTATTTAAGGTTAAAATTAATTTAGTATAATTTCAATTTAATTTGTTTGAATAAACTTTAATTTAAGGTTTGGAGTGTCTCCAGATGGGGGAACAATCCACCTGTCACATGTGTCCTGTCTGAACAGAGGCACAGGAAGTGTGGTTCATAAACTGTTATTCAAAAGCAAGAGGAAGTGCCGTGTCAAGGAGCACCTTATCTCGAAATCATAACTGAGCGCTGCTGACGCTGACGAAGGGAAGGGGTAGCTGACTTGAGGTGTCACAAGATCAATAAGTGATAAACCGAGATATAACAGCCTAACATAGCAGTTAAACTGAGTGAGACACACATTCTTGGGTGCAGTGATGGAAAGATGTAGGCAGTTTTATGTGTAGAACAAGAGAGAAACTTTGTGAGAGAGAGAGAGAGAGAGAGAGAGAGAGAGAAAGAGAGATCCCCGATCATTTGACAAAACAACAGGCCCGTATAATTTTAATAAAGACATACCCAGTGATTCTTTTATGCCTATGGATACTACTGAACCTATGTGACTCAACACTCATGCAGTCTATTCCTTGTAAGGTTGAGGGTAAATATTAGTCATGATGTTGATGAAAAGATGTATGACTCATAGGAAGAGGTGTAGGGGTGTTGGGGTGAGAGTGTCACCTTTAGAATGAATGATCGATTCATCAATCGATGAAATATCCATCTGGATATACTCTCTCAGTCAGTCATTCTGCCCCTGTGCACTCTGGACCGAGGCATCTCTCAACCTCTCCTTCATTTTGCATTTTACATTTTAAGCATTTAGCAGACGCTCTTATCCAGAGCGACTTACAAGATGTGCATTAATACATGGTATGATCAATCATTGTTCGCGCAAGAGATCAGTGCAGCAATACAGCGATAGACATCATTGCAGGCAGCTGCGTACCATACCTGTAACACCAGGAAGGAAAAGGTTAGTAAATTATTATTTTTATTTATTTATGTTTTTAAATGTTTTAAAAAAACATTTAAAGGAAGTATTAAACAAGTATGCATATACAAAAAGCAGTAATAAACATGTAGGCATTGGTGAAAAGGTGGGTCTTGAGTCTCCTACGGAAGATTGCAAGTCCTGATTCTGGAAGGTCGTCCTGGACAGAGAAGAGGCAGACCACGTGCAGCTGCCGGAAGGTGGTCCTTCAGACCACAGAGGACATTTAGAAGAGACGCTGAGACTTACAAGATGTGCATCAATACATGGTAGGAACAATCTGTTAGCGCACGAGATCAGTGCAGGAATACAGATAGACATCCTTGCAGACCACCTGTAACGAGTGTTGCTTAGAGGCTGATATACAGGCCAGCAGCCTGTTGTGCCAGCGGCCAGCCTGAACATCATTGTGCCATGGTAGAGCACTAAGGGTGTGGTTTGGCGGGAGGGGGGCTTTCTTCCAGGTAGACAGT
>JAINUG010000269.1:0-72500 GCA_029706075.1 Aldrovandia affinis | reverse complement strand
CCAGCAGTAAGAGTGTTCAGCTTTAGCCACGGGGACCGGGGTTCCATTCCACCGGTTGCACCAGTTCTGACTCTGGCTGGAAGTTCCACTAGGGGGCGCCAATTGGCTGTCCGCCCCTGGGGGGAGGGATAAAAGCCAAAGGAAAGACTCACCACGCATATATGAGTGGTTGTGCGTCAGTGACAGACTTCGGCCTAGGCGGGCACTGGCTCGAGGGAGGCAGTGCAGTGCTCACTACTGGTCGGACTACGGCAGCGAGTTCTCATACGAGGGAGGGAATAATTGGCACAAAAAAAGAGAGAGAGGGAATTGGATACTATAAAGTGGGGGGAAAAATGGGAGAAAAACAGCAAAAATACTAAAAACAATAAATGTCTGTGTGACTCATAGACATGTCCTTGAAGGTGTTAGGTGTTCAATGCCTCCATGTCTGTCCGGTGCAGAGGACGGACAGGCGTACAACCAGTGGGAGCCCACCATGTACCCGCCCTGGGGTGCCACGTTCGACGCCCACGTCGGTAAGGGCCGCGTGATGCGCGTGGTGGTGAAGGACGACACGGCCGACCTGAGGGTGGAAGCCAGCGTACAGCTGGACACGCTGACCGCACGCTTCAGGAGAGAGAGCTGCAAGCTGGAGATCTGGGTGAGGGGGGAAACGGGGGTGGGCCAGGGGGCGAGGGAGAAGTGAAATGCGCTAACGAAAAAGTGCAGGCCTCAAGAGCTGTCGCGCTCCTTTTTTGGAGGGTCAAAGTTTCGAGCTCACCCAGAACATTGTGGGTTTGAATCCCTTCCATCTGTGAATGTATTGTGAAATAAATAACGCTTGCCTGCCTTTAAGAAGTGCATTGCCTGTCAAAGCTGACTGGTGACACAGGTGTTATTTCTTCTACTACCACATGGGACACTACTGGTAAGTGCACACAGAAAGATATGGTGTCTGGATTTATTCAATGAACCTCAAGCAATACCAACGATCGTATGGAGCAGCACTTAAAGAGTGGAAGAATCTTGTAGCAAAAACAAGAAAAAGAGCAGGAAAGCAATGGTTATGTTGCTGCTTGTGATAACGTGTGTTTTTCCCCCTCCAATCTTCTGTTTAAATCAGGTGGAGCTAAAACCACAGGGCCGCATGCTGATGGAAGCCAGGTACTTTCAGCAGAAGAGTGGTGAGTTTGCAGAGTAAACACGGCTCTTGTTTAAGTGGGGTCATTCGATGAAATTGCCTTTGATCACACGGAGGATGTGGGAATACGTGCATTGCCCACGGCGGATGACAGCTCCCTCTGCTTTCATCCATGTTTGTTTTTTTACATCTTTGCTTTTGCTATTCCGTCTATACTGTTCTGTCATCGTTAGCCCGTCTGCTAATCTACAGCTTTTCAGCTGTTCGCTTCCTCTTCAAGGGAAGGTCAAAGGTCACGCTATCCCCAGTTTAACCCAGCTGCTCTGGAATCTAGTTCCATAATTAAAATATGACGCTCTTCCCTTTTATTCACGCTCTCTCACAGCTCCTTCTAACCAAAGCCCAAGTCTCTGAACCAATTATGCAGGCCTGCTAATTACTGTGAAAGCACATCTGAAGACTGAAATGTACCAGTTAACAGGATCTTACACTCTACTGCAGCACTTTTTGCAGGGGATAATCAAAAACTTGACAGACATACAAGCTCCAGGCCCAGTTTTATGGGCTGGTATACGACTCCTTTATGGTGCTATGTGAACTGGGAAATTCATTTTCTAATGTACTTATTTGCATTGAATTTTTACTCCCTTCAACAGCCTCTTTAAGGGTTCCTGACCTGTCAGCTATGTGAGTGCAAGGTTGCGGGCAGGCTAAATAGTCTTTCTCTTGTCTTTATAGCCTTGTAGAAAATGTACTGTAAGTGCATTATACATGATATATGTATATATATATACAGTATATGTGTGTATATATATATACTGTACTGTATATAAAACTACAAATAAGTCCTAATGTTTATTTAAATATTTTTTTCTGAGCCATTAATTTGGTTGTCCCCATTCATTTTGCTCCCTCCATTCTTGCCCCTCCTGCAGATGACCCCTACCCCCTAACCACACACACACATATATATATACAGTATATATATATACACACACACCCCTTCACTCTGTACCTCAGTGCATAGCTGCACAGTTTGTTCAATCCCGCACGGTTTGCCTCCTGTGCCATGCTGAGTTCCAGTACGGGGAGTTGTGCATGGCCATGTTTCTGGTTCAGACAGGACGGGCGAGGGCGAGGGGGACGAAGAGAGGGCCAGCCTCTACATGCTGCAGCAGCGACGCGGCGCCATCAAGCAGGCCAAGGTCCACACGGTGCAGCGGCACGAGTTCACCGCCACCTTCTTCCCACAGCCCACCTTCTGCTCCGTCTGCAAGGAGTTTGTCTGGTACGGTCTGCCTTTACCTTTACGCACCTTTCCTTATCCGGCAGAGCGACTTAGAACGCAACGCATGGGCCTCCCGGGTGGTCTAGTGGTTTCAACGTCTGACGCTGGCCACGGCGACCGGGGTTCGATTTCCCGGCCACGCCAGAGTCGGCTCTGGCTGGGAGTGCCATCGGGCGGCAGTGTTAGCATAATGGTTAGGGAACTGGACTTGTAACACAAAGGTTAATTAACCTGAATTGCTTCAGTGAAATATCCAGCTGTATAAATGGATTGTATGTAAAGAAATGTAAACTGTGTAAGTCGCTCTGGATAAGAGCGTCAGCTGAATGCCTGTAATGTAATGTAATGTAATGGGTGGCATTTGGCTGTCCACCCCAGGGAGGGGGAGAGGGAAGCTGACAAGACATTTGCTGTGCCCAAGAGTGACTCTGGGGTGCCGGAGTTACAGTTGACATCATGACGAGTGCTGTCTCGGAGGAGGCGATACTTTGCCTTTGTCACTGCCGGTCACAGGGCTACGGCAGCAAACTATGAGGGAGGGGATTGACCTAAAAATAGTGGGTGTAATTGGCTACCAAATTGGGAGAAAAACAGGATAAGATCAGATTAAATAAATACATTTTTTAGGTGAACACCGGTGGGCTGTAGATACAAAAAGACAGAGAGTGAAGACAAAGTGTCATTGTGAACGTAATGCTGTAATAAGCACATGGTCATGCACACGTTCCACATTAAAGGCAAAATATTAATGCATTCATAAAAGCCCAGAGCACCAGCGGTGAAGAAGTGGCTGAAAATCTGTGATTCAGGCTTTCATTCAAAGTATTTTTTAATTCATAGTGTTATTATTTTTCTTTTTTTAAGTGTTGTTACTCCAAACACATCTACATCACAGATTCAACGTGCAAAGAGATCGCCTGGTTTTCATTCACACGTGCTCTCTCTTTCTGACCAAAATGTCAGTCATTTCTCTATATATAACTCCATCTTTATGCCATATTCTTCTCTGAGTTTGGCTAAATTCACTGCATGCTGAAATAAGTTGATCATAATATTTACATGTCTCAGCTCCAGGTGTGCATTTGGTGGGGGCCTAGAGAGCTGGGTAGACTTTCGCTCTTAGCTAAGTTCTGTCCCCACTTTGCATGAAGTGTGCAATGATACGTGTGTAAACACAATGCAAATAAAGTACAATGTGCTTACACTACATCCAATGTATTGCAGGTTTTGCAATTGCAGTTTTCAAATGAACATTCCCCTAGCCATTTCGCCAACCCTAGCCGGGAAATCTCAAACCCAGTTTTAAACATCTCAGGAAACTTTGTACTGTAATTGTGCAAATGTTCAATGTCTCAGTTATGTAATACGCTTAAACAAGAGAGTGACCTAAATTCTTAGTTTGAGCAGTCCTTTTTTTTCTTCTTTTTTTCCATCCAGGGGTCTCAATAAACAAGGCTACCAATGCAGTCGTGAGTGCAATCAAATCGAACTCTCTGACGTTCCGCCGTTTACGCCAGTGCTTTGTGAACGAGCGTCTGACTGTTCCTCTCCCTCCACCGGGCCGCAGAGTGCAACGCCGCCATTCACAAGAAGTGCATCGACAAAGTGATCGCCATGTGCACCGGCTCGGCCGTCAACAGCAAGGAGACCCTGGTAAAGAGGAGCACTAGTGATGCCAGGCTCAGTCAGACCACACTGTGCATTATTCATCTCATTGCATTTTACATTTACATTTTAAGCATTTAGCAGACGCTCTTATCCAGAGCGACTGACAAGATGTGCATTAATACATGGTAGGAACAATCATAGTTAGCGCACGAGATCAGTGCAGTAATACAGCGATAGACATTGTTGTAGGCAGCTGCATACCATACCTGTAACACTGGGAAGGAAAAAGTTAATGTAATGAAAAAAAAAAAAAAAAATGCGATTTTTTTACGATGCATTGTTCGTTCTTAATAATCTCTCAACTTAATTACATACACACTTTTTACTCTTCTTAAATAATTTGTTTCTGATTTCATCCCAATTTAGTAGCCAATTACACCCTCTATTTTTCATGTCAATCCCACCCTCGTGTTGTGAGTTCGCTGCCGTAGCCCTGTGACCGGCAGTGATAAAGGCGAAGTGTCGTCTCCTCCGAGACGGCACTCGATGGGCTGTCAACCGTAACTCCTAGTACTCCAGAGCCACTCCTGTGCACAGTAAACTTCTTGTTGGCTTCCCTCCCCTCTCCCTGGGGCGGACAGCCAAACGCCGCCCCCGACGGCACTCTCGAGCCGACTCTGGCACGGCCGGTGGAATTGAACATACACATCATACACTCTTTTTTGTGTTTGAGAACCGGATGGCAAAATTGAACATGGTATTTTAATTTTTAACCAAAATAACATGAGCTATTAACCAAGTTATGTAGGTGGCCATTCCTGGTACATTTTGCAGCTGTAAGAAAAGAGAATGTGGATAGCCTCATTAGACATCCAAGAGGGTTTTGCCTCAGAGAAAACCAGTCAATAATTTTGTGGAACAGTGCATCCAACTTCTTTTCTTCTACCAATCTTTGGGGAGGTTCAGTTTACAGGGAAATTATTCCTTGTCTACTTAAGAGTTAGACTGCAGGGCCTTTAGAAAGCCCTGTGTCTCCTGCAGCCGTGCACTGCAGTCAGCACAACCAGACTCAAGGGCACGTTCACACCCACCCACCCACAAGAGTAGCTCTTTGTCAGAAAGAGAAAACACTAATCTGTTAAGTCAGGACAGAAATTACTCAGGCTTCCTGTAAGAGCCATTTTTTAAAATTTTGTTTGTGTGTACACTGAATGGCCGAATATAATTTGAATATGCGCAATCAGACATTTTTCAAGTGAACTAAAAATAATGAGATTATTACCATTAGAAGGAAGTGTCAATTAATAACTTCACAAAAGGCCAATTGGGAAAATATGTCAATGTGAATGATAGATTTTGCAAAGAAATGTGCAGATGGAAATGGACTGGCTCATTCTTGCCAATAGGGAAGTTTAACTAGGGTCCTAGTTTAACTATGTGGTTGCTCCTAGCACCTGGAATTGTACTTCCCTCTAGGGTGGCTTTCAGCTAAACTGTTCTTGACTACGGTTAACACTTTGTTGTACGTCGCTCTGGATAAGAGCGTCTGCCAAATGCCTGTAATGTAATGTAATGGAATTCACAATTTAAACTGAGATAGAATAAATAAATTGTGCAGTTGCCAGATTTTGTAAAATTTTAAATTCAACAGAAGTTATTTGGATTTAAGGGGCATTGCTTGTTGTTAAAATCTAATATGTTGTAATCCAGTTAGATGCTACTTCTCTCTGTCCCCTTTACACAAGATGTTGTTCGTATTGTAGTTACACAATATTCACATGTGTGCTGCTCTCTTCCAGATCCACAAGGAGCGGTTTAAGATTGACATGCCCCACAGGTTCAAAGTGTACAATTACAAGAGCCCCACCTTCTGTGAGCACTGCGGCACACTGCTGTGGGGGCTGGCCAAGCAGGGCCAAAAGTGTGAGGGTGAGCTGTCCGTCACGTATAAAATTATCACACAACATTCACCACATGACATTTTTCCATTGCATCATATTGGGAATAAACACAAGGGGATTAGAGGCTAGGGAGGGGCTAATTTGTGAAATAATAATACAACACTGCTTCATTTTTTAACACAAGCTTCGGAATACTATGTAGTGCGGCAGTGTAGTGTAATGGTTAGGGTACTGGACTTGTAACTCAGAGGTTGCTGGTTCAAATCCAGGTGGAGCACTGCCATTGCACCCTTGAGCAAGGTACTTAACCTGAATTGCTTCAGTAAAATATCCAGCTGTATAAATGGATTGTATGTAAAGAAATGTAAACTGTGTAAGTGTGTGTCTGCTAAATGCCTAAAATGTCTAAAATTTAAAATGTACTATTAGACATCATAGTATGCTACTAGATAATCAGATGTTGAGGGAGTACATTTGAATCTCCCTCCGAAGCTCAACCCCCACCCTGCAGATATACTGATAGGGTCAATTTCTTGGAGGCCGGAACATAGACCCTCCTATCCGTGGGTCAGTATGTGAAAAAGGCGATGCAGAAGTGTGAACGCATTGTAACTCATCCTTAACCACCCTTTCCATATCTGATCAAAAAGTCCTACTCTCTTACTTTTAAATCAGACACAATGAATATCATATTTTGTATAACCTTTATCTCGTGTGTGTGTGTGTTCTCCTTACAGAGTGCAGTATGAATGTTCATCACAAGTGTGAGAAGAAAGTGGCTAACCTATGCGGGGTCAACCAGAAACTGATGGCAGAGGCGTTGGCCATGATCAGCTCTCAGCAGGTCATGATAACAGTCTTATTCTAGAGTGTTCAGCAGTAAGTGTTACGGTAATGATCAAGAGCTCTCAGCAGTAAGCGTTATGGTAATGATCAACAGCTCTCAGCAGTAAGCGTTGTGGTAATGATCAACAGCTCTCAGCAGTAAGCGTTGTGGTAATGATCAACAGCTTTCAGCAATAAGCGTGTTGGTAATGATCAAGAGCTCTCAGCCGTAAGCGTTATGGTAATGATCTAGAGCGCTCAGCAGTAAGCGTTATGGTAATGATCGAGGTCTCTCAGCAGTCAGTGTTATGGTAATGATCGAGGTCTCTCAGCAGTAAGCGTTATGGTAATGATCAACAGCTCTCAGCAGTAAGCGTTATGGTAATGATCAACAGCTCTCAGCAGTAAGCGTTATGGTAATGATCAACAGCTCTCAGCAGTAAGCGTTATGGTAATGATCTAGAGCGCTCAGCAGTAAGCGTTATGGTAATGACCGAGAGCTCTCAGCAGGAAGTGTTATGGTAATGATCAACAGCTCTCAGCAGTAAGGGCTATGGTCATGATCGAGAGGTCTCAACAGTAAGCGTTATGGTCATGACGAATCATGCGCTCTAATCAATATAGCTGGGACTTCTCTGTTCTTCACTGTATATTGATTATTAATTTCTCCCTGTGGTATAATCACTGAGGAACATCTGTGTTTTAACCCTAATGTCAACGGCTCCTTCCTAAGTACCACTGCTGGGAAACCCCTTTCTTCCACTCTCTATCTTCCAATATCCAGGCCAGAGGTTCCAAAGACGGTGATGATGTTGGCTTGGAAGATCCAGCAGGCGACGATCATCCCGAACTGGTCCGAGAGCCATCAGGGTGTGTCCAGTGTTTCCCCATGCCTGGCATGGGGCGGAAAGGTACCAGAACAATATCCAAACCAAATATTAGGTGGGGGTTCAGGGTAACAGGAGTGACAGGTTCACAGGTGTGCTGGCTGATGTTGTGACAGTTTAGGTGGCAGAATCGGCCTGGCCCAGTTGTGCTGATGTTGTAGTTATAGTGATAAAAAGCCCTAGTCTGCGGCCTCGGGTGGCGTAACGGTCAAAGCATGCGCCCGGAATGCATGTTGCCTACTGTAGCCGCGGTTCGAAACCTGACTGCGCCGGTTTGGCCCTGGCTAGGAGCCCCGATTGGGGGCGGAAACTGGCTGTTGGGTGAGCCGGTATGAGCTTGCCGAGAAGTGCGTAGGGTGTCTCTAGAAAGTAGGTTGGCGAGTTCTGTCTCGGAGGAGGCAGATCATCGCTGGCCTCAGGGAATTCGCTTACTCCGTGATTGCCTTACTTGATGTGCGGTGGGTTTGTGGGGGAGGGGAAATTGAAAGAAATAGAGGGTATAATTGGCTACCAAATTGGAAGAAAAATCTTTTTAAATTTTTTTTAAAAGCTCTAGTCTTCTGACGACTGAAATTGAATGTGCTGGAATGATATGGAATCATGTACCAAGTGTTAGTTTCAATGACTGTATCATACCACTGATATACTTTTCACAATCAGTAAACTACAGCGTTCATTGTGTTCTGCTATCTCTCCCATAATGCCCCATTGAGCTTTGGTTGTAAGCTGCTGACTCAGCTCAGACATTTGTCACACAAAAACTGTCATTTGAAGTATTGTACTTCAAATGACAAGTACATACAAAGGCATACAAGTGCATACTTCAAGTACATACTAATTCTCTGTCTGACGTAAAATCTGTATATCTGTGTCAGTAGTTTAAACCTGGCAATCGCAGATTTTTTATGTAATTCATCCCTCCTTCTCACCCAGAGCCCCAGGGACTTGCATGGCGTAGCCGCACAGAGAAGGAGTGGCAAACGTCTGGGCTCCCCCACTCCTTAGACAAGTTCTCCATTGACAACTTTGACCTGCACAAAATGCTTGGCAGAGGCAGCTTCGGCAAGGTCAGTGTCATGACACTAACCCGTTCCTGTCATCTGCCGTTTCGATGGAGGACGACAAGAAATGGCTGTATTTTTCCATACGGAATTTGAAAGACATTTGATATTCTTTCCCATTGCTCCTGTCCGATTATTAGTCTGCGTGTGAAATATGCCAAGATTGCAGTTATCTGTCAGGATGACTTAATATTATGGTTGTGGTTTCCAACCGCAAAAATTGAATCACCATGTCCTCCTACAGCGTAAGAGCTACAGGCACCATACTTTGTCGGCTTATAGTACTATATCCAACCTGAGTGGCTTAACATAGGATTGCTTAAAAAACGTCTTACTTTTGGATTCATAAAGCACTTAGAAACGTATTTTACTACAAACACGAGCACCTACTGTACAAACTGGCAGTTGATTTTGAAAAGTAACCTCTGCTCTGATGCCTTCTTTTGGCTAATTTAGTTAGGTAGCAAACTAGTTATTACAATTGTTCATTTACCCAAACGCCATTATCCACGGCCACTTAGATCATTTACATTATGCACTACATTACTATTCACTCGCACAGCTGATATTATGATATTTATTCACCACTGACACAAATCGGCCGTGTCACCTGGATCAAAGGCATGTCAGAAACATTCTGATTTACGAATGAGAAAGTCATGCTTCTCGAACGTTCTCCCGCCCTGCTGCCATTGTAGGTCTTTCTGGCAGAGCTCAAGTCCACGGGGAATTTCTTCGCTCTGAAAGCGCTGAAGAAGGACGTGGTTCTGATGGATGACGATGTGGATTACATCATGGTGGAGAAGAGGGTTCTGTCCGTTGCCTGGGAGCACCCCTTCCTCACTCACCTGTACTGCACCTTCCAGACCAGGGTACCTGTCTTGCACCTACCAGACCAAGTCGCTGCAATGCATTACATTACATTACATTACAGGCATTTAGCAGACGCTCTTATCCAGAGCGACTTACAGTTTACATTTTTATTTACAATCCATTTATACAGCTGGATATTAACTGAAGCAATTCAGGTTAACTACCTTGCTCAAGGGTACAACAGCAGTGTCCCACCTGGGGATTGAACCTGCAAAGTTAACGTTACAAGCCCAGCTCCCTAACCATTATACCACTACTGCCTATGTTACAATGCTGTAGAAAGAGAACCCGGGGGAGGGGGAGGGTGAGCCGGCCTGAGTTTGTTGAAGAGCAGGAGAGGCATCCGTGGTCGGGTTCTGTCTCAGAGGAGGCGGATCTACTGGCCTGGAAAAATTTGCTCGTTATCCGGAGGACGGGCGGCGGACTCGTGGGGGAGGGTGAATTGAAGTAAATAAAGGGTATAATTGGAAACCAAATTGGGAGGAAAAAATGGGAAAAATGTGAAACTAGAAATAAAAAAATAAAAAATGTAATTCCATATTTAATGTTTGGGTAATATTTATTTGCTGGGCTACATTTGAATTAAGGGCAGTTCACAGTAAATGTACTCACTCATTAAGTTGGTAATGGGCTGAGAAAGTCGGGGAACCCCTACTGTAATGTACAATATTAATTAATATTAATGTATGACATGCTTGGCATGTAACTGCAATAGTGAACCTGTTACCAACGCAGGCCTGTCTTTGGTCTTTGGCAGGAAAACCTCTTCTTTGTCATGGAGTACGTGAATGGGGCGACCTCATGTTCCACATACAGAAGTGTCACACCTTTAACCTGGAGAGATCCACGTAAGGGATGTTTGTCAATCAGAAGGTTTCTACCCCGAATCACAGAGACAGAATGCACTGCTTATTCAACGCTGACGATTCCTGCGGAGGAAGGAATCTCCCAGGAATCCCAGCGTGATCCTGACATTTCATTCTGGTTACCCCCTTTAATCCTTAAACCCCAGGTTCTATGCAGCTGAAATCATTTGTGGCCTCCAGTTCCTCCATTCCAAAGGCATCATATACAGGTAAATACTATGCATATTCTGTACTATATACTGCAATGTATAAGGATTCGTATGAATTAGATACGCAGCTTAAATTTTGCATTTACAGTCAAGCCGGAAAGTCTGCACACCCCTTTCACCCTCTCCATGTTTCATTGCGTTACAGACTTATTCTACAATAGATTCAGTTCATTTTTTGTCTCAAAATTCTACACAAACAGGTTTTTAGACATTTGTGCTCATTTATAAAAAATGTCTAAAAACCTGTTTTCACTTTGTCATTATGGGCAATGCATTTCTACAGCAAAATATTTGCTGAAGAAATTCAGGTCATTATCCCGATTCTGCCTGGGATTTGTCCCCAAAACCTCTAAGATTCAAGCCCAGTTCCTTAGGTACACTTGGCATCATATGGAGGTACAAGATGAAATGTTGTACAACGGTGAATGCAAAAGGTAAAAGGATAGAGTTACAGGTGAGGCTTTCCCCTGCTGACCCAATTTCAAAAGTCTGGACCGTTGCTTTTGGGCATGCAGATTTCCGGGCAGCAGTGTAGGGTGAGGGAATCGATCTGGACACAGATCTATGGGTCAGTGCTGGATGAGTCATTATTTGTACATTCAAGCATGGTAACTTCACTTATAATTCTCCAGCTATTCAGAATTTGTGGAATAATAGTTATATTAGTCTTTCTCAATAAATAATATAGTAACTTGAGCCTTCAAGAAGCAATCCAGAGTGATTTTGTTGGTTCAGCGGGAGGTTTAGAAGTCCAGAAGACTGATCAATAATGTATAGATGTATATTTTTTTTTAACCACAGAGACCTAAAGTTGGATAACATTCTGCTCGACACTCAAGGACATGTCAAGATTGCAGACTTTGGGATGTGTAAGGACAGCATGCTGGGAGACATGAGGACTTCTACCTTCTGTGGGACACCAGACTACATCGCACCAGAGGTTCCATTTACAATACCATTTATTCAGCTCAACAAAATGTGTTTTTATTAGTGACATTTGGTAAACACTTAACATTAACATAGTTTAATTTAAAAAAACCTTAACATTCAGTTGAGGCCCAATCTTTACAATCCCATTACTCATGACACATTAGTGAGAAAATTATGTTTAGTCCAAAAACCACAATATAATATTATTCACGCCCATATTCACTTGGATCAAATATACATGGTTGCTACAGCAATATCTCTTTTAGATACAACAAAATATTGCAATATTTTTTTATTTTAAGCATTTAATATGAGGGACTTACAGAGAAACAGCTGAGGAACAATCATAGTCAGAAGTCTCAGCTCATCATTGAATATCACCAACAGGAATAAAAACATTTTTTTATATGTACCTGATAAAATTGAATATTTAATTCATACTGTGGAAATAATGACTATGAGGAGGAAGTGACATCACTGAGGAATTAATGACTTAATTGTAGATCCTGCTGGGCCAGACGTATGGGATATCAGTGGACTGGTGGTCTTTTGGGGTCCTGTTGTACGAGATGCTGATTGGTCAGTCTCCCTTCCACGGTCACGATGAGAAGAGGCTGTTCCAGTCCATCCGCACAGACAATCCCTTCTATCCTCACTGGCTGCAGCGAGAGGCTCGTGATATCCTGGTCAAGGTGACCCCATGTGCTTCAGGCCCTCTTCAAAATCACGTGACATCGGGGGCCTCCCGCGTGGTCTAGTGGTTTCAACGTCCGACGCTGGCCACGGCGACCGGGGTTCAATTCCCCATCGGGAGTCCTCATTCCTCTCTGGCCGGGAGTGCCACCGGGGCGGCAATTGGCTGTCCACCCCAGGGAGGGGGGAGGGAAGCCGACACAGTTCGCTGTGCACAGGAGTGGTTCTGGGGTGCCGGAATTACAGTTGACAGCACAATGAGTGCTGTCTCAGAGGAGGCGGTGCTTTGCCATTGTCACTGCCGGTCACAGGGCTGCGGCAGCGAACTGCGAGGGAGGGGATTGAACTAAGCACAGCGGGAGTAATTGGCTACCAAATTGGGAGAAAAATGGGGTAAAATATAAAATCACATGACATCATCCTGTCAAGGTCTTCTTCATGTTGTTACATGTCATCGCACACACACATCCCCACCCATTTGTTCTACCAAGGCTGGACTGGAGCGGTGGTTAAATCACCCAACTGTGCTGTGATTGGTTGCAGCTATTCGTGCGGGAACCGAAAAAGAGACTGGGAGTGAAGGGGAACATTCGGCAGCACTCCCTTTTCCGGGACATCGACTGGACCGCCCTGGAGAACAAGGAGGTGGAACCACCCTTCCGTCCGAAAGTGGTGAGGACATTGTGTGTCGTTTCCCACCTGCACATGGGCAGTCCCACAGATACGCACTCAACAGATCACACAACATCTTCTGACAGTCTGCATTTCACACCACATTCAATGTGGAGTTTTGATCAGGCTTGAGGTTTAAACTCAACTGAAACAGAGACCAAAAGATTGTAGTGAGATTCCAGACCAAACCGGTGGCACATAACGATTCATAGGCCGGCCCTGGCATGACCTAGGTAACTGTTGATCTTGAATATAACTGATCCATTGTTGTGCAATATACAGTGGTGACACACTTTTTAAGTGCCACAGAACATAATGATGGAATGGTAGTGCAGTGCATTTGAACATCTGACATCCGTTCGTTTGCAGAAATCTCAGAGTGACTGCAGTAACTTTGATAAGGAGTTCACAAACGAGAAACCAAGACTGTCCTGTGCAGACCGCACCCTGATCAACAGCGTGGACCAAACCTTGTTCAACGACTTTTCCTTCGTCAACCCAAGGATGGACTGCACCAGGAAGCCCTGATTCACTCAGGGTTGTCACAGATTTACCCAACGGAGAACCTGATAATCTCAACCCTGTTACAGAGGCAGGCAATTATCATTCACTGTGATAAAAAAAAACCTGGGTAGTCACAGTTTCACAGAACTATCAATCAGTAAACGGTGTCAGGTTTGCTACCAAATTCATTTCAACCCCAAGTTGGGTATAAATTAAGCCTGTCAAGATGAGCTGATACTCTCAATATTACAGAAATGTAGTAATCAATCAATCAGCACCCTTTGAAATAGATTGTCAGTCATATTTAGGCTCAGAATTGTGTGGTTCAACTGTATTTGAGAACGTGCAGCATGATCATACTCTTACCCTCCTGTACGTGCCTGTGTATCCCCTGGCTGCCTTCTCAGCTAAAATGAGTTTTGAATTAAATTGAATTTGGTTAAAGACATGTGTAGCATTACATTTCCTTTCTTCCATAGAGACTCATGTTGCAAGGCTTCTAACTAATGTTCAGGCTGGATGAGTCATCAGGTCACCTGCCAATTCAGGTATGTAAGGCCTGGGGAAAATCTAGGAAGCTATAAAAAGGATGAGAAAACTCCCCAAACATAAACCTTACTCTGAGTCATGATAACTGGACACAGTCTAATGAGAACAGTACAGCCAACTTAGGAGGAATGGCATTGGTGCCCAGTGTTTGGTTGTAATGGATTTAAATAATGAATGGATGCATCTGCTATAGTAGGACGATTGTTGAGTGCAGATCAACTGGACTTTTTATATATACAATATAATGGTATTGAGACTACGTATACGTATGTAAATATAGCCAAAGAGGTTGATGTTCATTCTAATATGCCAGGGAAGTGCTTCAGCTATCCCCATAGCTCTTGCAAGAGGCAATCACCCCAGCAATGCACACCAAATAGCCATGGTTGTTTAATCACAATGGCTCTTGAGAACATTACATTACATTTACATTACATTTTAAACATTTAGCAGACGCTCATACCCAGAGCGACTTACAAGATGTGCATTAATACATGGTAGGAACAATCATAGTTTGCGCAAGAGATCTGTGCAGTAATACAATGATAGACCATTGCAGGCAGCTGCATTCCACACCTGTAACACTGGGAAGGAAAACACAATTTGGGAAGGAATGCATTTTATGTAGTAACTACAGTATATAAGTTATGTTGTCATGATCGGTTATGACTAGCCTGGTACCATGTTGTAATTAGTATATTCTTTTGTTGTGTTTGCTATTAGGCTGAAACTAAGCAGCCATGGACTAGTTAGTCAGCTATCAAACTAGCTATGCAGCCTGTTCTACAACGGAATTCATGCATGTATTCATTGCTACAGTATCAATAAAACGAAGCCGTAAAATATAATCTTGCTAGTATATTACTATAATTAGCAAGCAGTATTATTTTCTAATCATATTTCTTTCCACCAACTGGATAGTTTTCTTCACACAGGGAATGGTTTTCACTTCGGATGAGCATACAAACTGGCTAGCTAGAAGGTGAAGGATCAAACAAAGTAATCTAGTTTTTTTTTTACACATTGGAACATAAAATAAAGTGTACATTTCCCTGTTGTCTCTATCATTGCTGAACCGTGCACTGAACCGTGTTGGTCTTTAAAGCAGCACTGTACGCAGTTTTCTTGATGCCATAGCCGGGACCTTGATGTAACCGTGACATCACATTCTCCTAAATGACTCCTGAAAAAGGACGGTCAGCTTATTGCTTTGGTCTGATGAAGGAAGGCATGGGAATGGCAGTCCTTTCACCAGGCCTCGCAGGATTTCCCGATGCCCAGTAATTAATCAATCAATCTTTATTTTTGTATAGCGCCATTTACAAACAGAGGCGGCACGGTGGTGCAGTGGATAGCACTGTCGCCTCACAGCAAGAAGGTCTCGGGTTCGAATCCAGGCCGGGGGCCTTTCTGTGTGGAGTTTGCATGTTCTCCCGTGTCCGCGTGGGTTTCCTCCGGGTACTCCGGTTTCTTCCCACAGTCCAAAGACATGCACGTTAGGCTAATTGGAGAGTCTAAATTGCCCGTAGGTATGAGTGTGTGAGTGAATGGTGTGTGTGCCCTGCGATGGATTGGCGACCTGTCCAGGGTGTATTCCTGCCTCTCGCCCGGAACGCATGCTGGGATAGGCTCCAGCACCCCCCCGCGACCCTGACCAGGAATAAGCGGCTTAGACAATGGATGGATGGATGGATGGATTTACAAACAGGTTGTCACACAGCGCTTCACAATTGGCATTTTCCAGAGGGAATCAAAAAAACAGAAAACCATTGGAGCCAATGTGGGAGACTGGAAAATTATTCCCTGACCCCTTAAAAGGCAGTCGAGATGAACTCCTGGAAAATTGTGGGATACAGAGAAAATCAACACAAATAGTCCTTGGGGCTCATGTGGCTTAACAGAGCACTGGAAGGGCATTCTAAGTGTAGGAGTGGGGTGGACCCAGGGCTGGACTGGCTATATAGTCTACCGGGCAGATTCCCGGTGGGCCGGTCTAGTTTTGGGCCGGTAGGGCCGGTAGAATTATTTTATATATATATATTTTTAATTAAAAAATAAATAAATATATATTATACCACGGACCGGGTGTTCCGAGGGGCGCAATTATTTTTTCGCGTAGCACCCCAACCCCGGTCCGCGAACTGGTCTCAGGTTTTTTTCGCGTAGCAGCCCCCCCCCCGTCGACAGAAAATGGGGCGACGTTTACATGGCTCGCACCGGGTGCTGGCAACCCACGCTACGCCACTGGATGGGCCGGTCTGAGCCAAATGGCAGGGCCTATTTTTTGTCCCAGTCCAGCCCTGGGTGGACCTCATCCCTCCAGATACCAGGGCAGGGCGGGGGATGGAACCAGCAGCTAGGGTCTGGGCCAGCGGCATCCGGCTAACACATGGCAGGGGTGGGGGGTTGACTCTGGGGCAGGTGAGCAGTACAAAATAAATGTAGGCGATCCTGGTAACCAGGTGACTTCAGGTGGCTAGCTTCAGGTGGCTAAACAGTGAGCATGCGTTCCTTGTGATTTCTCTGGCTCTGATTGTGACCGTTGCTATTATTTTTTTACACCTCCTCCGAGCCTGGCCAGGAGCTGTGGACTCCGGCTCCAGCGAGGTTGGTGGAGTGGTTGTGTCGGCGCTGACTGACTGAGAGTCCACTCGCACAGAACTCTCAGAGAAGGCCTGGGAGTCGAGGCTTCTGCGCTTTTAATGGTAGTTCAAATAAACCATGGTAATATGACACATGATCAATTGCTCTTTGCTTTATATTTAGATTTGTATGTGTGGAAGCAAGTGAATTGTATTGTTTTAATCTTCAAAGTCCAGGAGAATACACAGGAAGCGGCATCAAATACGTGCACTTCCTGTGGCCCTGAGAAGATTATGGACACAGCCAACCAATACTATTCTAACAATATCGTCAGTAACATAACGGCAATCCTGCACATTAGATGGGAATAACATGGGTCTTCTTTGGCTTGTGAAAAGCTTTTTGCATCTACAAGCTTATGGTTTTCATGTTTTTGGCTGTGGTTGCTATCTTGTACTTGAAATTGTGTATGAATACGTGACTCATCTGTGAAATATTCCTTGTGTTGCAAAAGCAGTCAAGATTTGACCTCAGTTGTCCTCTTCCTCCACAGCCCCCAGCCCCCCCTCTCTTACTCTATAATGGTTGCAAGTTACTCAACTTCTGTTGACTGTTTTTAGCTACTTTTGACCAGGAGATCAAACAGCCTCTCAACCTCTGTATCAATGTATGTACTACCACCCAAGCTGATTTTATTTAAACAATACAGAGCTGCAAATCAGATGCCACTTATTGCTCATAGCATTTGTGCAGTAGTAATCAACATTAATTTTTTGAGAGGAACCAAATTATAGAAAATAATTCTGATTAAACATATTTAAATTGGCCCACATATCATTCATTTTTTAAATATAGCATACTGCCCCACTTCAACGTGGCATCAACGTGGCATTCAAGCTTATTTGCCACCACACAGTTCATACTGAGACCCCTACAAATTAATCCCAGGCTGCAATACTGTTTTTTTCCAGCAGATGGCAGTTGAGTCAATGCAGTTGCAGCTGCAGTTTTCACTCTGTAGCTGGCCATTTCAGCTTTGCCCATCAGCAGGGCTGGATCAAGCATAGGCAAACTAGGCACATGCCTAGTGTCTAATTGCCACAGGGGGGCCCAGACAGAGGATACAAAAAAATAAAAAAATATAAAAAAAATAAAATAATATTTCTTTATGGTGCAGTGGGTATGTCGCCTCACAGCAAGAAGGTCTCGGGTTCGATAGGCCGGGGCCTTTCTGTGCGGAGTTTGCAAACAGTCCAAAGACATGCAAAAAGAGTAAAAATTGTGTGAGTGAATGGTGTGTGTGCCCTGCGATGGATTGGCGACCTGTCCAGGGTGTATTCCTGCCTCTCGCCCGGATGCTGGGATAGGCTTGACCAGGAATAAGCGGCTTTAATGGATGGATGGATGGATGGATGGATATATTTCTTTTTTTTTTATTTAAAAAAAAAATATTTTCGGATAAAAACTACAATCGAAAAATTTATTAATTTTGAGTCATGCACAAAAAAATGAAAAGAATGGTTTGCCTAGTGTAGTCTTTCCATTGAATCCAGCCCTGCTCATCAGGTGACATTCCAGTAACTGCTAGTCATACAGTCTGCGCCCTCTGCCTGGGCCATTTGCCAGAGGAAACTGCAACTGTCTCACAACAAGTCTCACTTGAAACCAACAGGGATGCTGTGGTCAGTGAGCCATGGATGAGCTCTGGCTCTCTGCTGAGAATCCTTAAGTGAGTAAGACACATTCTGGTATATGTATATATATAGTATATACTGTACACTACCGGTCAAAAGTTTTAGAACACCCCCATTTTCCATTTATTACTGACATTTAAGCAGTTCAAGTCCAGTGAATAACCTGAAATGGTACAAAGGTAAGCGGTAAACTGCCAGAGGTTAATAAAAAAAATTTTGGTTACCAAAAACTGAAAAATAATCTAAATGTTTTGGCAGTGAGTAGTTTCCTACACCATCAACTCTGACAGGAAGAGGTCTGGCAGACCCAAAGCCACAACAAAATCAGAAGACAAGTTTCTGAGAGTCAACAGCTTGCGTGATAGGCGGCTCACAAGCAAAGCTTAACACTGGTCGAAGTAAGAAATTCCCAGTTTCAACTTCAAGCTGCAGGTTTGACAGGTCGAGTGGCAGTAAGAAAGCCATTGCTAAGATAGCAAAAAATAAGAAAAAGAGGCTTGCCTGGGCCATGACGCACCGCCAGTGGACTACTGAAGACTGGAAGAAGGTCTTATGGACCAATGAATCAAAATTTGAAGTCTTCAGTTCATCACGCAGGGTTTTTGTACACCATCGAGTAGGCGAAAGGATGGTTCCTCAGTGTGTGTCACCAACTGTCAAACATGGAGGAGGAAGTGTGATGGTCTGGGGCTCTTTTGCTGGATCCAGAGTCAACGACTTGCAGAGTGACTGTTAACCCACGTTAACCCATTAAAAGGGCCTTTTTTTATAACTCTGAAATTTACATTATTTTTCAGTTTTTGATTACCGCTTGCCTTTGTACCATTTCAGATTATTCACTGGATTTGAACTGCTTAATTTTCAGTAAAAACTGGAGGGTGTTCCATAGGGGTGTTCTAAAACTTTTGACTGGTAGTGTATATATGACAGAATCTACTGTTAACAAGGTTACAGTTGCCATGAAAATATGCACAAATGCTAGGTTTACGGTCAAATACTGAACTGGCCTCCCAACTGTTCTCAGCATGGTAAAATCAAGACTTTATATTATCACATGAATGCGTTTTGTGAGTCAAAATCTTTGACTTTTCGCACTTAGTGAACTTTCAGCCCATCCTCCATTACTGTCTTTCCTTGAAAGTCTGAAATCTAAAGTGCGCAGATCATTTGACATCACAAGCTGGTGTCAGACTTTCCAGTATTATTTATTTAAGGTTGTAAGACTTAATATTATAATTAAACAAACAACTGCACTCTAATGCAGCCCAATCAGTCAAATAAATATAAAAAACAAATCATCCCAATAGTCCAAATTAATTGTGCATATTCCATCGTTAAAGTAACTAAAGTTTTTTTCCGAACGGGCCAAAAATGCTCTGCAGAATCTAAAGGCCCTTTCTAGGAACAGGAATGGTAAACAGAGTTCTGCTGTAAATCTAACTGAGGACTTAATTACCTAAACGTGCCAGGGAATGATTTGCATCACCTGTTTCAAAATGTCAAACTTATGACGAGAAATGGACATCAAAGAGATCTTTATTAAGGGCTGGCGGATAGTGTAGCAGTCTAACACACCTGTATTTGGATGGTCCTGTAGGAGTGTGAGCTGCCTATCAGGGACGTGGTTAGAAAACCCGTCTCTGCCAGACCAGCCATGGCCGTTAGCCCCGATTGGTGGCGGCATTTGGCTGTCTGCTTCTGAGGGAGGGGGGGAGGGTGGTCGGCACAAACTCGCCATGACAGCACGTAAGGGTGTCTCCAGAAAGGGGGTCGTGAGTTCCGTCTCGAAGGAGGCGGATCATCGCTGGCCTCGGAGAGTAGCTTCCCCTGTAGAGATGGGCGGCGAGTTTGTGGGGGGAGGGTTAATCTAAATAAATAGAGGGTATAATTGGCTTCGAAATTGGGGAGAAAAACAGGAAAAAAAAAAAAAAAAAAAAAAAAGAGATTTTCATAAGTTTACAAAAAGCATGTAAAGAGCATGTATGTAGCAGCAATGCAAAGATGTGGGTCTTAAATACATTTCATACCTCATGGTATCACAGTGTCTGCCTTGCATCTATATTTTAGGCTTGTGCCAGGCAGTTTCACTGGATCATTGCCTCTGTCAGTGAAATGCACCAAAGACTTGGCAGATTGCTTGGTCCTGATTGCACAGTCTTGGGCACTGGGGGCAATGGCAGTTACTCATGGAGGAAGACAAGCTTTAAACGGCTAAACAGGGAGTAAATCCACTGTGCGCTTGTGGATGTTATGTCACGGGCCTTCTCAGGCAACCGCTCTTAATCTCAATCAGGGAGTTATGAGTCCTCCTTCGTTCCTTCATTCTGGCTGCACACTTTGCCACCTTGTCAATGGCCTAAGATTAAGCCAGGATCGAGTAAGAATGAATGAGAACAGGGGCTCTATTCACAAAGCATTACTGGGGCTTTTTCAAATAGACCAAATGGCTCGAAGTTTTGAAGGAAGACCAAAAAAATGATGTAAATAAGTTTTTTTCCAATTATGTATGAACAATTGCAATAATAGAGGGCAAATTATTTCTTACCTGTAACTCAAAGCTTTGAAACGTGACAACGATTACACATTATGGCCACTAGAGGGTAATAATCGACTGGAAATCCATTGAAAGCTAACCATAAAATGACGTGATTGTCACCACGGCTCGATGATTCACCGGTGGGGCATGCCAATGAGTCAATGTTTGAATACTTTGAGAGCGTCACGTTCTCTTTTGCATCATACGGGCACGTTATGATAACAGAAGCATTGTGTTTTATCTGTTGCGGTTTACACCTTCACTTCCGTTCAGGGAGTTCATTAATTTCATGTTCATTTAAATGGAAAGTGAAACATTTTCTCTAAAGGGAGAGCCAATGGTGGCAAATCAAAAGGTGAGGGTCCTATTGCACTTATTGCACTAGGCTTACAACCCCTGTGGGTCGTCTGGGCAACCTGTTGTTGTGGCAACAGTGTCATCTGTAGCCATGGTTCATCTGAAAGGAATGAATAACACCATTGAATAGCTTGAAGCAGTGCTCTCACACTGGCAGAAGAGTTGAACATTTGCTGGGTGAATGCCACTCCTCCCTCAGCCCCCAGGAAGTGGGTTGACTGGTGAAAATTTCACATCCATTGCTTGAAAATTGGTAACCATGATGTGCCCCCTTCTGCCTCTCTGCTCTGACAGACCACCAGGAAAACCAGCTCCCATCCTAATATTCCATACGTCCCACATAGGAAAACCACTGCTAGTAAAATTGCAGCCCCACTCAAGTCGTTGCTGTATCAAAGAATTATAAACCACATAACATTGAACATTTTAAGCATTTAGCAGACACTCTTAACCAGAGAGACTTACAAGATGTGCATTAATACATGGTAATAGAATAGAATATCTCTCCTAAGAGTCATAGTATGGCACCCCTGGAGCAGGTCAGTGCCTTGCTCAAGGGCACTTCAGCTGTGCCCCAGGAACTACAATCCCTCCAGTTTCCAGTTCATTGTTTTTTAGTTTGACATAGTATATAAACTCTTCAGAATGTAATATTGCCATGGATAGAGGTGGGCACGATGTAAATGAGCACAATAGTGCAGGTGATGAAAGGGTTGATCAATCTAAGTACAGGGTTTATGTGTGAAAATATTGCTGTTTGTTTTCATATCACACAGGAAGTGATACCAGCTGTAGTATGACCCTGTCATCACTGGTAATCAGGGATGCAGATCTGACAGTGTGACTAACCCACAGAAAGCTGTCTGCCTGTTCATCGCGAGTGATGAAATGAACAGGGCCGGATGTCCGCAGAGGCCAACAAGGCCTGGGCCTAGGGCCAGAACGTCACATGGGGCCCGGAATTATGGGGAAAATATTCATATTGATACGACATTACATTGTAATTTACATTCTTTTTCAGTTTTTGGTAACCTAAACTTTTTTTTTTAACCTCTGGCAGTTTACCGCTTACCTTTGTACCATTTCAGGTTATTCACTGGACTTGAACTGCACTTTCAGTAAAAACTGGAAAATGGGGGTGTTCTAAAACTTTTGACCGGTAGTATACATACTATATATATATTTTTTTTTTTTTACATAAAACGTAATTCATATTACACTTACATGCCTAATAAATATCTGTTCATCAAACAGGATCCTCATTATTAGTAGTAGTAGTAGTCACACAAAAAAATCATATATATATCTCCATATCTCCAATCTAACGTTAAACCTAAGAACTCCATCTCCCAGAATGCCATGCCAGGGGGCCCAAAACTGAGGCGGGACCTACGGCCCATGAAAGTCAAGATCCAGCCCTGCAAATGAGCTTAAGGTTACATCACAACATGGCTAAATCTCTCTGCTCTTGAAATATCTGTCGCAGCAGGGCACGGCAGTAATGTGGATAAAGAGAGATGAACAGGATTAGGTGTCATCGTCGCACAGAAGGGTGAACAGGCTCGGTGACCTGCACACGGGTCAGCATCGAAGGAAAAGTCTTCACGAAGGGGAAGCCAGGCCAGAGTCAAGGTCGAAGGATATCAATGACGTTTGGGATTGGGTTAATGAGATGACTATAAGCTTAGTCGCATGGTAGAAGAAGTGACTCAGGTGAGGGTCAGAGAGGAGGAAGAGGGCCTATCAGAATGAATGGATTCCAATTTGGGTTGAAGTAACATTTGTTGAGGATCACTGATCTCTTGCGCGAACTATGATTGTTCCTACCATGTATTTATGCACATCTTGTAAGTCGCTCTGGATAAGAACGTCTGCTAAATGCTTAAAATGTAAAATGTAGAAGGACTGATGATAGCGCCATGCGGTTAAAATGTTTGCTGCACTTTTTTTCACCATGTAAGCATGTAGAAATAATCTTTTGATGTGATAGATCTCTGAGTTTCTGATACATTTGCAATGTTTGGGCAGCTTTGTTTCTGTACTTCCTGGTTGAAGTAACAGAGAATTAATATTCAGCCAAACTTACAGCGAAAGAACATGGGCCATTACAATGGTCGAGGAGTCAGAGGACAGAGGAAGTCAGAGACCTATGGATGTGAAGAGGTTAATCAAGGTTCAACAATCTAACTCAGTATTTATTGTGTGTAGAGCAGACAGCACTGCTATTGTATTGAACTAAAGATTTCTAAAGACAATATGACCATGTCATGTTGTCAAGGTCGTGTATCTCCATGACGTATACACAGAACAGAGGAACTGGGAACCCAACTAGCATGACACATTTCAAGAATGATGGGAATATTACAGTTAGATTCCAATGTGGTTGTGATATGATGTTGTGATCAAAAAGAAACCCCAAGCAATCTTAAACAATTTTTTAACTGACAGAACAAAATGGAACAAGGTTCCAATACATTAACTGCAACGTTCATTATGACTTAACAGTAATGTTCAAGGCAGGAAACCGGACAAATTTATGTGTTGGGAACGTTTATCCTAACTTTCCGGGAATGTTCTGGGAACCAATTATTAGCTGGGAGGAAATGAGAGGCGCTGTACAGAACAGTCCATCAGTCTGGGATAAACACTCGAAACAGGGGTCTGAACTTGAATGCGAACCACGAATGCATTTGTCAGAATGCATTGCAACGTTGCTGAGTCACTGTGACAATGTAGCGGAGGGGAGACATTCAGCACAGTGCGTAGTACATAATCGTGTCTCTGTATTCAGTGCTGAAACGCTGGGGCATCCCCAGAAACTGGGGTCACAGAAGGACTGAAACGGCTTGCAATGAACTTAAACGACCTATCAAAACCGCAACATCACAACAAGGTGATATATACTTACAAAAAATACAGTGCATTCCTATTATAGGAACATTTTAACTTGTTGGTTTGTACAGTATATATTCATTTGAATTGGTGCCGTACAAGCAAATGGGTTTACCAGTGATTTCAGCAATCTGAATGCCCTATACATAAATTAGCCTACACTAAAAAGAATATAAACAGCACATAAAAGTAAACTTGCGTCATGTGACATGATCATAAAGGAACACTTGACAGAGCAGCAATTAAGCCCTATACTGTTGCCATGGTGACAGGGGTTGAATTTTGGCTTCTGTTGGCCTGGCATTCTGACCTTGCTCACTCTTAATCTGTGTGTCCCTCTGCGATTGTTCTTCGCCTCAAGCACACGCAGTACCTTCCAAGCACAGCGTGTACAATGCGGCTTAATTTATCTATTGACCTATTAAAGATTTTTTGTTAAAAGAATGTGCCTGCGTGAATGAAGCACACGACTCTGCTCCTTCCTTCCTCATTCCCACAGTATTGCGGCTGTGCGCGTGTGTGTGTGTGTGTGTGTGTGTGTGTGTGTGAGAGAGAGAGAGAGAGGGACAGAGAGAGAGCGTGAGACAGAAACAGAGACAGAGGAAGACTCTCGACTGGCCGATCCAGGCGCACAAGGTAGTCTTTTCAAATGAGCTGGCGGGCAGGATTGCCACCGTTTGCCTTCGACATCCTGCACACTCTTGAGAATTGTGCAATAAAAACGATTTCCTGAGCGAAGACGGGACACACTAGTCATAACTATAGAGAAGTGAACCACAGTTGCTGTTTATAAACTAATAACAGACATTACTTTCATAAGCAAGTCAGCACAGTCAACTGGGAATGCTAGTTTAGTCAAAAACAGAACCAAGCCAGGCATGTGCTCCTCTCTGTTTTGATGGCGTGTGAGCGTTTTCTGCTTGTCTGCGTTTGCTCCTTGTCTTGGTGTGGTTCATCGCCACTGAAGGACCCCTATTGTGGCTTTCCACAGTTGTACTATTGTTGTATTATTGTACTTTCCACCGTCAGACAAACCTGTGGCATCCCGTACAAAGGGGGGAGGGACTCGGCTGTACTATGACTGCATTGCATTGTGGGTGTGACTTAAAAATGTATAGCCGAGGTGAACAATCAGCCGGCACATTCCGATATGCCTCTGAGGAGATTAGAGTGGGAGGCCAGGTGAGTACGGAGAACAGGTGTTCGGGTTGGACAGGGGTCAGGTGAGCTGGGAGAGCAGATGGAAAGGGTGTGGGGAGGAGAAAACTGGCTCTGCCGTGACCAGAGAGGACACAGACCATTAGATGTGACCTTGCCTTGCACTTTGAGTAAAACCTCAGGTCTGTAACCAGGAAGAGGGATTGCTTAAGAATGGCACAATCAGGCCCATTCCAAGTTCTCACGTTTTTTTCTATAACGTGTTGAGTTTGTACTCTTCCTGATTTCTCAATACAGGGTTCTACAGGACTTACCCGCGATAAGGAATGTGCCTGAACTCAGTGCTTGCACAGTGATAACACAAGTTGAAAGAGAAAGACCTCCAGGGTTTGGTTTGTTGTGTGTGGTGCAGTCCGAAAGGAGGCAACCATCCTCCGTTTGTTTTTGTTGGAACATTACATAATCCATCCATCCATCCATTGTCTAAGCCGCTTATTCCTGGTCAGGGTCAGCCTATCCCAGCATTTTACACCCTGGACAGGTCAATCCATCGCAGGGCACTTCACTCACACACTCAGTGAATGCATAGATTTTTCAGTATGTCTTTGGACTGTGGGAGGAAACCGGAGTGGGAGGAAACCCACGCGGACACGGGAGAACATGCAAACCCGCACAGAAAGGCCCCGTTGCCAACACCTTCTTGCTGTACCTACTGCTATCCACTGCACCACCGAACCACCATTACAGCCATTTAGCGTGCTTTTATCCAAAGCGACTTACAGTAGTGAATGCATACATCTTTCAGTATATGTGGCCCCAGTGGGGTTTAACCCACAACCTAAGGGAACACCACGCCCTGAGCCAGAGAACCACCGTTTCCGTGTTATTGAACAACTGCTCAGTGGGAGGCCTGATTAGTGAAAGTTTCCCAACTGCTCAGTACCCACTCACAGCCTGTGAGGCATCACCCATAGCACCAGATGCGTAACGAACAATCTCCTGTGTTAAGGCGACGTACGATTTCAGCATGCGGTCGCAGTATGTCACCTAGAGCCGTGTCAGAATGTGTAATTAAGGGCAATTAACACAGGACTAAACGAATAATGTGCGACTGCTAAGTGTAACGGTGTCTGGTTCTGCCCGCAGCGAGTTTCGAACCGAGGGATCTCGACACGACAAGAGAGCGATTTAGCTCGCCGAGCTAAAGACTCAAGTCCCTAACTCCGGGAACTAATCGTACTCTTATCCACGTCACTTTCTGCAGCGGGCGCTCATGTACCAGAGCTCACCCGCTACCTAACTACGATCAAATTTGTGGCGCTTTCAGATGACCTCTTGCTACAGAGGTGACCCTGTTGTCAGTATGCTCTCCATGGTTATATTTCCTCCTGTCGGCTCAGGGCTGGGCCTTCAGTTGACAGATCAGCACAGACGTCGCTGCACGGAGAGCGAAATCCAGTCTCGTCACAACGTGAGGAAACTCACATTCATCACCTCGCCGCTCCCTTTTTCCTCTCTCCATCTCTGTCTCTCTCACTCTCTCTCTTTCTCTCTGCCCCTCCCCTCTATCTCTCTATGAGTGACAGTCGCTGGCATGGGTATAGAAATGTGTCTGAAGAAGCCAGCACTGCGCCAGATTACCCCAGGCAAGGATCTATTTTCAACCAGACAGAATACCACGGAACACCACACCGGAAAGGCGTGCCCACTTTGGGAAGGAAAAAAGCAGCCACTCATCTCTAAATTGGGATGTGAGATATTCCACATAGCCCTATCTATTATTCAGTATAGATGTGGGAAGTGACTACAATAGCTCTCACACAGACACAGAGTGAGAGAGGGAGGGAGAAAGAGACAGACAGAGACAGAGAGAGAGAGAGAGAGAGCGAGAGCGAGAAAGACTGGCAGTGGCGTGTTGCAATCACTGGCCTTATTGTGTAATAGGAAATGCACTTCCCAAATCACAGCCATCTCTGTCTTGCATTAGCTGTTTTAGTCACATGTACTGAAATGTGTGTATGGGAAATAAATAATAACAGCTATAAAAGGTTAATGGTAACAGTACCATCCGGAGAAATAATGACCAATCAACAAAGGTTGTAACCACACTTAATATACAATACAGAGATGTTCCAGACTATATCATTTAAATTCATGCCTGTGGAAGAGGCTGAATATGTTCTTGTTGCGGTGAATTGCCTTCATTTTACATTTTTACATTTTAAGCATTTAGCAGACGCTCTTATCCAGAGCAACTTACAAGATGTGCATTAATACAAGGTAAGAACAATCATAGTTAGCACACAAGATCAGTGCAGTAATACAGCAATAGACATCATTGCAGGCGTCTGTGTATCATACCTGTAACACTGGGAAAGAAAAGGTTAGTGTTTATTTTTATTTTTTCCAGCATGCTCCACACTGCATCAGTTTTTCCATGAGCCATTTTCATTGCCCTTTGACTTTGAAATGCCCGACTGCTGTCACATGCATGCTGACTAAAAACACAGTGTTCTCAATTCACTTTCAGATCTCTTTAGTCAGACAATACACATACAAGTGCATAGACACACACACACACACACACGCGCGCAAAAACACACAATAGCAATAAATCATTATCTCCACTCAAACTGCTGTTATGTTATATTACTCACACCACATAAAGCAGCCACCGGCTCAGACTGTCTCCTATTCGAGGGGTATAATATCCGATAATCCTTCACTTTAGTTCCAACATTATTGAGCAGGAAAACTGAGCTGAGCTCACATGGCTTCTGTAACATTTCTACTTCCCTCTGTACTTCCCCCCTGTCTACCAGCTATGTATTAGTCACCATCACTTTTCTTTTACTCCATTATTTCAATAAACGTTGGTATTTGCTCTTGACCCCCCCTTGACCTTGAGCTCTGTAATTGGGCTTACAGCCTTAGCGTACATTTTTTAATTCTTGATCATTTCCTACCACGTTTTGTATTTCCCTGACGCTCTCGCAATACATTTTTCACTGGTCATTTCTATTGCATCGTAGTCTCATTATTGCTTGGCATTACATTGTGAAATTGTTGCTGTGTGGATTCCCCAGCACATCCCAACGTCACATCCCAACAGTATGTAAAGTTGCTGTACCATTGCAGCAGCCTGCTAAAACTGCAACATCAGCAGTCTTAAAGTAGGATTCCAGACCTTTGATTACTGTATGCAACAAATCATTTCAGAAGACATATTTAAAATACACAATTGTGATTGATGCCATTCCCACATTATATTACATTATATTACATTATAGGCATTTGGCAGACGCTCTTATCCAGAGCGAAGTACAACAAAGTGTTAAGCACAGGCTGAACTGTCACAAAATGGGCAGTGAACATTGACTGATAAAAAACAAGATGTCTTTTTTTCACCCAGTCCTGTACCTCTTGCTGTTTTTTTTTTAAAAGAATTTGTTTCTGATTTGATCCCATTTTCTCCCAATTTAGTAGCCAATTACACCCTCTATTTTTAATGTCAATCCCCCCCTCGTATTGTGAGTTCGCTGCCGCAGCCCTGTGACCGGCAGTGACAAAGGCGAAGTATCGTCTCTTCCGAGACGGCACTCGCCAAGCCATCGACCGTAACTCTGGTACTCCAGAGCCACTCCTATACACAGCGAACTCATATCGGCTTCCCTCCCCCCTCCCTGAGGCGGACAGCCAATTGCCGCCCCCTGATGGCACTCCTGGCCAGAGCTGACTCTGGCGCGGCCGGTCGAATCCCGGTCGCAGTGGCCAGCGTCGAACGTTGTAACCACTAGCGCACCCGAAAGGCCCCGCTGGGCATCATTTTTAAAGTCAACACAGCCCAGAAACATTTCTGGAACAGCTTATATCTCTCACCCAATCTCTCTTCTCAAACCCTTGCCCATAACCCTCGATTGCCATATATGACAAGCCAAAAGTCAAACTGATGCGCTGATCCAAAAAATGAAAATAAAAAACAATTTTGGTAGGATAATAAATTGAAAACCTGACAATGATATTCATTCCTTTTGTATAACAATAAAGCAGTGTATGTATGTAATCTGAGAACCTCACTTGTTCTATTAAACTCATATCTGTGCATGCTTCCTCCAGAAGTACATTTATGTACATTAAGCTCAGATGCTATGTATTCATGGGTTTTGATAGAACCTAGTGCGGATAAAAACCAGTGACAAGGAGGATCAAGCCATAGACACTCTCTTCTTTGTGTGAAATGTTTAAATTAAATTAGTTCACTTAAGTTATACTCACAACCAGCCAGTCAGAGAGGCTGACAAATTTATACAAAGGCAATACCAACAGGAAGAGAGTAATTACCCTTAATTGATACTATATATACATTATATTTCTATGCCAGACCATCCACTTTTTATCATCTTTTTATAATTTTTAGAGGTATAACATCGTATAATTTGTAAATTACATACGAAGACAGCCATATAGGGTAACATTACAAGGTGGCCTGCTTTCACAATGGAAGAAAATACAAGTGGTATTTCAATTTCAAAGCTGTGTTTATGCTGTGTTATGATGTCATCATCAGAGCGGAGGAGAACCTTACCCGGACACAGGCTCAGACAGCAGCCGGAAACAACAGTGGGGTCATCAGTGACCGTAACCCCCGTTCTCAAACTCCACAGGATGCGGCAACTTCACCTGACACACCACCACGCTGCGTATTGAGGGTCTAAATTCGTGTGAATTGGGGAAAGTCCCCACTGGATAGCAGGTAAACTCCCCTCCTTTCTCTCCCCTGTGTCGATGGGGCCCAGTGAACAGGACCGTCCAGTGAGGTTTGCCAGCATGCACACACCCAGCATAACACGTCTCCTCATGTTTGCCCTACATTTATACATTTATATACATTTATATTTAAATTTTGGGCATTTAGCAGACATTCTTATCCAGAGCGACTTACACACTTTACATTTCTTTACACACAATCCATTTATACAGCTGGATGTTTTTTTACTGAAGCAATTCAGGTAAAGTACCTTGCTCAAGGGTACAACAGCAGTGCCCCCACCTGGGAATCGAACCAGCAACCTCTGAGTTACAAGTCCAGTTCCCTAACCATTACACTACACTGCCACCCTGTGCTCACCCAGCTGAAACTCCTGCCCCACCTTGACCCTGCCACCCCAAACCCCACCCTGTCACGCGGGTGGGAGACCCCACTCATGAATGCGGTGCCAGCTTGGTCCTGAATTAAAGCAAACGCAAAACAGCAAACCGTCAATCAAATATAACATTTGTCTGGGTGTGCCGATTGTGTGTGTATCCTGTCTCCTGCAGCAAATTATGCTGATTATGCAGACTGGACATAGGGCTGTAGATATTAAACTTTTTTTAATTTCTTTTTTTACATTAACTATTTTAGATGTGTGATTATGGCATTACTGCCAATCTAGGAGTGGGCATTGAAAAAGAATTTCACACAGGATAAACTGGCCATGACTACTTGACTTTCCAGGGCCCCTGGGCCCATCCATGATCTCATCTGTGGTTAGACAACATACTGTCTGCTGTAGGGAAAATGTACTCCTGCCCCAGCATACTTAAATGTTGACTTGGACTGTAACAGACGTACTGGAAATGTTGATTGGGAGTTGACAGCCTAAGGGAGGAGTGATGGCCCAAGGGAGGGGTGGTGGCTTGACCAGAGAATAAAGCCCTGTTCCCACATGGAATCCGCAACATTGCCGGGTTCAATTATCCGGGTAAGGTAGTGTTTTTCATCGCTTACATATAGGTCACCTATACAGAAAAAGTCAGTGTGGAGTCTGTTCCCACATGACTTAATCATTCTGGATAGATTAGTCAATGCAGGATGTATTTATTTGAAGAAATGTTTTACGTAGTGTTATGAATTGGGTTTCCGTTTTGGTTTTTCCTGATTTCGCTTTTCCCTGGGCCACTGCAGTCAACCACCTCATTAGGGGAGAGGATTGACACCTGAGTTTCCCACCCAGCTGGTGTAATTAAGCCCTGCCCAGTTGGGATAAATAGGGTCTGACTGCAGTAGCTCAGGTTAGTTCATTTCTGTGTTGGTGTAGGAGAGGTAACAACTTCAGTTGCTCTCTCCTTAAATCTGTCTTGGCTTATCTTTCTTGTGTTTTCTATATTTTCTGGGGGTTTTTGGTCCTGGGGGGACAACACCATCGGTTGTCCTCCCCATTCATTTGTTTGAATTCCTCCCTTCCTTTTTCACTCCCTCTCTACCTTTGTTTTGGGTCTTTTCTTTTTGCCTGTTGTTTTGATAGGATTAGAAGGATGGCCATGATCATAGACCTGGCCGTCTTATAGACCCCGAAAGACCCCGTTTTTTTGTTGCTCGTCAGTTAATTTGTTGGTTTCCCCAAAATGACCATTTTGTTTTCTTTGTATGAGGCGAAACATAAAGGTAGACTTTTCAGTTTGCTAATGATATGGGCCTTCTGTCTCATTATAGCCTACCTTGTTTGCGTAGGATGTCTGTTATTTTATCGTAGACCACGGCATCTCTGACGGTGCCACACAGCCCTCGGTTAACTTTGTGGTCTGCGTGGATAGATAAAAGTTCCCTTGTCACATGGAGTCTTCCAGACATGTTCAGTATCTAAAACAAAGACGCTGCCAACTACCGTTAGTTTACAATGGATTTACAATGGATTTTGATGCTGAGGACTACTATGCACATAGAAGACAAAACTACTGGCAATGTTAAATTCTACCCAGCTATCAATCGGCTAGCTAGCTAATGTTCACTATTTGGCAATATGATTCATTAATACAATGCTCCTATGCCACGCAGCTATCGATTTGCACAATGTAATCAGATTTTTATATCGCAGTTCATTTTTATCAGATAGATGGATGTGAAATGTTAGGAAAATAGCCTCCATAAACTAGTGTTAGTAGCTAGCTGAATGTGAAATGCTAGTTCACCAACTCGCGATTTAAATTATTAAGATAATAGTTTAACTGTTTGGTTTGATCATTTAACTAGCTTACTAGCGAGTGTATTAGAATAATAATGATTAGTGGTAGGAATGGACGAGCAGTGTTGGGCTGAATGGCCTGTTCTCGTCTTCCCCTTATGTTATGTTATGTTATAACTTGTTATATTATATTATATTGTTAGATCTATTATATTATGAACGCACTGTTATCTGGCAACGTAAAACCGTCACACAAAAGAACGTTGTACACCGTTTTGCTTTGTCCGGGAATGTTGTTTTTGTTCCCACTAGAGCCGTTGCGGAATATTTCCGTAAATCTTAGTAGGTCTTGAGCAGGAAAATTGCCGGAGCATCTTACATTGCAAAGCGAATTCGGCTCCTGTTCCCACATGACTCCAACACGGAAAATTACCTAAACATTTACAGTTAAGGTGCATGAGGGAAAGGCATGACATGCATACCCATAACCATTTGATTACCTGTCACCTGTTTTGTGGATGGGAGCCAGCATTTTATTTCAGCATTTTATTTCAGGAGTATAAAGCCTGTGCTAAAAAAAACACCACTTTATATTTGACTTGCCTTGCTTTTACCCAGTATGTTGCATAATGTAAATGAGACATGATACTGTAAATGTTTTTGTTTTGTTAATAAATTGTCATTGACCTACTAAACTTTGGAACCACAACTCTTAACAGAGAGGAACAATTTCTACACTCCTGGTTCCACTTTCTGCCTCTCTCTCTCTCTCTCTCTCTCTCTCTCCTCTCTCTCACACACACACACACACGCACACTTTGGCACACATTGTCTCTGCAATACCGTATACAATACTGCATCCTTGCTGTTTTTATTATCAGTCTTCCATATGGTTCTTACCATATATACATATGTGCAGCTTCCACTTCTGAAACTAAACTTGAGCTTGTGTGCCAACAGTAAGCCTAATTTGAGGGCAGGATACTGAATTTTTCACAGGCAAACAATTTGCACATCCAATTATGATCCTAGGGGACATGATGATAGTTGAAATGCTTTCTGATGGCATATTCAGTGCTGCACATTATTGTGCATTAGACTCCATTTCAAATTATATATTCAACTATAATGAAACGGGGAGTTAGTAGAGTTGTGGTTCTCTGTGGCTCAGTAGGTAGAGCATGGCGTTCGCAACACTTAGGTTGTGGGTTCAACTCCCACTAGGACCACATATACTGAAAAATGTATGCATTCACTACTGTAAGGTGCTTTGGATAAAAGCATCTGCTAAATGGTATATGTTATTGTTATATTATATTAGTCGAGGTTGTGGACAGAATGCAGAAACAGTGTAGTGTGACTCACATGGATTGCAATCAGAATGTTGCAGGTTTTAAGTTCCCTTTTTGGCTCTAGCTTGCAAAAACTCAAAATTGCATGAAATACATTCTTTAATTTATCTGTGCATGATTGTGTCCTCATAGCAATACAAATAGATAATAAAGCTGCCAAGGAATTCAGATTCCTATCTACATTGTATCACACTACATTACACTTCAATACATAGCATTAAATAATTCATTTATTTTTGTGGCAGTCGCCAATATCCAAGGCAACTTATACACAGTATCTTATATTTGATATTTTATCCAGGTACATAGCTAGATTTTTGTTTATTGGCCAAGAAAGCAGCAATAGATTACAGACACTACAAAAATGACAACATTTAACATAAAAGCAGACAAGCAACAATGTTCACAGTTTCACATCTGGTTATGCAAGAGCAGCCTAAATATGTGGTGCAACTAAGGGTCAAAGCATTTACAATTTTCACTTTCCTCCATAGCTTTAATCCTTGCCTCAAATTAATTTAGTGAGACAAGCTCCTGTAGGTTAAGCTCTTTCTGAAGCTCATTCCACACCAAAAGAGCTGAGAACTGGAATGCTTTTTTGTTATACCAAACTCTGTCCGAGCCTTTGGCACAGACAGTAAAACACAGTTTTGTGAGCGAAGACAGTAATTTTATTTGTCTGCTGGACAATGTGCGTACATAAGTAAGATGGGAGCAGGTTCAGTAGGGACTTATAAATGAAAATATACCAGCGACTCAATCTGCGTGGTGCCAAGGAGGGCCCGCCCACTCTCCTATAGAGAGTACAGTGATGAGTCAGAGATTTGTAGTTTGTAACAAACCTCAGCGCCCCATGGTACACAGTGTCCAGCAGATGCAAAGACGTGCATATACTGTGTATATAATGTCTCCATAATCTATTACCGTCAACGTGCGCAGCTTCTTATATTTCCTTCTATGGAAACATTTGAACCAACACACAGGTTAAGTCAACAAGGCTTCCTGGAGCCTCGAGAAATGTGTGCAATAAATAAGACAGCTCTTTTACAACCTGTGATGTCACAGCTTTTTATTACAGCCCATGTGACTGTGTTTGTGATGAGGTGGCAGGTGAAGTAGGTGTGTTTGTTTACAAGCATTGGCGTGATGATGATTGCTCAGTCTTCTCGTGATTAGTGTGCCCTGGAGTGTCCGACTCTCTCTAAGTCACATGATCAGCAGTCATGCTGAGGCAATGGCATAAAGTACAACATCCTGCAACAGGAAGGAAACCATAAAAGGAAGGACACACAAAGGAGTTTGGCATGCTTTGATACTAAGGTCTTTTTTGGCCCAGATTTATCCACAGAACGGATTATAAACAGAGAGAGGAAGAGATAGAGAGCTGTGAAACGTACCTTTGAGTGTGACCGTTTAACACCCATTTTCAAACCCCTCATCAGTATTCAGGCCTTATTGGTGGACCAAGCATTAGCTCAGCAAGCCCAGGCAAAATACATCTGAACGTTGACCACATACATCTGAATTGTGGCCACTCTCATACAATAAACCAGATTCAGCCTTTTACAGCAAAATTTCGTCATTACAATGTTTACCTTTTTGCTCCAGAGGAGAGAGAGAGATCACTCTGGAAAACCTAGTGAATATTTTCAGATGAGCTGGTTTGACTTCCAGACCGCTGGCCCACTGATTTGCCATTACATTATCCGAGCAAGGGTTGGTGTTAGCTGGGGCTGGACCGTTGTGGTCATGTGACCCCACGGGAAAGGGCTTTGGAGGGGTGTACATGAAAATGTCACGTAGGCACACCGATGTTACAGCGGTGGTCCCTGGCAACGCTCCAGCCTGTGGAGCTAGCCAGGGCTGGCACGTAGGCGTCAAATCCTGGTTTCTAATCCCGCAAATGACTCAAAGTTAAGAAGTGCAATAATGGTATAATTGAATGCCCCTGTATTATTATATTGGACTATTTTTCTTTCATCCATTTTATTGAAATTTTGCAATGGAAACCTGAATAAAACTGCTCTATAGTGTTAGTGTTCGATTCTTATTAATTTGGTCAATGTAATCACCATTGACCTAATCATCAGGAAACTAACCATTAATTATATAAGACTCTAGGACAGGGGTCACCAACACGGTGCCCACGGGCACCAGGTTGCCCCCAAGGACCACATGAGTTGCCCGCAGGCCTGTTCTAAAAAAATTGTTAAAAGGGTTTGTCAGTGGCTAGTGAAAATGGGACATTTTTCCTATGAAATGTAGTAGAAGTGATCATCTGAAAATTTAAACAATTGCTGAGATTAATAGAAATAAAGTGTTGAATATTGATATTATCTGTTTCCCACCTTGTTAAGTCATTGTTGATAATTATTGTGAGAAATCATTAACGTGATCAGTGTCTTCACATAGATGAGTATCATTTATCATTAATAATATATAACTAAAGGCAAACTGAGCAAATTAGTTATTTCAGAAGAGTGTATCAAACTGGTAGCCCTTCGTATGACTCAGTACCCATGAAGTAGCTTTCAGTTTCAAAAAGGTTGGTGACCCCTGCTCTAGGATATAAGAATATTTTAAGTTTGGAAAACATGAGGGTTTGCTTTTTTGTAATTTCAGTTTTACTTTGGTGTTCTACAGAAACTCATGTTCACTCATAAAAAGTCTCCTGGAGCACTGAAATGCAGCCAGCAGGATTATCACAGAATTATCCGTGGAAGTGGGCCACAGTCTTCTCGAGCGACCGCGTAGCTGTTGGCGCAATAACCACTGAAGTCACGGCACCGTCATCTCTTTGTGTTCCCAATGTTCTGCTCACATTAATGGAGCAGCTATTTATGGCAAAAACATGTACTGTGTGTCAGCTTTTAGATCAGTGGTGGGCCAGTGTGGTTAAACTGATTGACTTGTGCATGCACATTTGCAGGTGCCAAAACCAAGCTGTGACACAGACTCCCTCATAGACCTCAAACGTCCCTTTTCCACAATTCCCTGAAGGCCACACCAATAACGAAGCAAAGATTGTAAGTGACCCAAGTTTGGAAGTGCAGTTAGGCTGAAAGATGCTGTTAGGCATTAGGATACAAAATACAACTATGCCATCAATGCAAGTTACTGCAGATGACAATTTGTACATGTTTTGAAAATATATCTTTCAGAACAAATCATTCTCAGGGCACCATTCAACTGAGCATAACATCCCCAAGAGAAAAAACAACTATGCTATTAAGATGACAAACTGTAAAAAGATCCACTTTCTCATATGCATAACTTTGTCTTATCTGATATTGTTAGCAACACAGCCCTACAGGTAGTGTGAGCTACCCATGAAGACAGAGGTCAGAATGACAAATGACAGTGGAAAACTACCCATACCCGGCCCTTGGCCTGGTTCCACTCTAGTGGAAATGTAGTATTTGTGTCCTTTTATTTTGTGCCGAAAAGCAAAATTGAGGAATGCGCCAGGTGTCTGTGGAAGAGTACGTTACTAGCTGCCAAAATAAATGCTATCAATCATGGTTTAGGTTTAAGTTCTATAAAATGTGCATTGCAAAAGCGAACTCACATTTACTTCGGTTTTTATTTTATTACACAACATAACATTTTCAGGAACATCTTTTGACATTTGAATGGTAAAAATAAATGGCATTATAAACAATCAAATAAATATGTTTTTCTTTGATATTATTTATTGGTCCAGCAACAGAAAAAGATATACATCTTTAGAAGGCATTCTCTGGAAGTCAAATGTGTACATTTACACAAAAACAGAACGAGTCTGCACAGAGCTGGATGCCGATGTCATAGGATGCACGTCTTAAAATGTTCACACATTAAATAAAATCACCTCCAATGTGGCTTTGCCCCGGAGGGCCAAACACCAAGCTCCTGATAAAGTGAACATTTCAAAATGAGGCCACAATATTTGTTCAGCAAGCAGATGCTAGTATAACATATCACACAAGCAGGGTCTACCCCTACCTGCGGAAGGTTACGATACGGAATCACACCTCTGTTGACTGACACTTTTCATCAACATCTGCTGGCCAATCACAACAATTAAGTCTCAGCGTGGAGCGTGGTACCATAATTCTGAAACTTTTACATGTTTTCATACAAAAAAATAAATAGTTTAACAAAACAATTTAACAAAAATGTTTACACAATATTCAAGTATCAGCAGCACCGAACGAAAAATTAAAATAAAGACAACTTGCTCATATCTTTGCTGTCAGTTTGCCCGTACAGTTGGGCGAAAGACAAAATGTCCATTAAATCAGATTACTTGGCAAATCATTGGACTTCATGATTGCTTCACTGCACTGGTTGTCCTCAATGCATTTCACAATATGCTTCCATGTAGACACTAGAATTCTTTCAGGTCATCAACGTTACATCAATTGCATTCAAATGTTTAACTTTTCTTAAATGTGATGATATTCACGCATATACGTGGGCTCCACTTCCACTACGTTTGATTATAGTTCAAATGCGACTGCAAATGGCTCCGTCACCATACGTTATGTAAAGTACACAAAAAGGTGCTCACCTTCTCTCCCTGCTCATTAAAACAGCCTTCCATTATAGGATTTTACCCCTCGCCAAGCTGACAGCACGTTGAGCACAAAAAAAATAAAATCCAAGAACAATAGAATGATAATGAAAACAAATTGGACAATGAATTGTTAAGTGCAGCAGTCTAACGAGACTAACAAACAGATATGGACCAATGCGGTCCCCCACCCTCATTAATTTTGACAACGTTGTTAACGAAGCTGCCTTGACCATGCAGCACAAGGATCAGGCACTGTGGCAATTCATTTCCGTCCCTCCACAACAAAACATACAAATCATTACATGATTAATTCTGCATTCATCATCCGGTCAATACTGAACGAGAACACAGGAAAACATTTGTTTGTTTTTTTTCCTCAAGTTTCAAGCATTAAAAAGGTGCCGACCTTAAGCAACACATCAACTCGGATAATAAAATCAGTTACACGGTGTAGTAAACGTACAAAGAAATAAATTATTGCCGTCCGAAACATGCTGCAGAATAGCCATGTGCATTAAAAAGGTTTTGGAGAATTTAAATGACAAAATATTTGATAATAAATATGCATAATTCTCCAAACCACAAGGGGGGCTAAAATTATTCAAATATACAAAGTCCCGCGCAGTCTAAAACACAGCTGCTCTGAACTCCTCCACCGCGTTAAAGGCAGAGAGAAAACAACCCTAACATTATTCATATCGGAAGTAAACCAAAAGTCTAATAAAAAAGAAACATCAAAGTACACCCATCTTTCGTCAAATAAATATACAAATTAGAAACTACATTCCTTTGTCATTCTACGACGAGCTTTGGGAAAATGGGAGTTTGGTACACAGTACCAAGCAAGCACTGGACCTAAACAAAAGGCATTGGCACCTCTACCACATCCTCCTGGTGCTCGACTCATCAAAAGCGTTATCCCAGCTCATGTCGAATACAGAATAAAAACCTGTGTGATTGAGAGGGGGGGAGTGTGGCAAAGCAGTCAGAACTGGGTCTGGCTCACAAGAATACTTTCCATACCATAATTGTAGAAAAGCATCTACTGTTGTAAGCACCGCCAAGCTGGAAAGTAAGGAGTAAGTTGTCTAAGCAAGATGATCTAACGTTGGAAAAAGATCACCGAAATGAGGTGAATAATTACCCGTGTGAAGTGAATGAACCTCGTGCGACCGTATAAAAAAAACATACCATCCTTTTAGGTCACATCTTTCAAAACACCCTTCTGCGAGAGGGCCGCTGCCTAAAATGTCTGCTTGTGTCGGCAGACCTTAAGAGAGAATGTTTACAACCACAGATCTTATATGACGTGTTAGGATCCATGATAAGACGACGCGTTTCAGTTCATCAAAACAAACTGTACAGATTCGTTTGGAAACTTGTTCTACTCATTATTTTTTCACACAAAAATAGAACCTCCCTTCACTACAGCTTCACGCTACTTACAAAACACCGGATGACGCATTTACAGATTATAGTGACGAGACATTCATTAACATGGCTATGGAAAACCAGTCGCTGTCCTGCAGTGTCCAGGGCAGCGTTTCGTCTCCAGCTGAAATCCCCCAGGCGATAAAGCAGAGCCAGAGGAAAAATGGAAAACCAACAGTCCCGTTTGTGACATCACTTCCTGTGTATGAGGTCAAGTGACGGTGGTGCGTCTCAATGGCAAAGCTTCCGAAGTTCGTGGAGGTCTGAAGCGTTTCTCCTCAGGTTCTGGAAGAACAAGACACATGGAAGAACATGAGCACAGTGGTCACCAGACTGCAGACTCCAACGTACGCCCCAAAATCCTTATCGATAACACAAAATGCAGGGCATACCATCTAAACTTCTCAAACACAACAGCAGTGCAGGCCATGAAATCCACACCATGCTGAACCTAGCCAAGTTTTCTGTGCTTCTCCCCAACCCTAGATTGGATTGCTACTCTTAACATTGTTACACTGGACTAAGATTTATTTGTATTTTTTTCATCTCCATATAAGGTCAAGCCCATTTCTTCTCACTGCCATGCCCTGTAACCTCTAGAGCAGGGGTGTCCAATCTTATCCGAGAAGGGCCAGTGTGGGTGCAGGCTTTTGTTCCTGCCCAGAACTAAACAACTGATTAAACTAATCAAGGTCTTGATTGTAGACCATGATTGGGTGAATTAGTTGAATCAGGTGTCTTAGTGCGGGGCTAGAACAAAAGCCTGCACCCACACCCCCTTCTCGGAGAAGATTGGACACCCCTGCTCTAGAGAGCACATAGACCCCCCCACTTTAAAACAGCCCATCAGGATGGACTACAGCCTCACTTCAGAAGAAAAAGCCAACATGCAGCCAGCAAGTCTTTTACCTTCAAAATAAATAAGAGACAACAGTGAGAGAATGGAAAACTGTGTCTTTGGGCAAGTGAGAAAAAAGTGAGTGGAAAAAGAACAAGCGTTAAGTAAGTGTTAATAAGTCTCTTTGGCCTAACTGCCGATTTGTTTCCTTACGCCTACGTCCTGACCACTGGTGCGTGTGCGTGTGTGTGTGTGTGTGTGTGTGTGTGTGTGTGTACTGTACATCCGGGAAAAGCTTTGGTTGGGAGGAGAAAAAAGAAAGTTAAAAAAATGTTGAATGGAATGCTGCAGCGCTGCTTGGAGTGGTGAGAATGAGGTGTGTGCCCATAACGGTGTGACGTAGTGCTGAGCGGGAGAGCAGAAGGGAAGGGCAGAATGCACAGCAGCGTCTGGGCATTGGATTAAGTGCTTCAGACTTAGACACGGGCTCTTGCTCACATCAGACCCATTAGGGCCAAACGTCACGAGACATACAGCGGACAATATAATGTAATATAGCACACCAATCCACTCATGCAGTGCTCTATACCGTGCAGTGTCTAATGCAGCACAACTGCACTGGGGGATAGTGTTGCATTTGTCAAAACCACCTGTGTCTAACCGATACGTTAGTGAGTTGTTTTGTTTTTTAAAAAAAAAAAAGATGATTTTTCAGTTAAGGGTCTTTCCTCTCCATGCCTGATGAGAGCCACTGGGAGCACTGGGGTTAGTCGGAGGGACGAGGCAGAGAAGAGCAGAGGTACTCACAGAGAAACTCTACCAAGCTGGAGCTACCAAAGGGAGGATGAAGCACAAAAAAAAAGGAGGAGAAAAAACAAGAGGGAGATGAAGGAGCTGCACAGAGATGAGGAGAGCGCACTCTTTCAGGAGCAGAGGAGGACAGGCAGTGGGGCTCTGGGTCAGAGGATGTGAGTGACAGGTTTGTGGGGAGTGGGAGGGGGTGGGATCTCGGGCCAGTGACTCACCTGTCCCGACAGGGCCAGAGGCAGGGGTGAGGTGGCGCAGCGGGACAGGCGGCCGGTGATGGGGTGGTCGCCCTGCACATTGAAGCGGAGCCTCTTGGTGGGCTCGGGGCTGGTCAGTGGGGTCACGCTGTTCCGTCTTATGAGCATGCCGGGGTTCCTCTTTACCTGCTGATCACAGGCGGGGGAGGTTAGGGGGTCAGGCTATCCCAACATGCAACACTGCACCCAGGAAGGCAGACACACAGACAGACGAAGAAGAAGAGACGGCCGTGACACATACCTCAGGTCTGTCCCTGTGAGTGTTCACGGCCTCCACGTTCAGCGAGATGGACTCCACTTTGCACCCTGCACGCGGAGAAATAAAACTCTAAATGTCACGACAAAATGGGACATTGCGACAGGAAGTGAAAGGGTTTGTGATGGAACATTACGACAGGAAGTGAAAGGGTTTGTGATGGAACATTACCGCAGGAAGTGAAAGGGTTTGTGATGGAACATTACGACAGGAAGTGAAAGGGTTTGTGATGGAACATTACAACAGGAAGTGAAAGGGTTTGAGAGAGGGACACTCGGGATATTCTCACCATAAGCAACAGGGGTGAGTTTCAGCACGGTGTGGAGAGGGCACTTCAGGTATGGCATCTCATCTGAAAGAGGTCAGGAGTCACGTCAGAGATCGTAGCCATGGGGGAAACTGGGTTCACAGAGAGGACTCAGAATGGGACAGGGGCCCTAGCCGAAACACAGTGCGACGCGTTCCCCTGCTGAAGCCGAAATCTAGAGGCTCTGCTAAACACTGTGTGCCCGTCGAACTGTGTGACATTACAAAAACAGGTAGGAAAACTGGGAGCGGGTGGCTGATGGGAAAGAGGCCTCACCTGCACTCTTGTCCAGGAAGTAGGCCAGCAGGCAGCGCATGACGGCCTGGTGAGAGATGACCATGACGTTCTCCTGCCGCTCCAGCTCCATGATGACGGGCTCAACGCGCTGGACCAGGTCCTGGTACGACTGCGGAGAGAGAGAGAGAGACAGCGGCGTCAGGCATGCCCGCCGACCCAACGGCACTCAGGAAAACGGGTCTGCTTTAGCAGGGTATGAGTGTTAGGACAAGCCCTGTCTACAGAGCATTGGCATGGCATGCAGGAGGAAGGGGGGAGTTAATTAACTTTTATTATATAGACAGGCCATTGATCTTCTAATCAAAATGAATTGGTTCCAACAGAGCAGCTGCGCTTCTGCAGGCAGCGTCGACGCCGTGGGGAGAGTTTGACAGGACTGACTCGATTACACACACACACGTGGCTTCTTATCTGTGCAGCCACCCGGGGAACGGGCGGAGTCGACCTCCTATTCCAGCGTCTGGCCTTACGAGAGAGAGCGGGCGTTCCCCGCTCCTCCTCTGGGGGGCCTGCTAGAGAGACCAGGGAGTCGGTCACACGTGGGGGGCCCATCTCTTCAACGAGACGAGGGCACGTGACATCAGCAAAACACAGAGCGTGTGACAGACTCCCTGGTGCGAGCTCAGAGTTTCAGGCCTAGCGGGGAACAGTAGACCTGCGCTCTGTATGGTGAAACACTGAGGAGGAGGGAGTCGGCTGAAGCATACCTCTCCCGTGGGGTAGCGGTAGTAGTACTTGTCCTGGTCCCTCATAGCGAACTCCTCTGGGAACCTCTCCTTCACCTCGTCGTAGGTCATGTCCTCGCACACGCCCTGCAAGCAGCGAGACGTTGCTCGATCAGAGGGGACGTGCCATGAAGACATTACAAACACAGACACCCACCCCGCCGTCCGAGAGACGCCACCACATCAAACGAAGGACAGACAATCGACCTCCGGTAATGGATTGGAATGGGCTTGGGACCGTTGTGCACTTAACTGGGGCGTGCGCGTAACAGAGGGTGATTACATTTGACATTTTAGGCATTTAGCAGACTCTCTTATCCAGAGCGACTTACAGTTTACATTCATGTAAATACAATACATACATACATACAATCCATTTATACAGCTGGATATTTTACTGAAGCAATCCAGGTTAAATACCTTTAGCTCAAGGGTACAACAGCAGTGTCCCACCTGGGAATCAAACCTGCAACCTCTGAGTTACAAGTCCAGTTCCCTGACCATTACACTACACTGCCGCCCTGTGCTCACCCAGCTGAAACCCCTGCCCCACCTCGACCCTGCCACCCCAAACCCCACCCTGTCATGAGGGTGGGAGAATCTAACCTGCAACCTCTGAGTTACACCACTGCCACCCAGTGATTGAAACACAACTCGATGTGTACTCTGCCTTAAGACTGAAAACGCGATCGTTTGATGCGAGTGTTCTGAGCAAGCGCGTGCGTTTGTACTCACAGCGTCGATCTCGTTGAGGGCCTTCCACTGCTCGTACTTCACCCCCAGCGCCTCGGCCGTCTGGATGCTGCAGCGCAGCTGGCTGGTCCAGACCTTCAGTCCCTGCAGGCTCTGCTCCTCCATGAAGCTGGTCAGGGCTCCGGCGAACTGCAGGGCGGCCGCCAGGGAGAACGTAAGCCTCTATACATTCGTCTCGATCACAGTGGGCCCCCATTGATCTAGTGCCCTCACACCTCCCCAAGCCCTGCCCTACCCCCACCCTCACCCAGCCCAGCCCAGCCCAAATGTGCTGTCCCACTAATCTCAGCACAAACACAACCCACCACCCCCAAATCTCAGCATACACCCCATACACACCCCCTGTCAGAGCACTACCCTTATATCTCAGCATTCATCTCCCAATCTCAGTGTTACTCCTCCCCCCCTCGTACCTTTCTCCCCCCACCCCCACCCCCACCCCAGGTGTTGGCCTCCCCCTCGTCCCTTCTCCCCGCGGACAGGGCCGAGTCTCCGCCCAGCCGGCCCTGCATGTTGTGCTCGCTCTCGCCGTGGCGACACAGGTAGATGGTGCGATGCGGCTGGATGTGGATGTTCATCAGGTAGTACACGATCTTGCTCTGGATGTGGTCCTGGACCCGGTTCACCAGGAACCTCCGGCCCACGTCGATCACCTTGATGAGGGACACGTTCCTGGGGAGACACCACAGGAGAGACACATTTACATTTACACGTTAAGCATTTAGCAGACGCTCTTATCCAGAGCGACTTACAAGATGTGCATTAATACATGGCAGGAACAATCATAGTTACGTAGAGATGAAACGCCGTATACTCTGTTCAACGCCGGCTTGCGATGTAACAAACCTCAAACCGCATCTATCAGCAAATTCAGGAATCCAACGCTACGCAACAGTGCAGAGTGCCGTTACCTGTCGTACTGGTCCGGGTCCAGAGGCTCGTATGACAGCCGGTAGCACTCGATCCTCTTCTGGAAGTCCTCCATGGCGTCGTTCTTGTTGCAGTCCTGATAGTCGGGGCAGGACACCTTCACTTCCTGTCACAAAGGAGACAGCAGAGAGCCAGGTGACGCCCTGAACCACAGCAGCGCCCATCAACATTAAAGAAGCACCAACAAAGGCCTCCCGCGTGGCCCAGTGGTTACAACGTCCGACGCTGGCCACGGAGACCGGGGTTCAATTCCCCGTCTCGCCAGAGTCAGCTCTGGCCGGGAGTGCCACTAGGGGGGCGGCGATTGGCTGTCCCAGGGAAGTCGACATTAGATTCGCTGCGCATAAGAGTGGCCCTGCAGTATACCGGGTTACGGTTGATACTTGGGCGAGTGCCGTCTCGGAAGAGGCGTCAGGTCGCGTGTCGCTACCGGTTGCAGGACTACGGCAGCGAACTCACATTACTAGGGGGGGGATTGACTTAAATAGCGGGTCTAATTGGCTACCAAATTGGGAGAAAATCAGAAAAATCAAAAAAGTGAATAAATTTCTTCTTTTTTTTTTTTAAGCACCAACAACTGTCCTTTGATGTTACAGTTACATTGCTGGACGCCCACGGTGACCTCATGTGACGTACAGCAATACCAAGCTCTTCTAGATTCTGGCTTTTCTGAGGCACGATTTGGATCACAACGCTGGAGAGCGCAGAGGAGTTTCAGAGCAGAGGACGAAGGGGTATTAAGACAGAGCATGAGGAGATCTTACTCACCATTATGTTTGCTGCGATGACGCTGGGGTCTTCACACACCGACTCGATGAAAAATATCTGCAGAGAAAGGGTGTCGATACAAGCATGAATATTTTTATGAAAATGATTTTTCAAAGACTGCTTTTACTGAATGATACTGTTACTATGCGAAACATAAAGTGTAGCTTCGCTACGCATCGTCACCTTGAAACCATTGTCCCTGCCAAAACTCAAGATCATGTCCCTTCTGTTCCTTGTTGTGTTGGTGGCATCGAAGACCTGCGGGGTGAGAATTTAACTCCTGTTAACAGTGTGACACCTTTGTCTCAAACTCCAATTGCGCATGCATGATAAATGATCGTTGTAAGGTAGATTTTCTACTAATTGCATTTAAGGGTACATTTCCTGCAAGGGCTAGGTAGTGACAAATAATGGAGGTATCAAGGGACCGAGTTCATTCATATCCTTGCCTTTCAAAGTATTTAATTTACATTACAGGCATTTAGCAGACGCTCTTATCCAGAGCGACTTACAGGTTACATTTTCTTTACATACAATCCATTTATACAGCTGGATATTTTACTGACGCAATTCAGGTTAAGTACCTTTAGCTCAAGGGTACAATGGCAGTGTCCCATCTGGAGATTGGACCTACAACCTTAACATTACAAGCCCAGTTCCCTAACCATTATACTACCACTGCCTACAATTTAGTCTACATCAAAAGAAAGCGCTTTTTTAATTTGACGTTTACTTACTGCAATCTGGCCACCCTCCTCTGTGAGGTAGGACTTGACGTCGCTCAGAGCTGCTAAGGCACACTGTCTGTGGAGTGAAAGCATCAGATGCATTGATTGGTTTTGTCCTCAATCTCAAGGCTTTTAAATGTGGATTTCTGGGACAAGTATAATGGAGAACTCACTGTCTTATTTTTACTGCATCCTGGTTATCGGGTTTGAAAAAGTCATAGGAGCTGTAGCATACAGCTTCTCGCCTGTATTCTCCCACATTAAAGACTGGAAAAAATTTGACAAAAGGACAAAAAAATTAATAAAAATTAGTGGAATCTCCTCACTCAGTTTATATGCGTACAGTTCCAAAGAAAAATAAATGATCACAGGGAAAAACACATTTTATGTGGCCACAAACACACCGGAGTAAACCCTGTTTGTTTCGGGACAAAGGCAGGAATTCCATTTAAGAAACTGCAGCCAATATAATAGAATATATAATGTATGCCACTTAGCAGACGCTTTTATCCAAAGTGACTTGCAGTAATGAATGCATACATTTTTCAGTATGTGTAGGCTATTCCCAGCCATTCAAATGAGCACATCTAAAACGTTACACCAAATGACACAATTGTGTGTGAGGAATTAACACGAGAAAAGGCAGATTCTCCAGACAGGAATACCTTTAGTGGGAAGTCCGATCCAGTTGAGGTAGCGGGTCAGTTTCCTGGACATGTAGGTCTTCCCCCGTGCGGGCAGGCCGACCATCACGATCACAGTGGGCGGGTTGGCGAGGTGTGGGCCTCCTCCCCCTGGGCAAGAGAACAGTCGCCGCACACTGTTAGGGCACCATCATAATAATAATAATAATAATATAATAATAATATATGGTAATAAAATAATATAATAATAATAATAATAATATAATAATAATAATATATGGTAATAAAATAATATAATAATAATAATAATAATATAATAATGATAATAATAATAATATATGATAATAATATAATAATATATGCCATTTAGCAGACGCTTTCATCCAAAGTGACTTACAGTAGTGAATGCATACATTTTCAGTATATGTGGCCCCAGTGGGGATTGAACCCACAACCTAAGCGTTGCCTGGAACAGCTTGCCAGGTCAGGTAGTAGAGGCAGAAACGCTCGGGCTATTCAAGGCCAGGCTAGATGTAGTACTAGATGTTCTTTAGATTAGGACATGATGAGCCAAGATGGGCCAAACGGCCCGTTCTCATCATTATGTATTCTTAAAATTCTTAAATTCTAATGCCGTGCTCTACCTACTGAGCCACAGAGAACCACCTGCACAACGGCTGTCACACGTGTCCGGAAGTACCAGGAACCACGGTAAACACTAACTTCAACAGACCCAGATGTCTGATGTGAACTTCAAATTTGATTAGGTCATTGGAGCAGGGAAAGCAAATCCAAAATCACAATGCCCATCCTCTTAAATCTCTTCCCAAAATTATGAGTCAAGAGACGTAGTCAAAAAGGAAAATATTACATTTCTGTCGACAGAATTACAGGGAACTCAAAGTGTCTGCAGTGAACTAATGAAATGTACGAACTGAAAAAACATGCACTGGCCTGCCCAAACATTTCAGTTCAGTAAGAAAGTCACATTGATGACATTAAGGACGGTAATTAAGGTAATGGGGATGATAAGCAATTCCCATGCAAAAACTGTGCACAATATCACAAAACATGGATGTGGAAATGCAGATTTCACAGACCACTCCATGCTGGTCTAAAACACCAGCCAATTGCTCCTCTCCCATGAGCTAAATCAACCCCCCCTCTTCCCCATCTGCCCCCAGACTCAGTGTGGACAGAATGAGGTCAGGTCCATCTGGGACTGGTGTAAAATCAGCTGGTGTAACCCCACCACTGTGTGCTAGACTCACATATGGAGTAGTGCTGCAGGCAAGCATAGACAGACATGCATGTAGTCTATATTTAAATAGAATGAGCCACCCCCCCACACATGTAGGCTATAGACAGTGTCAAATATGGGTCAATGCTAGCCATGCAATACAATATCATACAGATTTGGCCCACATATAGGTCGAGTAGGACACAGAACATGAAACTGAAGACTCCACGTGGAATTTCATAGATAAATCATTTTGAAAGCATATATATATATACACACACACACACACTGTACCTATAGCATTTGCAAACATAACATATTCAAACCATTTTTCAGGTAGGACCTGACACAATTAACCTTTATGTTTTTACATTTTTACATTTTAGGCATTTAGCAGACGCTCTTATCCAGAGCGACTTACACAGTTTACATTTCTTAACATACAATCCATTTATACAGCTGGATATTTTTACTGAAGCAATTCAGGTTAAGTACCTTTAGCTCAAGGGTACAACGGCAGATGTGTCCCACCTGGGAATTGAACCAGCAACCTCTTAATTGCAAGTCCAGCTCTCTAACCATTACACTACATGCCGCCACGCCAAAGACACGGAAATAAGACTACAGCAAGCACGTATCTAACGTTACCGTGCGACCCAATTAGTGAATAGAAAAGTGAATCAGTGGAATTTTAAACAATGGGTTCCGGTGACTTATTGTGCCTGCTACTCGTTTTACCGTTAGGGTCAGCCCCCCCTCCCGAGTGCCAGGATATGACTGCCGGCTCATTCTAGCCCACTTGTGCGTCATCTTGAAACTAACGCTACAACCACTATTTAGCGACCTTTCACTTTCACCGACTTAGGGGACATTCCTTTGAAACATCAAAGCGTCAAAATATTTAATTGAATCAATGATATCAGATATACTGATACACGTTCAAATACATTTTTTATCGTGGCGAGATCGCTACAATACTGTAACTTCCGCAACAAAAGGGTGAGCAATCTCGCTAGCTGGATTTCACCTGGATGATGGAGAAGCGATGCGTGTTTTAGCTAAGGCACGTGGCAGAAATATACAGATGTAACGTTAGCTATATTTATCATATTAGCTACCTCGCTAGCTATATCAAAATATTTACAGACAGGCCAGTTCGTTAATAAAGACATAGCCAACCAGCTACCTGTATCTTAGGGGTTAGTATTACTTACATCTTCGCGGTACCGTCGGTTTGTCATCCTTAGAAGGAATCCAGATTTTTTGGATCCTGTTCTGGGTGAGTTCTCTTGGCATTCCTTATCGGGTGATAAATGAGAGCGAAGAACTGTTGTAATCGGATTTAAATTAGCCTTAGAACGGCAGTTCTAGGCGCAGAGTTGCCTTCAAGAAAAAAAAAGTCGATGGAGGACCGGCAAAGCAAGCAAGCAAGCAAGCAAGCAATCTCGCGAAAAAAAACCAAGTGATGTTCTTCGTTCGTTACTTGGGTCCTTCTGATCTTGATCACAATCGTGTCCTCAACGATTAGCTGTGCCGAGGAACTCAATAACTCTCTCTTGAGTATGCGGTTGAGTACGTTAGCGGTCTGTTACCGGTGTAATGATTTCTCAAACCGCTTCTCTGATCCCGTATTTAAGCTCAAAAGGCCGGGGAGAGCCAGTGACGTTGAATGGGCGTGTACCCAGCCTCGTCCAGGGACTCCCAGCGACTCACTGCGCCCCCATGCGGGACTAGACAGTATTGCAGATTTACTGAGAAAAGCAACATGTTTTGCCATCAGGGGCCGGGGCTTGCTATCATTGTGCACAATAATATGTCCTGACAATTAGACTATAACCACGTAGCCTATACTAGTACTATATATTTTTTACAGTGTTTAATTTATATTTTGTATATAGCCAACTCAAAAGACAAATTGCACTGTACTGCTTCGTGATCCGGTACAAAAGGATTAACTAGTGGCTCACGTCCTGGAGCTCACGTAGGCATCACGAAGACGGGCTGAGTCACTTATCTTTAGCAGGGCCTCTCAGTGGGCATGTCTGATGTGCGTGCACATCACTGAACACAGCAATGTGTATCAGTGACGGCTGCTCAGCTGGGTATCTATAGAGGAGGCTGACATTTTACCTTTATACCGACCCTTGGTCTCAGCCTGTTTTCATTTATTTTACCCAATTAACAAGACTGCCAATTAATTCAATAATCCGCTGGCGAGTAATCGCAAAGCTCCCTGTTAATCGTGTCTGACGTCGATCTTTTTCTTCACTTGGCCGTAAGAGAATGTAAATGACTGAAATAAAAGTCATTTCAAGGAAGACGCTACACTTTTAACTCCTCTGTTAGTTGTGTAGCCTATTAGCTTTGAGAAAAGAACAATAAAGCCAATAAAAAAACTTAAGTTCGGCAAAAATGTCGGTGCTTTTTCATGAGCATTTATTTTCATTTTTCATGATCTCCACAGATCATATTAACGGATATTTACGTTAACATGAATTGTATTGTTGGGACACGAAGAACAATTTACTCTCACGTTCAGATAAATTGTAGATGTAATAAAATGCGACACAATATTGTAGCCTAATGTAAAGAAAATGACATGGCGAAATATAATTGGAAAGCTATACCTATTGTTATTGATTATTCAGCAAATTAATTGCTTGTTTGATCATTACAAATAATGCAAAGGGGAGCATGTTGAGACTTGAGAGTAGGCCAATCATGGTATAAATGTAGGCTGTGGGTTTCAGCCTCCTTTATCTTAAGACGGGGAATCGCTAGTGTGTGTGTGTGTGTGTGTGTGTACTTGTCTTTGAGCAGATTCAATTTATCTGGGGAAATCACAAGAAATCAGTGGACGTATAAATAAATAATGCACGTAAATAATATTAAAATATTATTTAGAATTTCCCGAATGTTTTAACTGTTACATTTAGCAAGGCAATAAAAACATATAAGTAACGTCATTATAATTATGAACATAATAATAATTCGCATATTCTGACATTTTACCAATGGAACCATGGATGTTTATTTGCACAACTTGTAATTAATAGATTACCCCCAGATTTGAATGTGCAACACAGTAAACCTGTATACACGAAACATAGATGTTTACAGGGATGGCTTAAAGTTCACGTTGCATTTGTTACCTAATGAGGTCAAGAGTAAAGTTACATTTAACAACATCTTTTTCTCGGTATCAGATAAATCCTTTCGGGAATAGTGCCCCTAGCGGTGTTGGATGTCCTACCCGTGCCTTGGACGTGGTGTCGCACGGCTCGGCTAAGCCTATAGGAGCGGCCGTGCATGACTCGCGCGTGAACAGGTTATGCTTCTCTCGCGCAGTTCCTTTTTCGGAAGAACATGCTCCACTCCCCCCCCACATTCCCCCTCCAAAGAAAATATGAGATGTTTTTTTCTGTCCAAAAAGCAATACATTGCACTGATCTGTGTGGAATGGTGGCAATACGAGATGAGAGGCAGCACAAGGCAATGAATGTGAACGACCAGCTGGCATGGTCTTTGTTTACAGGCCAGAAGCCAGATATCTCTCTTTCCCAGCACAACCCGGGCCTACAGGGCGTAATGACAACGGGCATCTGTAGGAACCCACATACACAACCCCACTCTCAGTCAGAACGCTTCCACATCTTTCCACCACACATAACGAAGCATTAATCACAGATGCCAATACACTTTACCACCCATGGGATACAGGCAGGCAATTTCACCTCAGTGTTAACCTACCTATGCTCCATCATAAAAACATGAATTTGAGGGGATTTATATATTTTATTGTTCTGTCGATATGTACAATGGGACTTAATGCACATCCTCTGACCTCTGGAAAATGTCAGTGTATGTCATTTACTTGCTTGGCAGAAACCCTTATGTAGAGCAACCTCCAGTTTATAATTATTTTTATTTATAAAGCGTGATATTATAAATAAGTGCATTTTCAAGAGCACACGGCTGTGCCCCACCTGGGATGTGAAGCTGCAACCTCCAAGCTCTGGTGTTTTACCCATTCAGAGTCGTTCTTGAAAAGAGATGGTGGCCCATTATGGTGCTACAGAAGTCAACGGGACAGCCCAGACAATGCCTGATTAGATCTGACGGTTTTAAACCGGGGTCCCTGAAAGGAAAGGGGAGGGGAGTTCTCAGAATTTAAAAAAAGATTAAATATTCAGCATTTGTAGAGGCTGACACATATGCATGAGTATCAGCTTGTTATCAGTTGATCCACTTGGTTAAATAAAGGTTCGATAACCCTGTACTGCTCTCCTAGGTTTACCAGTGTGGGTCCAGACTCATATGCTATCTTTTAGCATTTTTTCTCCACTACACTTCACCCATGGCATAATGGCCGTCGCTACCATAACACGCCCGTAACTCGAATATAGGAACAGATGCAGTGTGACACACGTTTCAAGGTCTGCGTTCTTTAACAAAGCTTTCCTGTGGAGAGGAAGTGTGCCCTGTGAAGACTTGTCTTGTGGCTCCAATCCCAGTTATCATAATGCGCACGCCATTATACACATGGGTACACATGGGCGGCAGTGTTAGCATAATGGTTAGGGAGCTGGGCTTGTAACTCAGAGGTTGCTGGTTCGATCCCAGGTGGGGCACTGCCGTTGTACCCTTGAGCTAAAGGTACTTAACCTGAATTGCTTCAATAAAATATCCAGCTGTATAAATGGATGTTGTATGTAAAGAGATGTGAAACTGGAAGTCGCTCTGGATAAGAGCGTCTGCTACATGCCTGTAATGTAATGTTTTTGGAGACTCCTTGTGAAACCCTATACAGCATTTAATTCAATTCAATTACAACTTTATTGTCCAGCCAAGGCAGGAAAATCACCTTTGGCCTCACCACCAAACAAAACATCACATCAATGTACATCCCATCATTAAAACAGACCACATCACATCAATGCACAACTATCAATACAACAGTATACAGCATACATCAGTCACCAATCAGCATTGGTCAATGTCTTGTGAGTTGGGCAGAGGTTCTAATTCACCATAAGGTCTACTGAGTCCAACAGTTAGTGATCTGTCAACTAAAATGAGGTTATCACAACTGTTGTAGTCATAGTCATGTTTTCCTCATAGCCAAAGCCCCCATCCCTTCCCCCTCACTGATTGTAAACCTTTTAAGTGACTCTGAGAGATGCTCAACCAGCGACAAGATTTTACAAACTTCTAAAAGGGCGGTAGGTTGGCAATGAGGCATGGTAGGTGGTAGGTTGGTGGTGAGGGTGGCAGCGTAGATACAGGCCCCTTCAACCCACAGGAAACCACCTCAGCAGGGGTGTATTAGCCTGCCGTTACAATACCACAGCATGTCTTTCCATCAGAGGAACCAGAGGAATTCATGGTCCTGGGCTGGCAGTGTAGTGCAATGGTTAGGGAGCTGGGCTTGTAACTCAGAGGTTGCAGGTTCAATTCCCAGGTGGGGCACTGCTGTTGTACCCTTGAGCTAAAGGTACTTAACCCGAATTTCTTCAGTAGAATATGTGGATGTATGTAAAGAAAAAGAAAAAAAGTTAAACTGTGTAAGTCGCTCTGGACAAGAGCGTCTGCTAAATGACTAAAATGTAAAACATTTAAATGCAAGCCTTTATGGTGAATCAGCAAGCTAAGGTAGCGCTCAGTGCTAGCTGAAAACGCAGGGTTAGGATACGCACAACACGCACCGTCAACCTGGTGAGATAATGATTGAGGGCTGTGGGCACACTGACTGGGCACTGTGAACCCCAGCTGTGTGAGGCCGTTCGGCAGGCTCAACTCAACTCAACTCTGAGTCATCAGACCTGACTCACAGACACAGATCGGCCAGGAGAACATCCACCAACATCATCGTCATCATCGCCCTCTTCATCTCGCCCACTCTCCACCCTGCCTCTGTTGCTTTCACACACACACTGTTCAGCGCTGGAAAATGTATCATTATGCACAAAGCACCAAGGCAGACATTGCAAACAAATCTGCCAGAACACAAACCATGATGTTTTCATAACCGATATTGGAGCTTGAGAGAACCCCCCCACCACCCATCCATAGTTTTAAAAAAAACATACATTTTGTCGTTATATTTTCTAATAATTTATGTTTCATGCAAATCAAACGTGCCGACATGATCAGGGCACAGCCGCTCACAGCTGAGGAGAGGAAACCTGTTGTTGAGTAAATGTTTGCGATGGAACCCAGCACCAAGCGCAATGTTCCCGTTTGAACGTGCGTGCGCGAATGTGTCGGCTCGTTCAAAACAGCCCTGCCCTGCATGTGCTTGTGCTTGGAGTCCCTGTTTACAGAGACGATTCCGTTCATCAACACGTGTCTGCCTCCAACAACCGATCACTTCCTGTGCATGTGCAGGGCTCGTGCCTTTGTGTTTACTGAACCGGTCCCCCCCCCCCCGCCCCCCCCACCCTCATCACTTGAGATTCAGCGGCTGAGATTTCTCAGTTGTCAGCTTCACTCTTACGCAAGTGTCAAGGCAGAGAGACCAACAAATAACATGTACAGTACACGGTGTGATGAGCAGGCGGGAAGGCCGTGCCACACCATAAATACAGTATAAAAACAATCTTTGGTGGACAGCTGTCCGCATGCTCCACACAGGGGTCTGGTTTCTCCGCAGCAGTAAGGGGAACAGGCCAGGGGCTGGCCAGCCGGCAGACACCAGGGGCCATCGTGCAAAGGATCGGGTTGCTGCTCGCTTTACAGCGTACGCACACAGTTTAGCACTGGAGCAATGCAATCGCCTCCCTTCAACGTTGCAACGATGACGTTACATACTAGCTGAGAAAAAAGAGTGATTTATACACTTTGAGATAATAGCACCAGTGTTCTAATTCGACAGGCTGAGAGTCAAGCACTTCAGATGGCTCAAAGGTATTTTTTTGCATTCGTGACAAGTCTGACATTTTTGACGTGTACAATCAAAGTGCATCACTGAAGCAAGCGATGCTCATTTTCAGAGCAGACCCAAAGTGGCGGCTCTCACCTGGTGTTTGTGTTCCTCGTGTGGCGTAACTTTTTTTATGCTGTCCTAGTTGCATGTGGCAAGCATTTAAGGCCTTTTGATGCCAAAAGTTTATTCAAATTTGTTTTGTTAACGATAGACAGACAGGCTGTTTCAAAAATAGTTCACTGAATAGACAAATCACTGTCTGCTCTCAAGGAGCATTACTGTAATACTCACCCATCTTTCCCTCAATTTTGCGATGTCTCCCTCTCCCGTAGTGGATAAGCTCAAATTCCCACGTTTACTGCTCGTATTCAGAATTAACCCTCCTCCTGAGATTTCCGTCGTAATACCCTCAATACCACAGGCTCTTACATAACCATCCTTAAGATGCTGCTATGTAATATTCTCATTGTATTCTCACTGCCACTGACCCGTTAGCCCATCTTCTGTGTATTTTAAGACTGTGGCAATATTCTCATGGGTGGTTTTCATTATATCAGATGTACGGAATACAGGTTGTCTTAAGCAGTGGACAAAAAAAAAACATATTGTTCAGAAGCTAAAATCAATTGTCCGTATCAAACAACCAAGGAGGCACTGAAGACAGCAATGCGTATGAACAGGAATATACATAGAATACACTCATTACAGAATTAAAAATTCAACCAAAAATCTTTTATTTTCAGGTTTACATGTACAAGCTGATGTCTTGAAACAATGACACAAATGATGCAGCACAGGCAGACGATTCAGTATTCACATTGAACTTTATACAGGAGAAGGGCGGTCAAACCGAGAAATGATCAGTGAATGCTACTTCTACAGTACAATACCGTAAAACTACTGCGGAAACTGCAATTTCTTTTCCAAAACTGACCATTTATTTCTACTGGAAAATCGTGTACTTCGCACTCAGTGTAACTGCAAGGGGCGGCCCCTGCTCTCCCTGAATCACGCTGACCAGAACACACGACAAAATGCAGTTGACAGCGATGGAAATGGGAGAGCGCGTAACGGCCGCTGACGTACCGTCCAGCCTAGAAACGGCTAAAGGGACAGAAAGGACCCTTGTGTGCGTGCGGTTGTGCAGGTGTGCGGTTACCTGCCACACCTGCTCGCCCAGGTCCAGCACTCTGAACTTGTCCAGGTTGTAGAAGCAGCCCTTCACCACCCGGCCGTCAAAGTATCTTCCATTTAAGTCCACGACAGCTGCGGTGAAAAAAACGGACCGGATAATTTACCAACGTTACATTGCCTCGCAAGTTTGAATTCTGGCCAATATAAATGTTTATCAACCAGAAGACACCAATCAGTGATTCTGGGAATGTTTCTCATTTAATAAAATATGTGAGTGGGAATGTATGACAAAGTGAGATATGGAGTCAATATCCACACAGTTCATTTGCAGTGCATCTGTAAATCTACAGTGGAGTCCAGCAGCTCTACAAAGCAGTCACTTGCCGTTATACAGTAAGTAAGTGTAGAGAAGCACGCCACAGAGAAGGAACTGCATTGTCATCATACAGTAAGGGGGCTTTGCGCCGGCTGCAGGTGTCAAGACAGGGTTGCCGGGCAGACAGCCCACCAGAAGGATTACAATTACAATTGTGATTATTGTACATTACAATTACAATATATATTAGTGCGGTTCCTCTGCCTTCGGTTGAATCCCGCTCCAGTTTAGCAGAATGGATAAGAGCAAGCAAGCTGACATCACACCTCACCGGAGAGAAGGCAACGACTGCACTCTCCCGAGAGACCCCCGCTGACGTTCGAGCGCCTGATTTCCCACGAGTGGCAGCAGCTCCTCTCAACGGAGAGTCTTCTCTGTCCACAGCCCCGCTGCCCTGGTTACCAGCGTCACCTTGTCTCCCAGACGCAGACCCAACAAAACGACCTCGACGCTCGAGTCAGCGCTGTCGTTGCCTGAGCCACAACGCCCCCTCCGTTCACTGCACACGGGGCGTATACTGACGCTGAAACATTCTCACCCCACTGGGGACAAACCAGGCAGGGGTGAACACGCTATTTGTGCATAACTGTTAACTAAAATGATAAATAATTTCACTGGTTAGCTAGCTCATAGCTTAGCTATGGCAGGCAGTGTGGTATAATGGTTAGGGAACTGGGCTTGTAACGTTAAGGTTGCAGGTTCAATCCCCAGGTGGGACACTGCCATTGTACCCTTGAGCACGGTCCTTAACCTGAATTGCTTCAGTTAATATCCAACTGTATGAATGGATTATAAAGAAATGTAAACTGTAAGTCGCTCTGGATAAGAACGTCTGCTAAATGCCTGTAATGTAGTGTAATGTAGTGTAATGTAGTGTAATGTAGGTACTGTCTAGACCAGGGGTCGGCAACCTGCGGCTCCGGAGCCGCATGCGGCTCTTTCAGCCTTATGTTGCGGCTCCGGAGCCGCATGCGGCTCTTTCAGCCTTATGTTGCGGCTCCGCGTGGTTTGGGAAAATAAATAAAAAGTATCCAAATTAAATCGGGCGCAAAATTGGGCGCAAACTTTTTTTGGCGTAGCACCCCCCTCGTCGACAGAAAATCCGAGGGGCGCAATAATTATTTTCGTTGCACCCCTGGTCCGCGAAATAAATGAACTGGTCGCACCTTTTTTCGCGTAGCACACCCCGTCGACAGAAAATGCGGCTCCCAGTGTTTTCTTTTCCGTGGAAACCGGGTCCAAATGGCTCTTTGAGTGTTACGGGTTGCCGACCCCTGGTCTAGACCAATGCAATGGCAGCAGGATAGCCAGTTAGCTATTGCCTTCTGACCTGGGCCGCTCATTTCCTGACTGTCTGCCACATATCCCTCGTTTTTAATGCATGCTTGAATTTGGGCCTAGCCTCATCTTAAAAAAAACAACAAAAAAAACAGCGTTGTCTCCTTGACACAACTGTAAGATTCACAGTTAAGATTCTAAGGTGATCCACTCAAGCGCTCAAAACACCAGAATCCAACCCTGCCTGCTGCCCGAAAAGCTTATCATAAGAACAATAGAGGTAAGCAGCGACTCATCGCCACTGGCATAGTACTCAATTACAGAACAGCGACTGGGAGTGGCTGATCAGGAGTCATTCCCACCAAGGAGACTGGATTAACAATACAATAGACTGTTTCCCGGCTAGGCCCCCCGGGAACTGGAACATCGGACCCGCCTAGTGACGAGCGGACTGATTGATTTAGGGAGGCCACACACCGGCTTCCTTAAATCAAATCACATTATTTCTAAATATGCATTTCTGTTTCCCGCCTCAGAAAACAAAACCTAAAAAAAGAGTATTTAAAGTCATTCCGTTCTGAGAAGGGGATTAAAACCTTTTTCATCAAGACCGGAGCTGTGCCTCTTCTCCTTTCACAACCCTCTTATTCAAATTAATCTGTCTGCAGGTGGGACACAATGTAAGAGAGTGAAACTGGGTGGTTCTGTGGTAATGTGACACCTTTGGGGATACAACGTACCTGGTTCCCTACTCTCTCACCTGAATGATTTTAATCAACAGCATAACAGCCAATTGAGGCCAACCGTAAAAATACAATCTGAAACCTAACATGCTATGTAAGAACTGTATATCCAGTCTAAATGCCTGTAATGTAATGTAATGTTATGCAAGGACAGGAGGTCTCTACTGGAAAGGACAATACTGATATAGTTGCACGATATGGTGCTTATCTGTATAGTAGGTGATGACCTTTCCACCTTTTATTTATTTGTAAAAATAATTTTAAATGAATGATTTTATCACGGTTTTCTCCCAATCTGGTAGCCAATTACTCCTGCTATTCTTAGGTCAATCCCCTCCCTTGTAGTTCACTGCCGCAGCCCTGTGACCGGCAGTGACAAAGGCGAAGCATCATCTCCTCCGAGACGGCACTCGTCATGCTGTCGACCGTAACTCCGGCAACCCAGAGCCACTCCTGTGCACAGCGAACGTCTTGTCGGCTTCCCTCCCCTGTCCCTGGGGCGGACAGCCAATTGCCGCCCCTGGTGGCACTCCCGGCCAGAGCCGACTCTGGCGCGACGGAGAATCGAACCCCGGTCACCGTGGCCAGCCTCGGACATTGAAACCACTAGACCACGCGGGAGGCCGACATTTCCACCTTTTAAAAGGAATACCTTGACGTACAGAATTACTATTTATTCTTTTACTTTTCAAGTTATAAGTGTTACATCTCCAATTAGCATGTACTTCTGTGGTGTTGTTTTAGAGTTCGATTTATAAGGTTGTCATTGGCATATATGGTGTGGTTCTGTGTGGCTCAGTAGCATCTGCTAAATGGCATAAATTAAGACCATTGTACTGATGAAGGCAGTGTGCTGAAACGTTTCAATCTTTAACCTCATCTTAAAATAAAAGCATTGAGGGTGGGGTCTCCCAGGTGGAGCAGCAGTAAGAATGTGCGACGCTGCCCATGGCGACCGGGGTTCGATTCCACCTAGGCCGCGACAGCTCGGCTCTGGCCGGGAGTGCCACTAGGGGGCGGCAATCGGCTGTCCGTCCCAGGGAGGGGGAGGGAAGCCGACAAGACGTTCGCTGCGCACAGGAATGGTTCTGGGGTGCCGTTACCCAGGACGAGGGGGAGATGATGATGCTTTGCCTTTGATACGAGCTTCGCTGCATATATGAGTGGTCCTGTGTTAGGTGACGGCTTGGCGGGTGCCGGCTCAGAGGTGCAACGGCTCACTGCCGGTCTCAGGACTACGGCAGCAAGCTCTCATATGGGGGCATGAAAAAGAGGGTATAACTAGCTAGTAAAAAATAATGGGAGAAAAATTGAGAATAAAAAGCAAAAACAGAAAATTAAAAAGACTATTAAAGAAAATTAGGACTACGACTGGGCTGAGATGACAAGGCGCTTGTCAGTGCTCTTGATGCATACAGGAAAGTGGGTCTTTTTCTCATTGCAGAGTAAGAATCCGTGTTGGGAGTGAATTCTGTTTTTTGTTGCTGCCGTTGACCACACCCATTAGAGGCTTTGCTCACCTTTTATGGCGGACTCCACCCTCTCAAACTCCAGGAAAATCCTCACAGCCTCTTCATCTATCACACCGGAGATCTGTGGGGGACGACAGAGGCCGTCCACCCATCACCCAGGTGTATGAGGAAGTGGGGGTTGCTCACTCAATTATAAATACTTACCTGTCATCTGGTAAATGTCATCTGTGCATTTCAACATTCCAACACCGTTGAACAAAAGACTGCATTATGTAATGAGTAATGCACCCCACCCAGTCCTGCAGGTCCCACCTCAAACACCACATCATTTACAATACTCACACACACCACACACACACTCACCCACCACACACACCACACACACACACACACACACACACACACACACACACACACACACACACACACACACACACACACACACACACCACACACGCCACTCACCCACCACACACGTGCGCACGCACACGCACACAAACACACTCACCCACCACTCACACACACAGTAGATCTCCAGGACCGAACTTGGGCACCCCTGTTCTAGAGACACAGCAGAAACACGTGGCTTTAACGCGCAACTCAAAACTACACATTTTCATAAAACTAACTGCTCAATAAATTTACTCTCTATTGAATTTTTCTGACATTGAATATTAAACATTTAAAGTTTAACATGACATTACAAATTTCAGAGTAAAAAACAAACAAACAAAAAAACAGGTGAGTTTCATATGGAATTAAAGCTTTAAGAATATAACACGTAAATGTAACACAAGGTTAAACTTTGTGAATATAAAATGGTGAACAGTTAAGACAGTAAGTTTAGCATAATGATACAGCCTTATGAATAAAAAAGACAGGAGACCTGCCTTCAAGCCTATGAATTCAAACAGAATATTTACCATGATGTTAAAGCTCTATGAATGAAAAAGACATTCATTCAATTTATTTGGTTTCAGATTTTTTTCTCCCCAATTTGAAGCCAATTATACCCTCTATTTTTATTAACCCTCCCCCATGAACTCACCGCCCATCTCTACGGGGCAAGCTACTCTCCGAGGCCGGCGATGATCCGCTTCCTTCGAGACGGAACTCACCAACCCCCTTTCTGGAGACACCCTTACGTGCTTCACAGTGAGTTTGTGCCGACCACCCTCCCCCCTCCCTCAGGAGCGGACAGCCAAATGCCGCCCCGATCGGGGCTAACGGCCAGGGCCGGTCTGGCAGAGACGGGTTTCAAACCACGTCCCTGATAGGCAGCTCACACTCGTACAGGACCAGCCAAATATGGGTGCGTTAGACCCCTACGCTATCCTCCAGCCCGCAAAAAAGGCATTCATAACCTGGCATTCGTTTTATGAACAGCCCCAAGTTCTCACCCGCAGAAGGACTACTATGGTGGGGCATTTGAAGATCTCTGTCAGTGGGTTGGTGTCCGATTTCTTCCCTGTGTCCACTGGAAGCAAAAAGCGTCTATTTGTACTGTGCGAAACATGGTGTGCGGCAGCCGCTAGAACAGAGCGACCGTAAGCTTAATGCACATTACGTGGTGGAGTTATATCGGTGGAGGACTGCAGAGCGGATGCGGGCAGACCACAAGCGCAAGATCGGCAGAGGAAGTTGCTATTGCGCGATGAGGCGGCGCATATCCTCCTTCTCTGGGCGACCCTGTGGCGAATCGTGCGCTGCCCTGTGGGGCTCCCGGGCATGGCCGGCGTTGCCGTGGTCAGGATTCAATCCAGGCCACATCACTACACTGAGAACCAGTGCTTCGGATACACCACCCACAGAGCCCCAAAACCCCCTGGTGTTTATGACGGATCGCTAATCGCATCACAAGTGACACAAAAGGCCATCTCAATTAAACTGCATTAAAAAAAAGATCATGTGTGGCTAGGCGTAAAATAAAATCAATTTGGTTTCTAGTTCACTGTTAAAATGACCGAAATCAAGTGATCTAAATGTGTGCACGCTATGCAGTTTAAAATTAGGTAACTGGCTTGTCACAAATGACGATGAACAAACAAACAAACAAACAAACCAAAAAAAAACACAAGGACTGGCAGACATGAAAATGTAGCGTACAGACAATAATGAAGACTCAAACCTGTAGCCCCTGAGCTCCAGCTGGGCATTTCACCCGCAGGCAAAAGGGTCTGGCTGCATCCTGCTGCTGAGGAACAAACACACACACGGAGGCTAGCATCACTACGGTTACGCCTCAGCAACATTACACACACTTACACACACACACAGACAGGCAGGCAGACAGACAGACAGACAGACAGACAGACAGACAAGGAGGCTAGCATCACTACGGTTACGCCTCAGCAACATTACACACACACACACACAAACAGAGACACACAGACAGACAGACAGACACAGAGGCTAGCATCACCATGGTTACACCTCAGCAACATTACACACACACAGACAGACAGACCAGTGCACAGGGAAGACAGTGCTAGTGGTGACAACCGCTGTCAACCGCAGACATGGCTCAGTGGCAGAGGCTGAAGAAGACACTGGTATTATTATTATTATTATTATTATTATTATTATTATTATTATTATTATGGGATGGCAGCGGGACAGTCTCCGTGGCAGTCTTCTTGTCAGGGAGGAATACAGATGGTGGATAGGCTAGCTTTCATGGGCCAGATTGACTGAAGACTCATCTACTTCCTGCAGGCAGAGCCTATGGGGAAACTTGGGGGAAAACACCCCTTGTAGTGGAAAAATCTGTAGTGGAAACTCAACTAATGATGCAATGACACACAAATTGTGAATTTAAGTGCTGGAATGACAAACCAATCCCACAACTAATTTTGCCCCCTCAGAATAGGCAAGGCTAATGATACTCCCCAAATTGTTCTTGATGATCATCAGGAGGTTTCCCATTGCAGCCAAAAACATTAAAATAACATTAAAATGCAAATGAAAAATAAATGTTTCTGAAGACACCACCAACTGGAAACCAACATGATTTATTCTAGGCCATTTGCTCTGCTAACTGCTATTTGGTGATTGATAAAAACATAAACATATGTGCCAGTGGAAGTGTAGTGTAATGGTTAGGGAGCTGGGCTTGTAACTCAGGAGTTGCAGGTTAAATTCCCAGGTACTTAACCTGAATTGCTTCAGTAAAAATATCCAGCTATATAAATGGATTGTATGTAAAGAAATGTAAACTGTGTAAGTCGCTCTGGATAAGAGCTAAATGCCTAAAATGTAAATGTGTGTGTGTGTGTGTATTTATTTCAGAATGGGTGTGCCAGTGGAAGTGCGTGCGTGTGAGTGTGCATGTGCCAGCAGGAATGCGTACAGTATGGGTGTGCCTATACGTGTGCGTGCGTGTGTGTGCGTGTGCGTGTGTGTGCGTGTGTGTGCGTGCGTGCGTGTGTGTGTCAGTGGAAGTGGGTGCGTGTGAGTGTACATGTGCCAGTAGGAGTGCATACAGTATGGGTGTGCCTACGCGTGTGCGTGTGTGGGTGTGTGTGTGTGTGTGTGGGCACGTGTGTGCATGCGTGTGTGTGTGTGTCAGTGGAAGTGTGTGCGTGTGAGTGTGCATGTGTCAGTAGGAGTGCGTGTATGTATGTGTGTGTGTGTGTGTGTGTGTGTGTGTGTGTGTGTGTGTGTGGGAGGCAGTACTCTTGTCGGTCACGTCGCCCACAACGATCTTGCCGCCCCTCTTGCTGGTCTTCTCCACGGACAGCGCAGTGCTCAGGCCCTGCCTCTTGTTTCCCCAGGCCCTGGCCCTCCCTAAAGCCGTACTTCTGCATGATCTTATGGGCCACTGTACCACTGCGGGAGAGCAAGCCACATTACATTACATTACATTACATTACAGGCATTTAGCAGACGCTCTTATCCAGAGCGACTTACACAGTTTACATTTCTTTACATACAATCCATTTATATAGCTGGATATTTTACTGAAGCAATTCAGGTTAAGTACCTTGCTCAAGGGTACAATGGCAGTGTCCCACCTGGGGATTGAACCTGCAACCCCAGTTCCCTCACCATTATACCACATGGCTGAAGCAACCCATCAGCACAGCACGGCATGCGCGTAATGAATCATTCAACCAAATGGGTGTTTTATACAATTTCTCGGTACAATAATGTACTGTTGTTGGCCTGTTAACCACTAATGTGGTTCTGTGTGGCTCAGTAGGTAGAGCATGGCGTTGGCAACGTTTAGGTTGTGGGTTCGATTCCCATTGGGGCCACATATACTGAAAAATGTATGCATTCACTACTGTAAGTCGCTTTGGATAAAAGCGTCTGCTAAATGGCATATATTATATTACTAATATTACTGGCCAAAGTGAGTGTCCAATCTGCTTTCGCCAATCTCTGCGACAATTCAAAGTAACCACCATCCATTCGCTCCGTTCCTTTCAAAATAAGTACCATTCACTCCTCCCTCTACCTGTTCCATTAAAAACGGGGGGTGGGGATGAATAGGTTATCCTTCTGTAGAAATATAACCGGGGGTACATTGAGACGCACCCCATATTGGCCAGGAAGGAGTTGGCAGGCCCAGGAGGGGATCTGGGGCCCTCTGAGTCCTCGTACGTGGGGGGCGGAACAGCTGCTTTCGACACGGGGGTGCGTGGCGGTGCCTCGTCCTCATACTCGTATGCTTCATCCAAAACTGTGTGGTAAAAACAGCTAATGATGCACCGCATATAGATCTGCTACATTCATTCTATTGAAGTGCAACCTTATTTTTTCACAAGTGTAACCAAACAGTGCTCCCTAGTGGTCAATCTTACACACTACAATTCCGCTGCACTTCAGCCACAGATGCATTTACATTTTACATTTACATTGTACATTTTAAGCATTTAGCAGGCGCTCTTATCCAGAGCGACTTACAAGATGTGCATTAATACATGGTAGGAACAATCATAGTTAGCGCACGAGATCAGTGCAGGAATACAGCAATAGACATCATTGCAGGGATCAGCATACCACACCTGTAACACCTGTAACACCAGGAAGGAAAAAGTTAGTGTTTTTTTTGTGTTTTAAAAAAAAATAGTGTACAACAGGTAAATAGTGGTGACAACAGATAGACTGGATGGACAGTGTTCAGTGGTAGTGGAGTCTGAAGAGGTGGGTTTTGAGTCTCTTGCGGAAGATTGGAAGTGATTCCGCAGTCCTGACCAATTGCGGGAGGTCGTTCCACCAGCGAGGAACCAGGACAGATGGTAGGTTAGGAACTTTTGGTGGATGTGGTCAATTAATGCTGGACTCCAGGTCCCCAAGTCACAAAAGTGGAGGTATTGCCTAATTGACTAGAAGTGAAGTGAAGCATCTACAGTACTGGTCAAAAGTTTTAGAACACCCCCATTTTCCAGTTTTTACAGAAATTTAAGCAGTTCAAGTCCAGTGAATAAAATGAAATGGTACAAAGGTAAGCGGTAAAAAAAAAGCGGCAGTGAGTAGTTTCCTACACCATCAAAAGGCACTTGGAAACTGGAGGAAACTCTGACAGGAAGAGGTCTGGCAGACCCAAAGCCACAACAAAATCAGAAGACAAGTTTCTGAGAGTCAACAACTTGCATGATAGGCGGCTCACAGGACAACAGCTTCAAGCACAGCTTAACACTGGTCGAAGTAAGGAAGTCTCAGTCTCAACTGTGAAGAGAAGACTTCGAGCTGCAGGTTTCACAGGTTGAGTGGCAGTAAGAAAGCCATTGCTAAGATGGCAAAATAAGAAAAAGAGGCTTGCCTGGGCCATGAAGCACCGCCAGTGGACTATTGAAGACTGGAAGAAGGTCTTATGGACCGATTAATCAAATCTTGACATTTTGAAAGGCTTTTGTAGGCTGTCGAGTAGGCGAAAGGATGGTTCCTCAGTGTGTGACACCAACTGTCAAACATGGAGGAGGAAAATGGGGGTGTTCTAAAACTTTTGACCGATAGTGTATATGATTAAGAAACTGTGCTTACGCTCTCTATCCTTTTCCACCAGTGATGTGGGTGGGGCAATTGCAGCTCCGCCTATATCTGAGAAAGAGAGAGAGAGAGAGAAAAAGAGAGAAAGAGAGAAAGAGAGAGAGAGAGAGAGAGAGAGAGAGAGAGAAGAGAGAGAGAAAAAGAGATTCAGTCTTGCAGCTAATCTCAATGGCCTGTTCAATATTCTCCTGAATGGATGCACACATACTGAACAGAGTTCAGAAAATATATTTTAATGGTATACCTAATATAGTCATTATACAACTATCTATAGCACAATAAATACATACATTAATTCCTAAAATAATACTGCAAATAAATAAATGAACGGTTTCTAGATTTGACGGCCTATCAGGTCAGATCTGATTCTAAATTCTGCCAGATGCTGCTCTTTTAAACGCCCCTGCCTGTCTGTACAGGCCAGATGTCCACTGCATGGTCACTTCTCTAGGAAGGTGTCTCTCATCATTCACCTGCTGTATCCTATTGACGACTTGCCTTCAGCAGAATGGTGAATTTGTTCCAGCAGGAAGAAACAAGATGTCTACTCTTTGTTCAGAATTTCCATTTTGCCTGTGTACCATTATTACGCTAGCTGGCTAACCAAGTTCAGACTGCTATGATCGTTCACAAGGGGAATCATTTCAAAAAAAAAAATATATATATATAAAAAATGTAAAAGGAAAAAAAATTAATACCAGCTCCTCCGCTCTCTCTCTACAGGCCGCCCTGCGCTCCCAGCTCCTCCGCTCTCTCTCTCCTACAGGCCGCCCTGCGCTCCCCAGCTCCTCCGCTCTCTCTCTCCTACAGGCCGCCCTGCGCTCCCAGCTCCTCCGCTCTCTCTTCCTACAGGCCGCCCTGCGCGCCCCAGCTCCTCCTCCATCACACAGAGATCACATCACGCAGACACAAAAAAAATTACTCCAAATTTCAGTGAAAAAAATTGTCACAAAAAAAAAAAATACAAAGGAAAAAAATATATATATTTTTAAAAAATTGACAAAAAATGTGACCAAAAAAAAAAATATATATAAAATATATATATAAAGGAAAAAAAAAAAATATATTTTTTAAAAAAATGACAAAAATGTGACAAAAAAAAATATATATAAAATATATATATAAGGAAAAAAATATATATATATAAAAACAAATTGACAAAAAAATTTGACAAGAAAAAAAAGATATGAAATATATATATAAAGGAAAAATATATATATATGAAAAAATTTTGACAAAAAAAAATATATATAAAAATGTAAAAAGAAAAAAATTATAAAAGAAAAAAAAAAAGTTGCAAAAAAATTGACAAAAAAATGTTACAAAAAAATGTTACAAAAAAAAAAAAAATATAAAAAAGTGTAAAAAGATTTTTTTTTTTTTACCAGCTCCGCCTCTCTCTCCTACAGGCCGCCCTGCGCGCCCCAGCTCCTCCACCATCTCTCTACTACAGGCCGCCCTGCGCTCCCCAGCTCCTCCGCTCTCTCTCCTACGGCCGCCCTGCGCCTCCCAGCTCCTCCGCTCTCTCCTAGCCCTGTGCTCCCCAGCTCCTCCGCTCTCTCTCCTACAGGCCGCCCTGCGCTCCCAAGCTCCTCCACTCTCTCTCTCCTACAGGACACCCTGCGCGCCCCAGCTCTTCCGTTCTCTCTCTCCTACAGGCCGCCCTGCGCGCCCCAGCTCCTCCTCCATCACACAGAGACCACATCACGCAGACACTAAAAAAATCACTCCAAATTTCAGTGAAAAAAAAATAATGTCACCAAAAAAGGAAAAAAAGATATATATTTAAAAAAATTGACAAAAAAATTTGACAAAAAAAAATATATATAAAATATATATAAAGGAAAAAATATATATATTAAAAAAAAATTGACAACAAAATTTGACAAAAAATATATATATTTAAAATATATATATAAAGGAAAAAATATATATATAAAAAAAGTGACAAAAAAATGTGACAAAAAAAAAAAATATATAAAATATATATATAAAGGAAAAAATATATATATATTAAAAAAATTTGACAAAAAAATTTGACAAAAATATATATATACATAAAAAATGTAAAAAGAAAAAAATTATAAAAAGAAAAAAAAAGGAACAAAAAACATTACAAAAAGAATGTTACAAAAAAATATATATATATAAAAAGTGTAAAAGAAAAAAAAATTAATACCAGCTCCGCTCTCTTTCTCCTACAGGCCGCCCTGCGCCCCAGCTCTTCCGCTCTCTCTCTCCTACAGGCCGCACTGCGCTCCCCAGCTCCTCCGCTCTCTCTCTCCTACAGGCCGCCCTGCGCTCCCAGCTCCTCCGCTCTCTCTCCTAGCACTGCGCTCCCCAGCTCCTCCGCTCTCTCTCCTACAGGTCGCCCTGCGCTCCCCAGCTCCTCCGCTCTCTCTCTCCTACAGGCCGCCCTGCGCGCCACAACTCTTCCGTTCTCTCTCTCCTACAGGCCGCCCTGCGCGCCCCAGCTCCTCCTCCATCACACAGAGACCACATCAAGCAGACACAAAAAGATTTACTCCAAATTTCAGTGAAAAAAATAATGTCACCAAAAAAAAAAAAACAAAGGAAAAAAAATATACATTAAAAAAATTGACAAAAAAATGATAAAAAAAGTGACAAAAAAAGTGACAAAAAAAAAAAATATATAAAATATATATAAAGGAAAAAAAAATATATATATTTAAAAACATTTGACAAAAAAAAAAAAAATATATATATAAAATATATATATATAAAGGAAAAATATATATATATAAAAAAATTGACAAAAAAAAATATATATAAAAAATGTAAAAAGAAAAAAAATTATAAAAGAAAAAAAAAGTAACAAAATTTTTTACAAAAAATGTTACAAAAACAATGTTACAAAAAAAAATATATATAAAAAGTGTAAAAAGAAAAAAAATGTATACCAGCTCCTCCGCTCTCTCTCCTACAGGCCGCCCTGCGCTCCCCAGCTCCTCCGCTCTCTCTCCTACAGGCCGTCCTGCGCTCCCCAGCTCCTCCGCTCTCTCTCTCCTACAGGCCGCCCTGCGCGCCCCCAGCTCCTCCGCTCTCTCCTCCTACAGGCCGCCCTGCGCCCCAGCTCCTCCGCTCTCTCTCCTAGCCCTGCGCTCCCCAGCTCCTCTGCTCTCTCTCCTACAGGCCGCCGTGCGCCCCCAGCTCCTCCGCTCTCTCTCTCCTACAGGCCACCCTGCGCGCCCCAGCTCTTCCGTTCTCTCTCTCCTACAGGCCGCCCTGCGCGCCCCAGCTCCTCCTCCATCACACAGAGACCACATCACGCAGACACAAAAAAAATTACTCCAAATTTCAGTGAAAAAATAGTCACCAAAAAAAAAAAAAAAAAAAAAGGAAAAAAATATATACATTAAAAAAAAAATAGACAAAATAATTTGACAAAAAATATATATATATAAAATATATATAAAGGAAAAAAATATATATAAAAAAAGTTGACAAAAAATTTGACAAAAAAAAAATTTATAAAATATATATATAAAGGAAAAAAATATATATATTAAAAAAAAAAATTCACAAAAAAATGTGACAAAAAAATAAATAAAATATATATAAGGAAAAATATATATATATATAAAAAATGTTGAGAAAAATTTGACAAAAAAAATAAATATATATATAAAATATATATATAAAGGAAATATATATATATATATTTTAAAAAAATTGACAAAAAAATGTGACAAAAAAATAAATAAATAAAATATATATAAAGGAAAAATATATATATATATAAAAAAAATTTGACAAAAAATTTGACAAAAAAATAAAATAAAATATATATAAAGGAAAAAATATATATATATAAAAAAGTTGACAAAGAAATGGACAAAAAAAAAAATATATATATATAAAATATATATATAAAGGAAAAAAAAAAATATATAAAAAGAAAATTGACAAAAAAAATAGACAAAAAAAATATATATATATAAAATATATATATAAAGGAAAAAAAAAAATATTTTTTAAAAATTGACAAAAAAATTTGACAAAAAAAATATATATATATATATAAAAAATGTAAAAAGAAAAAAAATTATAAAAGAAATTTAAAAAAGTTACAAAAAAAATAGACAAAAAAATGTTTTAAAAAAAATGTCACCAAAAAAATGTTACAAAAAAAAAAATATATATAAAAAGTGTAAAAAGAAAAAAAATTAATACCAGCTCTGCTCTCTCTCTCCTACAGGCCGCCCTGCGCGCCCCAGCTCCTCCGCTCTCTCTCCTACAGGCCGCCCTGCGCTCCCCAGCTCCTCCGCTCTCTCTCTCCTAGCCCTGCGCTCCCCAGCTCCTCTGCTCTCTCTCCTACAGGCCGCCGTGCGCTCCCCAGCTCCTCCGCTCTCTCTCTCCTACAGGCCACCCTGCGCGCCCCAGCTCTTCCGTTCTCTCTCTCCTACAGGCCGCCCTGCGCGCCCCAGCTCCTCCTCCATCACACAGAGACCACATCACGCAGACACAAAAAAATTACTCCAAATTTCAGTGAAAAAAATAATGTCACCAAAAAAAAAAAAAAAAAAAAGGATATAAAATATATAAATTAAAAAAACAAAAAAAAAATTTGACAAAAAAATATATATATATAAAATATATATAAAGGAAAAAATATATATATAAAAAAGTTGACAAAAAATTTGACCAAAAAAGAATTTATAAAATATATATATAAAGGAAAAAATATATATATTAAAAAGAATTCACAAAAAATGTGACAAAAAAAAGAATTCATAAAATATATATATAAAGGAAAAAAATATATATATAAAAAAAATGTTGAGAAAAAATTGACAAAAAAAAAATATATATATATAAAATATATATATAAAGGAAAAATATATATATATATTTTTAAAAAATGGACAAATAAATGTGACAAAAAAAATATATAAAATATATAAAAGGAAAAAAATATATAAAAAAAGTTGACAAAAAAATAGACAAAAAAAAAATATATATATAAAATATATATATAAAGGAAAAAAAAAAATATATAAAAAGAAAATTGACAAAAAAATAGACAAAAAAAATAATATATATATAAAATATATATATAAAGGAAAAAAAATATTTTTTTAAAAATTGACAAAAAAATTTGACAAAAAAATAAATATATATATATAAAAAAATGTAAAAAGAAAAAATTATAAAAGAAATTTAAAAAAGTTACAAAAAAAATAGACAAAAAAATGTTTTAAAAAAATGTCACCAAAAAATGTTACAAAAAAAAAAAATATATATAAAAAGTGTAAAAAGAAAAAAATTAATACCAGCTCCGCTCTCTCCTACAGGCCGCCCTGCGCGCCCCAGCTCCTCCGCTCTCTCTCCCACAGGCCGCCTCTGCGCTCCCCAGCTCCTCCGCTCTCTCTCCTAGCCCTGCGCTCCCAGCTCCTCTGCTCTCTCTCCTCCAGGCCGCCGTGCGCTCCCCAGCTCCTCCGCTCTCTCTCTCCTACAGGCCACCCTGCGCGCCCCAGCTCTTCCGTTCTCTCTCTCCTACAGGCCGCCTGCTGCGCGCCCAGCTCCTCCTCCATCACACAGAGACCACATCACGCAGACACAAAAAAATTACTCCAAATTTCAGTGAAAAAAATAATGTCACCAAAAAAAAAAAACAAAGGAAAAAAATATATACATTAAAAAAAAATAGACAAAAGAATTTGACAAAAATATATATATATAAAATATATATAAAGGAAAAAATATATATATAAAAAAGTTGACAAAAAATTTGACCAAAAAAAGAATTTATAAAATATATATATAAAGGAAAAAAATATATATATTAAAAAGAATTCACAAAAAAATGTGACAAAAAAAGAATTCATAAAATATATATATAAAGGAAAAAATATATATATAAAAAATGTTGAGAAAAAATTGACAAAAAAAAAATATATATATAAAATATATATATATAAGGAAAAATATATATATATATTTTTAAAAAATGGACAAATAAATGTGACAAAAAATATATATAAAATATATATAAAGGAAAAAAATATATAAAAAAAAAGTTGACAAAAAAATAGACAAAAAAAAAAAAAAAATATATATAAAATATATATATAAAGGAAAAAAAATATATATAAAAAGAAAATTGACAAAAAAAAATAGACAAAAAAAAAAAATATATATAAAATATATATATAAGGAAAAAATATATATATTTTTTTAAAATTGACAAAAAAATTTGACAAAAAAAAAAATAATATATATAAAAAATGTAAAAAGAAAAAAATTATAAAAGAAATTTAAAAAAGTTACAAAAAATAGACAAAAAGTGTTTCAAAAAAATGTCACAAAAAAATGTTACAAAAAAAAAAGATATATATAAAAAGTGTAAAAAGAAAAAAATTAATACCAGCTCCGCTCTCTCTCTTACAGGCCGCCCTGCGCTCCCCAGCTCCTCCGCTCTCTCCTAGCCCTGTGCTCCCAGCTCCTCCGCTCTCTCCTACAGGCCGCCCTCGCTCCCAGCTCCTCCGCTCTCTCCCTTCAGGCCGCCCTGCG
>JAINUG010000268.1:992500-1172302 GCA_029706075.1 Aldrovandia affinis | reverse complement strand
CTCCTTCATGACTGAGATGGTCCCCAAAGTTGCTGCTCACTCGAGATCACTTGTTTCCAAGGTGATAGCTGTTGATGCGGACTCTGGACAGAACGCGTGGCTGTCCTATCAGATCGTGAAATCCACTGATCCGGGACTTTTCACAATTGGTCTCCACAGCGGAGAGATCCGGGTACAACGGGACGTTTCTGAATCTGATACCATGAAGCAGAACCTTGTTATCTCAGTGACAGATAACGGGCAGCCTTCTCTCTCTACAACCTGTGTAGTGTACTTACTGATATCAGATAACTTGGCTGAAGTTCCCCAGCTGAAAGACATGTCTAATGAGGAGAACAATTCAAAACTAACTTCATATTTGATCATCGCGCTGGTGTCCGTTTCCACGTTCTTCCTGACGTTCATTATTCTGATCGTGGCCGTGAGGTTTTGCCGTAGAAGAAAGCCCAGACTGTTGTTTGACGGCGCAGTCGCCATTCCCAGCGCATATTTCCCTCCCAACTATGCAGAGGTGGATGGAACAGGAACTCTGCGCAGTTCTTACAATTATGACGCGTATCTAACAACGGGCTCGCGCGCCAGCGACTTCAAGTTCGTCACATCTTACAATGACGTCACTATGCCCGCTGATCAGACCCTGAAGAGGAGCCCGAATGAAAACAATGAACCGGAAGGTGGAAATGAGGCCGGAACAGCAGGCTCTATTCTGGTAAATAGTTTTGACGTCCTTTCCTATGTCCCTTTTAATATTTTTATCTGTATTTGTTCATTTTGATTATGAGGCCTTGTATTGTAGCAAGCTGTACATTCTCTTTATATTAGATTTTTGGGCATTGTTGTGGGTTTGTTTTTTGCTTTATATAATTACCTAATACAGGGTTTAGTGACTTTGTAATTGAAAAATGTTTGCCATACAATGGGCGATTATTTTATATTTATAATTTTCTTGCAAAAATTCTTTACTGTAATCTTTCATCAAATGAAGATAAATAAACTAAAATAAATTAATTGATTTTCTTCTATAATGTTTCATATCCGCAGTTTCATCTTTGCGGTCCATCCAGTTTTTTGGAGATGCAAACGCTTTCCTGTGTATGCATTTACAAAACCTTTGCGGAAGGATCTGAATTCCTACTGGGATTTTAAATGTATGGCAGATGACGTTATTAGTAATAACAGCGGAATTGAAAGCTGATCAAAGGCTGTAATCTGGTGAATGTTTTTTTCCCCCCATTTCCAGTTTTACACTGTTTTGCAAGTCTCTTCTGATTGAGACATCTGTCTCTTCATTCATACTCTACTAGAACTATTTCTGTAAATATCTTAAAATTATAGAAGTGTGATGTTTAAATTGTTTAAATTGACAATTCTTCTTTGGAAATATTAAAATCAATGGAGAGCTCTGGCGCTACTTTACCGAACTATCAAGGTACATGGAATAGGACACAGTAGCAAAAAGATAAATAATTCCAGCTACACCTGAAGTAGAATTGAAGAAAGTAATTGTTTATTATTTTAAAACACGCCTTTCGGCATCTAGCCTTCGTCAGGGTTTCATGGAAATATTACCACTACCTTTCAATTAGCCGATGATAAATTAGCTCATACATGTTTTAAAATCAGTACATCGAGCACGAGTTGTGGTTCTGAGGAAAGCCGTTTAGGTGGTAATCTTTGTGTGTCTCGACTTGTCTTTCATATTGTGTTTGTATGGTCAGCATGCATGATGATAAATGTTGATGCTCAGTCATTCATTTCTCGTGCTCCAGCTAGGAAACAGCGCAAACTGAATCCCGTGTCGCTGTTCACAACCGCGGTGCTGAAACTGTCAGCTTCAGTAAATGGGAGATCAGGCGTTTTTAAAGCTCCCGCTTGTAATATTTATTTTTACTGCTGCTTGTACTGCAGTTTGGTTTTCATTTAATTTCCACTGTAAAAGAAAGCCTATGGAAAAAACAAACAAACAAACAAGCGGATTTATTGTCAAATTATGACATATTCTAGTGCAATGCTAACCTTGGGTTTGACATGCATAATTGTAGAGACATTTTAAATTAATTATTTTGACATCTTTTATGATTTAGTTGAGTGCTGTATATTTAGGTGGCAGTGCTTTGACCTAGTTATTTGTTTACGGCCTTGTGAAGTGAAGTATTTGAGGTTTTTTGTGTGATTTGAGTTAGCTATTTCTAGCTCATTCATCTGGTGTCAAAATATTTAGTTGATAGCTAGCAGCTACCATTCATGCTGTTGTGTTAGGTGGATCACGAAGCATAGAATGTTCTGGACTAGTTTGCCTGCTGGCAAGATAAGCTGTCATTAAAGCAATCAAATTAGCCCCATTCATTTGAAGCACTTCAGATTGAAACACTCAGATTAGCACTGTTTAGCTGGTTGGCTTGGGGCTTACTAATACAATCACAAATATCTCAAATGCAAGCAATATTTTACATTTTCTTAGTGCCAGAGTAGGTGACTAACTCCGTGATTTATAACGTATTGTTTGATTATGCAGCATTATGGACTATTTCAACCACGTGAACCACATGACACGATTAACCGCTGAATAAAACACCACTGATGGCACACTACACTAACTATTATGACTCTGTTTGTCAGATTTCTCTAGACACGCACCTGCTTTTGGCTTCTGCTTGGCCACCAGTTTTCACGTCATGCAGGATTATTTGTTATTAAAATGAGGAAATTAGCCTTAAAATTATGACGTCAGCCATGCAAACGTCTTAATCATTTGATACAGAAATAAAAATGTATCGTGACTGTTGGTGCAGTAGCTGAAATGCACACAAACTCGTTTAAAATGTTGAATATTTCATATGGCAATGGGGAAATCCGGTTACTTGTTGGTCTTGTTCTTAACAATAAAGTTTTGACATTTAAGAGGAAATGCACAATAAACCTATATTATTCCCATGTATATTTGTTCAATTGCATTTAAATGTCGCAATGTTTTGAGAAACGTTATTGTGGACAAGAAATTGGTTTGATTAAAAATTTAAAAATTGTGTCGCGGTTCTTTCAGGTTTTTGATGTGTAATAGTTTATATCAGCGTTCATGGTTGCCTGCTCAGACAGCGCAGTATAAACGGTATAAATGCACTGCATTATGGAGCACATTATTAACTTCCGGAACTCATGTAAACTTAATTTACAAATAATCTGTATTTCTGATTCATGAAACGCACCGTAAATCTTTCAAAATAATGCACTGGTGTGGCATGCTGAAGTTTAGATTATGTCATGTAATTTTTAGAAATAACTCAGAGTGTCGCTGTTCACCAGCGAGGGGACTGATAGATGCGCCTCTCCTCCCACTAATGTAATATTCAGAGAGAGGCGCTTTTCTTCTGCAGCACAAAAAAACACCGATCAGAGCGGTTGTGGATTTCTTGTTTTTTGTTGTCCTGTAAAACGGGAAGGAGGAGATTATATGTTGATAATTTCACTCTTTCAGCGATTGGATTACATCTGAAATACCGACGAGTTTCGTGTTGAAAATGGGATCCAGAGGACTCTCTGTATGTGTCTCGATGTTCAGTTTGGTTTTCCTTACCCTCGCGCTGCCGCCCAGCCTGGGAGATGTGAGCTATTCTATTCCGGAGGAGATGAAACGCGGATCTGTCATTGGGAATATAGCGAAGGACCTCGGACTCGATGTTAAAAGACTCTCAGCTCGCAAGGCTCGTATAGACACAGAAGACGGCGACAGACATTATTGCGATATTAATGTGAATACTGGTGATTTGATTGTCGCAGAAAGGATTGACAGGGAAGAGCTTTGTGGACCGAGAGTTTCTTGTTCTTTAAAATACGAGCTCGTGCTGGAGAATCCTCTGGAATTACACCGCATCGTGGTGCAAATTCAGGATATAAACGACAATTCACCTCGATTTCCAAATGAGGTTATTAAACTGGAAATACAGAATCCGCGGATAAAGGCGCTCGCTTCCTCTTAGATCAGGCCCACGATGCGGATATAGGACAGAACGCGGTTCAGAGCTACACACTACAAAGGAATGAGCATTTTGTTTTGGCTGTTCATACGAACACAGACGGAGGAAAATACGGTGAGTTAGTACTAGAAAAAGAGCTGGATCGCGAGGAGCAGCAGGAGGTGACATTATTACTTACTGCGGCTGACGGAGGGAGTCCACAGAGATCTGCTACTGTAGTTATACACGTCACTGTGCTGGATGCTAACGATAATATCCCCGTGTTTAGCCAGGCTGTGTATAAAGTCAGTCTGCCTGAAAATTCTCCTTTAGGTGCTGTAGTGCTTACAGTCAGCGCCACTGATGCAGACGAGGGAGCTAATGGCGAAGTGACGTACGAGTTCAGTCGTATGTCTGATAAAGCGACAAAATTGTTTAGTATTGAGAGGGAAACTGGAAAAATAAAAGTAATTGGACCAATAGATTTTGAAGAGGAGTCATATTATGAAATGCGAATACAAGCAAAAGATGGCTCTGGTTCGGCCTCGAACGCAAAAGTAATAATTGAAATCAGTGACGTGAATGACAACGCCCCTGTGATATTTCTGAAATCTCTGAACAATCCCATCTCTGAGAGCGCGTTACCAGGCACAGAGGTGGGGATCATTAATGTTCAGGATAAAGACTCCGGGGCAAATAGACAGGTGCGCTGCTCCATTCAGCAAAATGTTCCTTTCAAGTTAATCCCCTCCATCAAAAATTACTACTCACTGGTAACTACAGGAGAACTAGACCGTGAACTAGTAACGGATTATAACATTACAATCACTGCTACTGACGAGGGCTCTCCGCCCTTATCTTCCTCAAAGACTGTGCAGTTATCTGTGTCCGACGTTAATGACAACCCGCCTGTGTTTGATGAACAGTCTTACAGCGCCTCTGTGGCTGAAAATAACAAACCCGGCTCCTCTGTTATTTCTGTAAGGGCGAGAGACCCAGACTGGAGACAGAACGGCACGGTTTTCTATTCTCTGTTGTCCGGTGAGATCAGCGGTGTTCCGGTGTCCTCGTTTTTATCCATTAACGGAGACACGGGGGTGATCCATGCTGTCAGATCATTTGATTATGAGCAGTTCAGAAGCTTCAAAGTCCACGTTGTTGCCAGAGACAACGGTTCTCCTCCACTCAGCAGTAACGTGACTGTGAGTGTGCTCATCACTGATGAGAATGATAACTCTCCACAGATACTATACCCTGCTCCTACAGGGAACTCCTTCATGACTGAGATGGTCCCCAAAGCTGCTCACGCGGGCTCCCTGGTTTCCAAGGTGATAGCTGTGGATGCGGACTCTGGACAGAACGCGTGGTTGTCCTATCAGATCGTGAAATCCACTGATCCGGGACTTTTCACTATTGGGGTCCACAGCGGAGAGATCCGGGTACAGAGGGACATTTCTGAATCTGATACCATGAAGCAGAACCTTGTTATCTCAGTGAAAGATAACGGACAGCCTCTCTCTCTACAACCTGCGCGGTGTATTTACTGATATCAGATAACTTGGCTGAAGTTCCCCAGTTGAAAGACATGTCTTATGAGGAGAGCAATTCCAAACTAACTTCATATTTGATCATCGCGCTGGTGTCCGTTTCCACCTTCTTCCTGACGTTCATTATTCTGATCGTGGCCGTGAGGTTTTGCCGTAGAAGAAAGCCCAGACTGTTGTTTGACGGCGCAGTCGCCATTCCCAGCGCATATTTCCCTCCCAATTACGCAGAGGTGGAGGGAGCAGGAACTCTGCGCAGTTCTTACAATTATGACGCGTACCTAACAACGGGCTCGCGCACCAGCGACTTCAAGTTCGTCACATCTTACAATGACGTCACAATGCCCGCTGATCAGACCCTGAAGAGGAGCCCCAATGAAATCAATGAACAGGAAGGTGGAAATGAGGGCGGATCAACAGGCTCTACTCTGGTAAATAGTAACATAAACCTGTCCAGATGTAGCAAAAAGAGTAAAAGACAATTCATCAGCCATCTTACTTTCTTCAACTGCTCAGAAGTCCAGGTTTTCTGCCCATTACACCAGTTTATGCCTTGTTGCACATTGACCTTAGCTACAAGTGGTTTCCGAATGGCAGCCCTACCATAAATATCAGCTTTGTGAAGCTCACAATGTACAGTTTTTGCTAAGACCGGGACTTGGAGGTGTAGATTTAGATCTGTGGTCATTATTAAGGCCTTTATGTTGTAGTTTTAGCAATTATCCTGTTAAGTGTCCGTCTTTCCTTGTTGGTGAGCTTTGACTTGTGACCACTGGTCCTCTTTCCTGATGCAGTTTTTCTTTGCTTGGCATATGTCAACATAATTGTTGAAGCTGTTCCCCCTGACACATTCATATTTTTGTTGTTTCTTTGACTGATGCACCTGCAATGCACCTATTTGACCTCTTTCAAAAATCTGTTGGACCTCTCATGTTGCTTTAGAAACTCACATATTAAAGTGTTTATTTTAAAATGTCTTTTATAGCAGACACATAGTGGTAATTTGTATTGACCTTTATATGCAACACATGTGTATACTGCGATTTAGTTACTTAAAAATACTCAATATTAATCTTTTTCATTTGTTATGTCCACTATTTTCTGTACCCCCTGTACCCGCCCGTCATGATCATGCCTATGAGAAATGGGGTCACAACTGTTGAGGTGACAGAAAGGAAACGTTTCTGCACAGCAATACTCTATGGCTACAAGCTTCTCCAGCTCTGTGTCTATACTATAATTTATTGTAAGCTTATCTTGAAAAGTGCATTTTTAGTCTAGACTTAATTATAAGTCTATCAAGTCTTAATGTATTTGATCATTATTATGTGTTTGTGTAGGTTGTTCCACAGTAATGGGGTTCTGTAAAAGAAAACTACCACCTTTAAAATTCTTTGATATTCTCAGAAACTACCAGATAGCTTGCGTCTTGAGAAAAAAAGTGACCTTGTAGGCTTGTAAGGCAAAAGAAAGTTAGTGAAATATACTGGTGCAAGTCCATGAAAGGCTTTGAAGGCCAGGAGTAGAACTTCAAAATCAGCCTAATACTAACATGTAGCCAGCCAAGTGATGCTAGCACTGAGGTAATATGCTTATACTTATTTGTTTTGGTCAAAATACGAGCGACTGGCCTGGCGGATGGCGCAGCGGTCTAACGCACCATGCTTCGGAGTGGTGTGCGCTGCCCGTCAGGGACGCGGATCGAAACCCACGTCTCTACCAGACCGGCCCTGGTCGTCAGCCCGATCGGAGCCGGCATTTGGCCGTCCACCTCCGGGGGAGGGAGAGCCGGCACGAGTTCGTCGAGGAGAAGGTTAAGGAGTCCGTGGAAGAATTCCCGTCTCGAAAGAGGCAGGAACACTCGGCCAGGAATGTGTGTCTCGCTCCCGGAGGACGGGCGACGGACTCGTGGGGGTGGGGAATTGAAGTAAATAGAGGGTTTAATTGGCAACCAAATTGGGGAAAAAATCTGAAATAAAAATGTATAAAAATGCTATACTGAAAATGTATGCATTCACTACTGTAAGTCGCTTTGGATAAAAGCATCTGCTAAATGGCATATATTATATTATTATTATAAAAAAATACGAGCGACTGCATTCTGAACAAGCTGGAGCTTCTTTACTGAGGTATTGGAGCAGCCAGATGAAAGGGTATTCCAGTAATCTAGCCTTGACATCACACGAGATTGGGTCAATTTCTCTGCATCACCTAGTAAATGCAGGAAGTGTCTTTTAGTGATTTTGGTGATATTCTGATAAGTGAAAGAACACCACTCTGGAAATATTTTAAACGTGGGCATTAGAAGTAAGATATGGGTCAATAATGACACCAAGGTTTTTCACAGCCATATTGGAACCTAAAACCCATAACCAACATTGCAGTTCTGTTTGGGGTTAGAAGTAAAAAGGTAGAAGTCATCCAAGCCTTAATATATGCAATACCTGCCACTGAGAAAACTGTAATGCTTCACCTGGTTTCATTGAAATGTGTAGCTACGTATCATCTGCATAACAGTGAAACAGAATCTATGCTGTATTTCCGAGTAATATCACAGAGAGACAGCATAAACAATGAGAAAAGTAGTGGGCTTACCACTGAAGTATGGTGACCCTTGCAGGCATACCATACTTCACCTTTGAGTCATCAGAAAATTCTTAATTTCATTGGACAAACCGGTTCCTACCATATAAGTATGATCTGATCCAAGATAGAAGCTCTTGATAAAGTACAAAGAAGCACAAATTAATTGATTCCTGTTACAAAAGGTAAACGTTACGAGGAAAGACTTAATGTAATCGATGTATTCAAGCTTAGCAAAAAGAGACTAACAGGGATTTATTTTATTTATTTCACATTTTTTCCCTCAATTTAGTAGCCAATTCAACCCTGTATTTATTTAGATTTGCCCTCCCCCCACAAGCCCGCCGCCCATCCTGGGGGTCAAGGTAATATTCCAAAGCTGCCAATGATCCACCTTCTCCGAGACGGAACTTTGCCCACCTGCTCTTTAGGAACGCCCTTCGCGCTTCTTGACGAGCTCGTGCCGGCTCACCCTCCCCCTGGGGCGGACAGCCAAATTTCGCCCACAATTGGGACTCAAAGCCAGGGCCGGTCTGACGCAGTCGGGTTCGAACCGCGACCTCAATAGGTAGTTCACACTCGCAAAGCACCAGTCAGTGTGTTAGACTGCTACGCTATGTGAGGGTCCCCTAGACTAAGGGGGATTTGATTGAGGTTTTTAAAAAACTACCAATTATCTTTTAGATTGAATTCAGTTAGCAGAACAAGATGGCACAGGTGGAAATTAGTTCAAGGTAAATTCTGAACTGATGAAATGAAGTTTTATTTTTTACACAGAGAGTTGTCAATACATGGAACAGCTTTCCAGGTCATGTCGTAGAGGCAGAGACACTTGGGGTATTCAAGTCCAGGCTTGATGCAGTCCTGGATATTCTCAAGAGTGTAGGTAAATGACAAGCCTAGATGGGCCAAGCAGCCTGTTCTCTTCATTATGTATTCTTATGTTCTTTGTACCTGTACACAAATTACAATACAGCCTTGAATTCTGTCAAATACAATCTCATAATCAAGAGTATCAAAAGCTGCACTTAGATCAAGGAGTATAAGAAAAGACAGTTACAGTTTCCAACCTTAACAAGTGTGATTTCAGTGCTATGGTGAGATCTAAATCCTGACTGGAAGATTTAATTGATACAGTTCAAATTGAGTTAGAAAATTAGTTTGATTTGCTGGAGTTTTTTATAATATTTTGGATAAAAAGGGAGTTTTGAGATGGGTCTATCATTTTTCAAGTTATCAGGATGGAGATAGCAGTAGCTTAAAAACAACCAATTTTAGGGTCTCAAAATGACTGAACACAGCAATGTTCGGTGGACATTACATTATATTAGGTATTTAGCAGACGCTCCTATCCAGAACAACTTTCACAGTTTACATTTCTTTACGGGTTTATATGGAAATGAGGAACCCATTTCCTTCTTGGACTGGTTCTTAATTACCAATATAGTTTGATCATTTACAGGTAATACATTATAAACCTATGCCATTCGCATATAATAAATTGCTTTGGAATTCACGATAATTGTCATGTGATGAAAAGTAGTATGGTAGCCATGAATTGCGTTTGATTTAAAACAATGAACGTGTTGCAATTCCCTCTGGATTTTTATGTGTAATGGTTTATCTCAGGCTTCATATCTGCCGACTCAGACCGCGCAGTATGAAATGTGTGAGTTGAAACATTGGTGTCTGGAGAACATCCTTAACTATCGGTACTCATGTGAGATAAATTTCACCATCCAGTCTTTGTTTTTGATTTATTACGTATTTTTTATTGACATAAGACAAAACTTGAGTTTTTAAAATACTGCGCCGAAGCTATGTACCAAGGTTCATATTATATCATGTAATTTAAAAAATAACAGAGAGTGTCGCTGTTCACCAGCGAGGGGACGATAAACACGACTCTCCACCCACTAGTGTAATATTCAGAAAGAGACGCCTTTCTTCTGCGCAGCAGAGAAACACCGATCAGACCAAGAATTTATATAATTTCTTGACTGGTTGCCTTTTAAAACGGGAACGTGGATTATCTGAGTTTTGCAGCAATCAGATCGCGTCGGAAATTCGTCTGTTTCGGGTTGAAAATGGGATCCAGAGGACTCTCTGTATGTGTCTCGATGTTCTGTTTGGTTTTCCTTATCCTCGCGCTGCCGCCCAGCCTGGGAGATGTGAGCTATTCTATTCCGGAGGAGATGAAACGCGGATCTGTCATTGGGAATATAGCGAAGGACCTCGGACTCGATGTTAAAAGGCTCTCAGCTCGTAAGGCTCGTATAGATACTGAAGAAAGTGACAGACAGTATTGCGATATTGATGTGAATACTGGCGATTTGATTGTCGCAGGAAGGATTGACAGGGAAGAGCTTTGTGGTCCAATAGCATTGTGTTCTCTAAAATATGAGCTCGTGCTGGAGAATCCTCTGGAATTACACCGCATTGTGCTGCAAATTCAGGATATAAACGACAATTCGCCTCGATTTCCAATGAGGTTATTAAACTGGAAATCAGAGAATCCGCGGTTAAAGGCGCTCGCTTTCTCTTGGATCAGGCCCACGATGCGGATATAGGACAGAACGCGGTTCAGAGCTACACACTACAAAGGAATGAGCATTTTGTTTTGGCTGTTCATGCGAACACAGACGGAGGAAAATACGGTGAGTTAGTACTAGAAAAAGAGCTGGATCGCGAGGAGCAGCAGGAGGTGACATTATTACTTACTGCGGCTGACGGAGGGAGTCCACAGAGATCTGCTACTGTAGTTATACACGTCACTGTGCTGGATGCTAACGATAATATCCCCGTGTTTAGCCAGGCTGTGTATAAAGTCAGTCTGCCTGAAAATGCTCCTTTAGGTGCTGTAGTGCTTACAGTCAGCGCCACTGATGCAGACGAGGGAGCTAATGGCGAAGTGACGTACGAGTTCAGTCGTATGTCTGATAAGGCGACAAAATTGTTTAGCATTGAAAGGGCAACTGGGAAAATTAAAGTGATTGGTCCAATTGATTTTGAAGATGGATCTTACCATGAAATGCAAATCGAAGCAAAAGATGGATCCGGTTTGGTCTCTAATACAAAAGTAATAATTGAAATCACTGATGTGAATGACAACGCCCCTGTGATATTTCTGAAATCTCTGAACAATCCCATCTCTGAGAGCGCGTTACCAGGCACAGAGGTGGGGATCATTAATGTTCAGGATAAAGACTCCGGGGCAAATAGACAGGTGCGCTGCTCCATTCAGCAAAATGTTCCTTTCAAGTTAACCCCTCCATCAAAAATTACTACTCACTGGTAACTACAGGAGAACTAGACCGTGAACTAGTAACGGATTATAACATTACAATCACTGCTACTGACGAGGGCTCTCCGCCCTTATCTTCCTCAAAGACTGTGCAGTTATCTGTGTCCGACGTTAATGACAACCCGCCTGTGTTTGATGAACAGTCGTACAGCGCCTCTGTGGCTGAAAATAACAAACCCGGCTCCTCTGTTATTTCTGTAAGGGCGAGAGACCCAGACTGGAGACAGAACGGCACGGTTTTCTATTCTCTGTTGTCCGGTGAGATCAGCGGTGTTCCGGTGTCCTCGTTTTTATCCATTAACGGAGACACGGGGTGATCCATGCTGTCAGATCATTTGATTATGAGCAGTTCAGAAGCTTCAAAGTCCAAATTGTTGCCAGAGACAACGGTTCTCCTCCACTCAGCAGTAACGTGACTGTGAGTGTGCTCATCACTGATGAGAATGATAACTCTCCACAGATACTATACCCTGCTCCTACAGGGAACTCCTTCATGACTGAGATGGTCCCCAAAGCTGCTCACGCGGGCTCCTGGTTTCCAAGGTGATAGCTGTTGATGCGGACTCTGGACAGAACGCGTGGTTGTCCTATCAGATCGTGAAATCCACTGATCCGGGACTTTTCACTATTGGTCTCCACAGCGGAGAGATCCGGGTACAGCGGGACATTTCTGAATCTGATACCATGAAGCAGAACCTTGTTATCTCAGTGAAAGATAACGGACAGCCTTCTCTCTCTACAACCTGCGCAGTGTATTTACTGATATCAGATAACTTGGCTGAAGTTCCCCAGTTGAAAGACATGTCTTATGAGGAGAGCAATTCCAAACTAACTTCATATTTGATCATCGCGCTGGTGTCCGTTTCCACCTTCTTCCTGACGTTCATTATTCTGATCGTGGCCGTGAGGTTTTGCCGTAGAAGAAAGCCCAGACTGTTGTTTGACGGCGCAGTCGCCATTCCCAGCGCATATTTCCCTCCCAACTACGCAGAGGTGGAGGGAGCAGGAACTCTGCGCAGTTCTTACAATTATGACGCGTACCTAACAACGGGCTCGCGCACCAGCGACTTCAAGTTCGCCACATCTTACAATGACGTCACAATGCCCGCTGATCAGACCCTGAAGAGGAGCCCGAATGAAATCAGCGAACAGGAAGGCAGAAATGAGGGTGGAACAACAAACAGGCTCTACTCTGGTAAATAGTTTTGATGTCCTTTCTTATGTCCCTTTTAATTATTTGTGTATTTGTTCATTTTGGATATGAGGCCTTGTAATGTATCTACCTGTACATTATCTTTATATTAGATTTTTGGGGCTTGTTGTGTGTTGTTTTTTTGCTTTATATAATGACCCAATACAGGTTTTAGTGACTTTTTTAAATGAATTTACAATGGGCGAGTATGTTATATTTATAATTTTCTTCGTGAAAAAATATTTAATCTTTCATCTTTTAACCAATGAGGATCTTTTTTGTGGAAATGTTTAAAATAAATTAATTGATTTGCTTCTATAATGTTGCATATCCGCAGTTTCATCTTTGCGGTCCATCCAGTTTTTGGAGATGCAAACGCTTTCCTGTGTAAGTGTTTACAAAACCTTTGCGGAAGGATCTGAATTCGTACTGGGATTTTAAATGTATGGCAGATGACGTTATTAGTAATAACAGCGGAATTGAAAGCTGATCAAAGGCTGTAATCTGGTGAATGTTTTTTCCCCTCATTTCCAGTTTTACACTGTTTTGCAAGTCTCTTCTGATTGAGACATCTGTCTCTTTGTTCATACTCTGGCAGAACTATTTCTGTAAATATCTTAAAATTATAGAAGTGTGATGTTTAAATTGTTTAATTGACAATTCTTCTTTGGAAATATTAAAATCAATGGAGAGCTCTGGCGCTACTTTGCCGAACTATCAAGGTACATGGAATAGGACACAGTAATAATAAAGATAAAGAATTCCAGCTACATCTGAAGTAGAATTGAAGAAAGTAATTGTTTATTGTTTAAAAACCACGCCTTTCGGCATCTAGCCTTCCTCAGGTTTCATGGGAATATAGCCACTATCCTTTAATTAGCTGATGATAAATTAGCTCATACAAGTTTTAAAATCAGTACATCGAGCACGAGTTGTGGTTCTGATGAAAGCCGTTTAGGTGGTAATCTTTGTGTGTCTCGACTTGTCTTTCATATTGTGTTTGTATGGTCAGCATGCATGATGATAAATGTTGATGCTCAGTCATTCATTTCTCGTGCTCCAGCTAGTAAACAGCTCAAACTGATTTCCGTGTCGCTGTTCACAACCGCGGTGCTGAAACTGCACTTCAGTAAATGGGAGATCAGGCGTTTTTAAAGCTCCCGCTTGTAGTATTTTTTTTTACTGCTACTTGTACTGCAGTTTAGTTTTCATTTAATTTCCACTGTAAAAAGCCTATAAAAAAAAAAACAAACAAGCGGATTTATTGTCAAATTATGACATATTCTAGTGCAATGCTAACCTTGGGTTTGACATGCATAATTGTAGAGACATTTTAAATTAATTATTTTGACATCTTTTATGATTTAGTTGAGTGCTGTATATTTAGGTGGCAGTGCTTTGACCTAGTTATTTGTTTACGGCCTCGTGGCGACTCTCACGAAGTGAAGTATTTGAGGTTTTTTTTGTGTGATTTGAGTTAGCTATTTCTAGTTCATTCATCTGGTGTCAAAAGTATTTAGTTGATAGCTAGCAGCTACCATTCATGCTGTTGTGTTAGGTGGATCACGAAGCATAGAATGTTCTGGAATAGTTTGCCTGCTGGCAAGATAAGCTGTCATTAAAGCAGTCAAACTAGCCCCATTCATTTCAAACACTTCAGATTTAGCACTGTTTAGCTGGTTGGCTTGGGAGTTTACTAATACAATCACAAATATCTCAAATTCAAGCAATATTTTACATTTTCTTAGTGCAAGAGTAGGTGACTAACTCCTGTGATTTATAACGTATTGTTTGATTATGCAGCATTATGGACTATTTCAACCACGTGAACCACATGACACAATTAACCGCTGAATAAAACACCACTGATGGCACAATACACTAAGTATTATGACTCTGTTTGTCAGATTTCTCTAGACACGCACCTGCTTTTGGCTTCTGCTTGGCCACCAGTTTTCACGTCGTGCAGGATTATTTTTCATTAAAATGAGGAAATTAGCCTTAAAATGATGACGTCAGCCATGCAAACGTCTTAATCATTTGATACAGAAATAAAAATGTATCGTGATGGTTGGTGCAGTAGCTGAAATGCACACAAACTCGTTTAAAATGTTGAATATTTCATATGGCAATGGGGAATCCGGTTACTTGTTGGTCTCGTTCTTAACAATAAAGTTTTGACATTTAAGAGGAAATGCACAATAAACCTATATTATTCCCATGTATATTTGTTCAATTGCATTTAAATGTCGCAATGTTTTGAGAAACGTTATTGTGGACAAGAAATTGTTTGATTAAAAATTAAAACAAAATGTGTCGCGGTTCTTTCAGGTTTTTGATGTGTAATAGTTTATATCAGCGTTCATGGTTGCCTGCTCAGACAGCGCAGTATAAACGGTATAAATGCACTGCATTGTGGAGCACATTATTAACTTCCGGAACTCATGTAAACTTCATTTACAAATAATCTGTATTTCTGATTCATAAAACGCACCGTAAATCTTTCAAAATAATGCACTGATGTGGCATGCTGAAGTTTAGATTATGTCATGTAATTTTTAGAAATAACTCAGAGTGTCGCTGTTCACCAGCGAGGGGCTGATAGACGCGCCTCTCCTCCCACTAATGTAATATTCAGAGAGAGGCGCTTTTCTTCTGCAGCACAAAAACACCGATCAGGACGGTTGTGGATTTCTTGTTTTTTGTTGTCCTGTAAAACGGGAAGGAGGAGATTCTATGTTGATAATTTCACTCTTTCAGCGATTGGATTACATCTGAAATACCGACGAGTTTCGTGTTGACAATGGGATCCAGAGGACTCTCTGTATTTGTCTCGATGTTCAGTTTGGTTTTCCTTATCCTCGCGCTGCCGCCCAGCCTGGGAGATGTGAGCTATTCTATTCCGGAGGAGATGAAACGCGGATCTGTCATTGGGAATATAGCGAAGGACCTCGGACTCGATGTTAAAAACTCTCAGCTCGCAAGGCTCGTATAGACACAGATGACGGCGACAGACATTATTGCGATATTAATGTGAATACTGGTGATTTGATTGTCGCAGAGAGGATTGACAGGGAAGAGCTTTGTGGACCGAGGGTTTCTTGTTTTTTAAAATACGAGCTCGTGCTGGAGAACCCCTCTGGAATTACATCGCATCGTGGTGCAAATTCAGGATATAAACGACAATTCACCTCGATTTCTCAATGAGGTTATTAAACTGGAAATACAAGAATCCGCGGTTAAAGGCGCTCGCTTCCTCTTAGATCAGGCCCACGATGCGGATATAGGACAAAACGCGGTTCAGAGCTACACACTACAAAGGAATGAGCATTTTGTTTTGGCTGTTCATACGAACAATGACGGAGGAAAATACGGTGAGTTAGTATTAGAAAAAGAGCTGGATCGCGAGGAGCAGCAGGAGGTGACATTATTACTTACTGCGGCTGACGGAGGGAGTCCACAGAGATCTGCTACTGTAGTTATACACGTCACTGTGCTGGATGCTAACGATAATATCCCCGTGTTTAGCCAGGCTGTGTATAAAGTCAGTCTGCCTGAAAATTCTCCTTTAGGTGCTGTAGTGCTTACAGTCAGCGCCACTGATGCAGACGAGGGAGCTAATGGCGAAGTGACGTATGAGTTTAGTGCTATGTCTGTAAAAGCAACCACAAAATGTTTAGCATTGAAAGGGCAACTGGGCAAATAAAAGTGATTGGATCAATTGATTTTGAAGATGGAGTCATATTATGAAATGCGAATACAAGCAAAAGATGGCTCAGGTTCGGCCTCGAACGCAAAAGTAATAATTGAAATCAGTGACGTGAATGACAACGCCCCTGTGATATTTCTGAAATCTCTGAACAATCCCATCTCTGAGAGCGCGTTACCAGGCACAGAGGTGGGAATCATTAATGTTCAGGATAAAGACTCCGGGGCAAATAGACAGGTGCGCTGCTCCATTCAGCAAAATGTTCCTTTCAAGTTAATCCCCTCCATCAAAAATTACTACTCACTGGTAACTACAGGAGAACTAGACCGTGAACTAGTAACGGATTATAACATTACAATCACTGCTACTGACGAGGGCTCTCCGCCCTTATCTTCCTCAAAGACTGTGCAGTTATCTGTGTCCGACGTTAATGACAACCCGCCTGTGTTTGATGAACAGTCTTACAGCGCCTCTGTGGCTGAAAATAACAAACCCGGCTCCTCTGTTATTTCTGTAAGGGCGAGAGACCCAGACTGGAGACAGAACGGCACGGTTTTCTATTCTCTGTTGTCCGGTGAGATCAGCGGTGTTCCGGTGTCCTCGTTTTTATCCATTAACGGAGACACAGGGGTGATCCATGCTGTCAGATCATTTGATTATGAGCAGTTCAGAAGCTTCAAAGTCCACGTTGTTGCCAGAGACAACGGTTCTCCTCCACTCAGCAGTAACGTGACTGTGAGTGTGCTCATCACTGATGAGAATGATAACTCTCCACAGATACTATACCCTGCTCCTACAGGGAACTCCTTCATGACTGAGATGGTCCCCAAAGCTGCTCACGCGGGCTCTCTGGTTTCCAAGGTGATAGCTGTGGATGCGGACTCTGGACAGAACGCGTGGTTGTCCTATCAGATCGTGAAATCCACTGATCCGGGACTTTTCACTATTGGTCTCCACAGCGGAGAGATCCGGGTACAGAGGGACATTTCTGAATCTGATACCATGAAGCAGAACCTTGTTATCTCAGTGAAAGATAACGGACAGCCTCTCTCTCTACAACCTGCGCGGTGTATTTACTGATTTCAGATAACTTGGCTGAAGTTCCCCAGTTGAAAGACATGTCTTATGAGGAGAGCAATTCCAAACTAACTTCATATTTGATCATCGCGCTGGTGTCCGTTTCCACCTTCTTCCTGACGTTCATTATTCTGATCGTGGCCGTGAGGTTTTGCCGTAGAAGAAAGCCCAGACTGTTGTTTGACGGCGCAGTCGCCATTCCCAGCGCATATTTCCCTCCCAATTACGCAGAGGTGGAGGGAGCAGGAACTCTGCGCAGTTCTTACAATTATGACGCGTACCTAACAACGGGCTCGCGCGCCAGCGATTTCAAGTTCGCCAGATCTTACAATGACGTCACAATGCCCGCTGATCAGACCCTGAAGAGGAGCCCCAATGAAAGCAATGAACAGGAGGCGGAAATGAGGGCAGGCAACAGGCTCTACTTTGGTAAACATAGGCTATATGGCTAAAGTTACATATATAGTTTTAATAATTTAACATTAATTTAACCATGAAATCCCATTGAGTAATTCTACCATGCTGAGTAGTACCCAATGACCCCCACAAGATGGCTTCCCATACTAGAACAGTTCCACCACCATGTCTAATAGTTGGGAAGAAGCAATGTGGGTTGAAGGAATCATTTGGCTTTCTCCAAACATAAACCTGTCCAGATGTAGCAAAAAGAGTAAAAGACAATTCATCAGCCATCTTACTTTCTTCAACTGCTCAGAAGTCCAGGTTTTGTGCCCATTACACCAGTTTATGCCTTGTTGCACATTGACCTTAGCTACAAGTGGTTTCCGAATGGCAGCCCTACCATAAATATCAGCTTTGTGAAGCTCACAATGTACAGTTTTTGCTAAGACCGGGACTTGGAGGTGTAGATTTAGATCTGTGGTCATCAGGGCTGGACTGGCTATATAGTCTACCGGGCAGATTCCCGGTGGGCCGGTCTAGTTTTGGGCCGGTAGGGCCGGTATAATTATTATTTTTAATTTAAAAAAATATAAATATATATATTTTTTTTTGTCATCGAACGGCCAACAAAAATGGACAGCGGCCCATTGGTTAATTTTCTATACTGACACTGGGCCGGCCCAATCACATGCTTTTTTTGCCATCGAACGGCCGCCCCAAAATTGACAGCGGCCCATTGGTTCATTTTCTATACTGACACTGGGCCGGCCCAATCACATGCTTAAGTAAAAAAGTTGGCAGAGGAGGCCTCGAAATGTAGGAAAATAACACATGTGTTCTCTGGAACTGCTGCTAGTAGCAGTAACGTTAGTCAGCAGCAGCGTGAAAAGTCTGACAGTGACACAGACACAGAGTCAGAACTTCTGACAGTGGAGGATATAACGTTAGCTAAAGAGGTAAGCTAAGCAGTCACTTCGGTCAGTCAGTCACTCTGTCTCACTAAGCAACGTTACGTTAGCATAATTTTTGGGCCAGGTCTTATGAATGTTAGGGAGCACAGAATGGCAATTTCATTGTTTACAAACAAATGCATAATGCGTGCGCACACTGGTGGCCGTTAGAACACACTGGCAAAGTTTGCTCAAACTGAGTCTCTTGTTGCCATAACAGTTACTGCAACATTTTCGCGATAGTACAAAACGTTACACTGGTGAATGAATAAAGCTAGCTAACTAACCAACACCACTGTCAACATGGTTGAATTCATCCACATATCCATAATATAATTATTAGTTGATGTATTTTTTCGTAATGTAATCAGCTAGCCAACATCAAGCTAGCCAACCTGAGCTAGTAAGGTCTCACTCCACTTGTGCTTGGTCAGCTGTCATAAAAGCTAGTTTCTGACGTCTGTTTTCTGCCACCAGTATGCGCATGCATCTTATTATGACATCAACTTCTGAAATTGGTCTATTGCTAACTCTAGATGAGCCTAGTAGTAGTAGTAGTTGTTGTTGTAGTAAACTAGCTCTGTTATTTTGAATATGGCTATCATTTTTTTGAATGTGGCTACTGGCTATCATCATGCTACTACTGTAGTGATTTTGTAGAATTGTGGTGCCATATTTGGAAAATTATTTTCCATTGACCTGTGTATTAAAAAGGGCTTCGCCTTCTCTGTGAAGAAGCCCTTTGAAACAAGTGTGATATAGGGGGCTATATCTATATAAATAAACAAATTGAACTTGAGAAAGCATAGATTGAATTTCAAGATAAAAACAAAATAGAAATGACACCCGATCTTCAAACATATATTTGGGGTTTTCAAAATAAAACCTCACGTGAGTGTGTCTTTGCTTCTCTGCTCCCCATGTCTTGTTGTTGAGCCAGGTTGAGCTGCCCTCCCAGAAAACGAGAGTGTCACAGTCAGGAGAGAGAGGTAAGCCAGGAACAGGAAAGAGAGAGCCACAAGCAGGACCTCAACTACTTTGCCCGTCCTGAACCTTCCATTTTAGAATTTTTTTACCACCCGCAGCAGAGAACCAAAAATCAAGTGGCGCAAAAGTTATTCACCTGTAAAGATGGCACCTGTAGGAAGTGGCTCACGTATTGCAAGGAACAGCATACGTTGTTTTGTTTTGTATGTATGGCATTTTCAAAGAGCACTGACCCCAGCAAATGTATTACTGGAATGTCAGAATGGAGACACGCACAACAGCGTGTAGAGGATCACGAAAAGAGCAATACACACCGAAAGTGTGCTGAAGCTTATTTCCTAAGATGCAAAAAAGTAGATATCCAGAGTAAGTTTGCCGGCAGTCAGATGTCTGCTCATAGGCAGCAAGTAAGAAAGAAACGCCAGGTTTTGGAGCGTGTAGTGGATGTGGTGAAAGTGATTGGGAAGAGGGCTTGAGCTACAGGCATGTGGAGAATGAGGCGGCATACAAGTGGACGACTGTACCTAGATCATGGAAACTTCTTGGAGCTGATCCTTGTAATAGGAAAGTATGATGTCAGCCTCAAAGAGCATCTTGATGAGTGCATGAAGAAGAGCAAAGAATTGCATGCATCAGTGGAACAAAAGGTAGAGGGTCTCTCATCACCTTACTGTCCGACCGATTGTGATGGGCCGGTCTGTGCCAAATGGCAGGGCCTATTTTTTGTCCCAGTCCAGCCCTGGTGGTCATTATTAAGGCCTTTATGTTGTAGTTTGAGCAATTATCCTGTTAAGTGTCCGTCTTTCCTTGTTGGTGAGCTTTGACTTGTGACCATTGGTCCTCTTTCCTGATGCAGTTTTTCTTTGCTTGGCATATGCCAACATAATTGTTGAAGCTGTTCCCCCTGACACATTCATATTTTTGTTGTTTCTTTGACTGATGCACCTGCAATGCACCAACTATTTGACCTCTTTCAAAAATCTGTTGGACCTCTCATGTTGCTTTAGAAACTCACATATTAAAGTGTTTATTTTAAAATGTCTTTTATAGCAGACACATAGTGGTAATTAGTATTGACCTTTATATGCAACACACGTGTATACTGTGATTTAGTTACTTAAAAATACTAAATATTAATCTTTTTTCATTTGTTATGTCCACCATTTTCTGTACCCCCTGCACCCGCCCATCATGATCATGCCTATGAGAAATGGGGTCACAACTGTTGAGGTGACAGAAAGGAAATGTTTCTGCACACCAATACTCTATGGCTGCAAGCTTCTCCAGCTCTGTGTCTATACTATAATTTATTGTAAGCTTATCTTGAAAAGTGCATTTTTAGTCTAGACTTAATTATAAGTCTATCAAGTCTTAATGTATTTGATAATTATGATGTGTTTGTAAAGGTTGTTCTACAGTAATGGGGCTCTGTAAAAGAAAAGTACCACCTTTAAAATTCTTTGATATTCTCAGAAACTACCAGATAGCTTGCGTCTTGAGAAAAAAGTGACCTTGTAGGCTTGTAAGGTAAAAGAAAGTTAGTGGAATATACTGGTGCAAGTCCATGGAAGGCTTTGAAGGCCAGGAGTAGAACTTCAAAATCAGCCTAATACTAACATGTAGCCAGCGAAGTGATGCTAGCACTGAGGTAATGTGCTTATACTTATTTGTTTTGGTCAAAATACGAGCGACTGGCCTGGCGGATGGCGCAGCGGTCTAACGCACCATGCTTCGGAGTGGTGTGCGCTGCCCGTCAGGGGCGCGGATCAAAACCACGTCTCTACCAGACCGGCCCTGGTCGTCAGCCCGTCCGGAGCCGGCATTTGGCGTCCACCTCCGGGGGGGAGAGCGGCACGAGTTCGTCGAGGAGAAGGTTAAGGAGTCCGTGGAAGAATTCCCGTCTCGAAAGAGGCAGGAACACTCGGCCAGGAATGTGTGTCTCGCTCCCGGAGGACGGGCGACGGACTCGTGGGGGTGGGGAATTGAAGTAAATAGAGGGTTTAATTGGCAACCAAATTGGGGAAAAATCTGAAATAAAAATGTATAAAAATGCTATACTGAAAATGTATGCATTCACTACTGTAAGTCGCTTTGGATAAAAGCATCTGCTAAATGGCATATATTATATTATTATTATAAAAAAATACGAGCGACTGCATTCTGAACAAGCTGGAGCTTCTTTACTGAGGTATTGGAGCAGCCAGATGAAAGGGTATTGCAGTAATCTAGCCTTGACGTCACACAAGCTTGTGTCAATTTCTCTGTATCACCTAGTAAATGCAGGAAGTGTCTTTTAGTGATTTTAGTGATATTCTGATAAGTGAAAGAACACCACTCTGGAAATATTTTAAACGTGGGCATTAGAAGTAAGATATGGGTCAATAATGACACCAAGGTTTTTCACAGCCATATTGGAACCTAAAACTTAAAACCAACATTGCAGTTATGTTTGGGGTTAGAAGTAAAAGGTAGAAAGTCATCCAAGCCTTAATATATGCAATACCTGCCACTGAGAAAACTGTAATGCTTCACCTGGTTTCATTGAAATGTGTAGCTACGTATCATCTGCATAACAGTGAAACAGAATCTATGCTGTATTTCCGAGTAATATCACAGAGAGACAGCATATACAATGAGAAAAGTAGTGGGCTTACCACTGAAGTATGGTGACCCTTGCAGGCACACCATACTTCACCTTTGAGTCATCAGAAAATTCTTCATTTCATTGGACAAACCGGTTCCTACCATATAAGTATGATCTGATCCAAGATAGAAGCTCTTGATAAAGTACAAAGAAGCACAAATTAATTGATTCCTGTTACAAAAGGTAAATGTTACGAGGAAAGACATAATGTAATCGATCTATTCAAGCTTAGCAAAAAGAGACTAACAGGGATTTATTTTATTTATTTCCATTTTTTTCCCTCAATTTAGTAGCCAATTCAACCCTGTATTTATTTCGATTTGCCCTCCCCCAAGCCCGCCGCCCATCCTGGGGGTCACGGTAATATTCCAAAGCTGGCAATGATCCACCTTCTCCGAGACGGAACTTTGCCCACCTGCTCTTTAGGAACGCCCTTCACGCTTCTTGACGAGCTCGTGCCGGCTCACCCTCCCCCTGGGGCGGACAGCCAAATTTAGCCCACAATTGGAACTCAAAGCCAGGGCCGGTCTGACGCAGTCGGGTTCGAACCGCGACCACAATAGGTAGTTCACACTCGCAAAGCACCAGTCAGTGTGTTAGACCGCTACACTATGTGAGGGCCCCTAGACTAAGGGGGATTTGATTGAGGTTTTTAAATTCGTAAAATGGAGTAACAAAGTAACTCCCAATTATTTTTAGGTTGAATTCAGTTAGCAGAACAAGATGGCACTGATGGAAATTAGTTCAAGGTAAATTCTGAACTGATGAAATGAAGTTGTCAATACATGGAACAGCTTTCCAGGTCATGTAGTAGAGGCAGAGACACTTGGGGTATTCAAGTCCAGGCTTGATGCAGTCCTGGATATTCTCAAGAGTGTAGGTAAATGACAAGCCTAGATGGGCCAAGCAGCCTGTTCTCTTCATTATGTATTCTTATGTTCTTTGTACCTGTACACAAATTACAATACAGCCTTGAATTCTGTCAAATACAATCTAATGATCAAGAGTATCAAAAGCTGCACTTAGATCAAGGAGTATAAGAAAAGACAGTTACAGTTTCCAACCTTAACAAGTGTGATTTCAGTGCTATGATGAGATCTAAATCCTGACTGGAAGATTTAATTGATACAGTTCAAACTGAGTTAGAAAATGAGTTTGATTTGCCATAACTTTTTATAATATTTTTGATAAAAAGGGGGTTTTGAGATGGGTCTATCATTTTTCAAGTTATCAGGATGGAGATAGCAGTAGCTTAAAAACAACCAATTTTAGGGGCTCAAAATGACTGAACACTGCAATGTTCCGGTGGACATTACATTATATTAGGTATTTAGCAGACACTCCTATCCAGAACAACTTTCACAGTTTACATTTCTTTACATACAGCTGGATATTTACTGAAGCAATTCAGGTTATTTACCTTGCTCAAGGGTTTAACAGCAGTACACCACCTGGGAATCAACCCTGCAACCTTTGCGCTACAAGCCCAGTTCCCTAACCATTACACTACACTGCCATCAAACAACATAACAGCATTTGCAGGATAGTAAATCTGAGATCTGACATAAGCAATACTGCTTATAAACAATGACAGGAACATTTTACATAGCTCAGGAAAAGAATCAAGGTTAGCCATTGATGAAGAATTAACAATACGATCAATTGTATTGACCAGTACTGTTGAACTGTGAAAATATTCAGATATCAGACTGGAAAAGTATTTAGTTCTTGCATCTTTAGCAGCATTATTGCAACTGGTCAGCTAATCTTTCAACAAAGATTGTAGTGAACTTGTAAGCAAGATGCTTTCCATTTGCATTCAGCCCTTTATACATTCCCTTCTATATGTTATGTATATGATCATTTAGCCATGGGGGCGATTTTATTTATATACTAGTTTTGAACAGCGCAACAGCATCAAGGGTAGACAAGCATAAACTGTTAAAACTATTAACTAATTCCTCAGCTTGTTGCAACTGGGCCGGCACTGAACAGGAAGCCGAGAAAGCTAAAGAGAACCTCCTTGCAGTTGAGGAGTTAATGTTGTGAGGATGTGCAGAGCAGCCTTGGTCTTTAACAGGGGTAGGAAGATGAACATCAAAAATAATGCTCAGGTGAACAGAGAGAAAGAGGTCCTTCTTTACCACTTTGTTTAGGTTCATGCCAAGAGTCAGAGCAACATCTAGAGTTTGGCCAGAGTCAACCCTGAAATACAATGCACAAGATTTCAAGTTTCAATTCAATTTAGGAACACCACTGCAAATGCATTTGTGGGAATGTCCAAATTATTGGTCCCAAAGTCACCAATAATTAGTATCCTGCCATATTTCAATATTATTAATGATAAGAAGTGAGAAACCTTGATTTCCCACCATTAGATTCCCAATGTTGATAAACTAAAGCACACAGTATAGAATGCTGTTTATACACAGTGAACGTAAGCAGCTAAAAAGAAGGGAAATCATCAAAGGAGACAGGATTACGCTTTAAATCGCTTCTGTGAATCACAGCTAACCTGGACCATACTCCCTGGGCCTGCTAATATGAGTGTGGTCAGGAGGGCACATTTCAATCAGAGGCCCATGTTCATCAGGTTTTAACTATGATTCAGTTACCATAAAGAAATCTAGAATTTTGATGTAGAAAAACCTCTTTGGTACCTTATGAGGAAAGACTTAAGATGCTTCATCTATTCAAGCTTAGCAAACAGAAACCAAAAAGAGGATTTGATTGAGGTAATTTTTTGGGTGATTTGGGATTTTGTAAACATTGTAGTTGTAAAATACAAATTCACATATATGATCAGCATTAACAAACAGTTTAAAGTGAACACCCCCACACCCCACCACCCTTAGTAGTCCCACCACCCAAATTGTACCTAGGGCAATGTCTAAAATACACCATCAAGTAAGAAAATAAAGTAAAGAAACAGACCAGTAAAAATTAGGACAATTATAATAAAGAAGTGATATTTGCAATAATACAGCTTACACTTGTCCTTTACATCTCATGCACATGTTTAAATATATTTGTGCAAATGTAAATAGTAGTAATAATGCTGAGAATCCTTCACCTTGTTTTAATTAATTCTGTGATGTCTAATCCCACATCCCTCCATACCTCCAAAGTGGAGGCTTTAGCTTTGTTGACCCTAGCTGTGGACAGTTCTAACATCATAATATCATGAAACTGGATTAGAAAATATTAGACATTACAGCCCCTTTCCCACATGGAATCCACAACATTGCCAAGTTCAATTATTAGTCAATGCAGGATGTATTTATTTGATATATTAGTCAATGCAGGATTTATTTATTTATTTGAAGATTTTAGTTACGCAGACTTTTCAGTTTGCTAATGATCTGGGCCTTCTGCCTCATTATACCTCGTTCGCATAGGATGTCGTAGTTTTTGTCGTAGACCACAACATCTCTGACGGTGCCACAGAGCTGTAGATTCATTTTGTGGTCTGCGCGGATAGACAAAAGTTCCCCCATCATTTAACTAGCTAGTCTATTAACATAACTTATATTATAGTATCATATCATATTGTTATATATATAATATTATATTATGAATGCACCATTATCTGGCAACGTAACACTGTCATACGTAAGAACGTCGTAACCATTTGGGTGCTTTATCCAGGAATGTTGCTGCTTTTGTTCCCACTAGAGCCGTGGCGGAAGATTTCCGTAAATCTTACTAGGTCCTGGGCAGAAAAATTTACCAGGACCTAGTAAGTGTCTTATTAAATTGAATGTCTTACATGGAAAAGTGACTCCGGCTCCTGTTACCACATTATGCCAACACAGAAAATTACCAAAACATTTACGGGTTAAGGTGCATGTGGGAATGGGCCTTAAGATTACAGAGAGGAACCCATCTTTGAGCAATCAACTTCTTGACCACGGATTAAATCAGCAAGTCATATTTTCCTTTGTTGTTCAATTAAGCAAGCTGAGAGTCATCATTGAGTAATAGCACAACAGGGTTTAAGGGTATTCCCCTATAACACATTTGACAAAACAGATGTAACCTTTTCCCAGAATTCGTGAACCATTTCACAATCCCATACCATATGTATAAATGCACCAACTTGTTGTTGAGGGCAAAAAGTACAATAAGGATTTGGTTCCATTTTGGTGAGGTATCTTTTATGTGGTGTCCAATATAACCTTTGACAAAGTGTATTTTAAGTGTATTAATTGATGATTGGGATGTTTTGATGAGGTAAATATGTTCTCCCACGCATTCTCCCAGGATACTATCTCACTACCAGCAGATAGTAATTTGTTCTCCCACAAATTATGAATTGGGAGCTTTTTATGTATGGAGTCTAAGAGGTTAGAGTAAATAGGTGATACAAGATCTCTGGATAGAGATCTGAGGATACAATCAATAACTGGATGAATTTTGAGCCCTGTCCCCCATGGAACTCCATAAGCTCGAGGAGCCAAACACAGTCTAAGGTATCAAAAAAATATGATCTTGGTATATCAAATGATAATAAGATGTGTTTGAAACTAAATAATCCAGTAGAATTGGATATATCCTTAAGCATTCTAATGCCTTTATTTGCCCATTGAATACAAATGGTTTATAATCTGATTTAATATTTCTATTGTACCAAATTGGGGTGTGTAAATGCCACTTGTTATTGTACCCCAACAGTTTTTCTACAGCTCTGAAGTTTGATATTGTATTTGTTACTATGGGGCCAAATTCCATCATACATCATGGATTTCAAAGCATGACCTGAAAATAAAACACCCTTTAGTTGAATTGGCCTAACTAAAGACTCTTCTACTTCCCTCCAAGAAGTAAGTGAGAGCGGATCCATCTATAGCCTAAGTGACGATTGTTGAAAGGCCCGATGATATAGTGCAAAATTTGGCAGAGAGAGACCTCCATTCATTTTGGTTTGTTGCAGCGTATTAAGTTTAATTTGGGGTTGTCTATTATTCCATATACATTTGTGGACAAGAGAGACAAGTCTTCCCAGTAATTAATTAGGGAAGGAAGAGGAATCATTCCACTAAGAAAGTTTATCTGAGGCAGTACATTCATTTTAATAGTTGCAATTCTCAATTGTATTGATGCTGGCATTGTGGCCCATCTATCTAAATCTTTCCGAATTTCTTTTTATATCTTCTCATAATTGTTTTTAACAATGCTATATAGTGAGACTTGTATTTCAATCCCAAGGTAGGTAATTTGTTTTTTGCTCGGGATGAGGGATGATATACGGGTTTCATTTGCCTTTTCATTAATGAGTAGAAGGGAGGATTTAAGCCAATTAATTGTATAGCCAGAGAAATGAAAAATGTTATGAACATTGCTAGGATGTCCAGAATTGACTTCCCAATGTCAGAAATATACAGTAAGATATCATCTACATACAGATATGGCATGTCTAGATGTTCGGATTGGAATGACGCAAATTTAATTTTGCTTAATCAGTTGTGCCAAGGGCTCAAGAGAGAGAGCAAATATCATGGGCAAAAGAGGGCACCCTTGTCTGGATCCTCTCAAGATGTTAAATGGTTGAAAGTGTAGACCATTGGTTGATACCATAGCAGATGGATTGGCATAGATTACTTGGATCATTTTGATACAATTATCACCCAGCCCCAATCCATTGAACACCCATGTATTGGGTCACATGATCACCCTTGATTGAGATTCTTAAATTCATAAAAGGGATTAACTAAGTGAACTATCAAAGATTTTTTAAAGATGAGTTCGGTTAGTATAACAAGAGAGCACAGGTGGAAATTAGTTAAAGGCTAATTCTGCATGGATATCATGTAGTAGAGCAGGGTTTCTCAAACTTTTTTACTCCACGACCCCATTTCATGGGTGGGAAAAAATCGCGACCCCATACATAAATGATTTGCAATTACAACGCTGAAAAACTTTATTCCAGAAACATATATTGGTGGTCTATTTCCAAAATAGTAGCAAATGCATTCACAGGCTATATCTTTATGAAAAACAAATAAAACAGACTTACTTGCAACGACAAATGAAGCCTGTAGCCCCCGTTCATTTGCTGCTGTTGCAGTTTTAAGCACGGTTTTCTGTCCTTATAAAACTTGTTGCTTCCTCTGAAAGAAATCTAGTGGCTTTGCTTGTAATGCGCTGTGTTTAGTTTGCAAGTGGCGTTGCATTTTACGTGGCTTAAAGCTCTCGTTAGCTAGAACTTCCCCACACATGACACATTGTGGTCTTGGGTCCTCCTCATGTCCTGTCCATGTAAAGCCATAGGTGAGGAATTTCGGGTCATAACTTATTTTATTCCTTTTAGTTTTATTTGTATTTTTGTAATTTTCTGCTGGTCTTTTGCTAGAATTTGACTCACCTCCAGCACCACTCCTGACAATAAACTTGTCAATTTTCGTGACTTGTCCATGCAATGGGGTAGTGCAGTAACGTTAAACGCATGATTAAACTCATGCATGTCGGTAGATTAAAAATAATCGGTCAGAAAAGACAGATTTTACGAAAAAACAGGCAATTTGTTTTTCACAAAAAAAAGAAATGCTTATGGTAAAAAAATTATAATAATAATACTTTTTTGGCGATGACAAGTGGGGTTGTTTGAGAACCGCTGTAGTAGAGGCAGAAATAGTTGGAGTATTCAAGTCCAGGCTTGATGCAGTACTGGATATTCTTTAGACGAGGAAATTACGAGTCTAGATGGGCCAAATGACCTGTTCTCCCCATTATGTATTCTTATGTTCTTTTTTAATAAAATTGTTAACAATAAAGGTTTTGTTGGAAATAAATCTAACAGCCAAACATAAAAACCAAACATAAAGTCGTCAGTGCAAATGTTCATGCAACTCGAGGATAACATGCATAATGCAATTTTTTTAAAGATTAACATTACAGTTAGGTCTATGTATGCATCCTCCAAAAAACAGAGGAGTGTATCAAACATACATATCATTGGCCCCATATGGTGCAGATTTTTATAACATCATGAACACAGTCTTGACAAGAGAAAACTATTGACAGGTTCATCAGTTCTATTCTGATTGGACAGGTTGGGCCGCAACCAGGCAATTCTGTATGTTATTGGTTAATATTGCAATGCTTAACCTATGGGTGTGCAGCCGGTCCCTGCAGAAGAATGTTGGCCTCTCCCACAAGAGGTCTCAGTTGTCAATAAAACAATTTTATGCTCAGTACCCCAAGGGCTAAGGCTAGAGTTAAGTGAGAAAGCCTACTAAAAGCATCAGCACCTCGCTTTGTAAACAGGAAGTGGACCAGATACAATCCCTTTTTTTCATCATAATTTTCAGCTTGTTAGCTAAAGTGCAGAAGTACTTTTCCAACATCCCAGATTCTCTTTGCTTAACTTTGTCAGCATCAGCACAAAGCATTTATGTTTCCACATTCTTGCGCTTGTTTGTTAAAACACTTTCTGCAACAATAGCTACATGGAGAACTCAGAGTTCACAAGGAGCCATTCTGTATGCAGTCTAGGCTTATCTTCACCAGAAAAAGCATCATAATTTCTGACATTACTGAATCCCCAATTAACATAATCTAGTTTGAGTTGAACGTAAGCAATCACAGTTCTTTGGATTCTCAGGTTCCTCAGAGTCACTATGCACAGTGCCTGTTGTTTGTGGCTAGATGCATTGTTGTGAGGTTGGATCGATGAATCCTGTGTTGTGCGAGTGAGTCAGACCCTTCACATGCATACTATGGTGCAGGTTGGACATTGTTCTACAAAATTGTTCAGATATACTATCAAACAAATTAAATACAATTAACAATACATGGTTATAACCATCATACCTCTAGTATTGCAGCAATAAACTACATTGTTGTTTAAATTGCTTTTATCTGCAGACAGTTCATAAACTTGTCTATTTTAGCATTTATAATGTAAGATCATATTTGTTATTATTATAATTATTATTTTAATTATTATTATTATTATCTGAAAAAAACACCTTTCATATGTGGATTGCAATATAGCCCCAAAGAGCACTAAAAAGAAAACACAATAAAAATAATTAAAAATGATGAAAATATAAAACAGTTTTGTATTAATTACAAAATAGTAATGTAAGACCTATAAATGTAGTGAAACCTCCTGAACCGTGTTTTTTTAAATTTGTGCAAGCCAGACAACATGTGTTAAAGGTATGTTCCAATCCGGACTGTTCATTAGTCAAGCCAGGTTTCATTTGAGGTCAGTCCATTAATGTTGCAACAATGCATGTGTGTGCACTGGGGGAGAAAAGGACGGTTTACAGAAGCCTCGGGTTCGTATGGCCAGTAACACATTTAATTGTCTGGCCTATTCTGTTTTAGAAATGAACATTTTTCATTCGTTGTTATTGGCAATGTGAAATATCCATCCATCCATCCATCCATCCATTGTCTAAGCCGCTTATTCCTGGTCAGGGTTTGGAGCCTAAATGAACATTTTCCATCACAGGGCACACACACCATTCACTCACACACTCATACCTACGGGCAATTTAGACTCTCCAATTAGCCTAACGTGCAATGTGGGAGGAATAATAAAACTCCGCACAGAAAGGCCCCGGCCTGGATGTTCTTGCTGTGACTCTGCACCACCGGACCGTGAAATAATAAAACAAATTGTTTTTACGCACTCTGAGGACCGATAGTAAGCAGGGGGACGTGCAGCGTTTCTTTGTACACGTGTATAGCAAAATACAAACAGAATTCAAACAGAAACCAGTTGCCAAAGGCACTATAAAAAAGGGAGCAAGACAGCCTGACTAGGGGCAGGTATACTTACTACCAGGGGCTATTCCAGGCAAGGCCGTAACCATGGAGTCAACATTGGGGGGGACCAAATCAATTTATTTATATTTTTTATATCAGCTAGGCTATATATTGGGGGGGACATTTTGAGCATATCTGAATATTGGGGGGGATGTGTCCCCCCCAATATATATGGTCATTTCGGCCTTGATTCCAGGTACACACCAATCATGCTTGTGCTCTGTTGACTCACGCACACACGTGCACACACCACGCACACACTACAATCTGTGAAGAAAATGTGGAAGAGTGTTAGAGATAAATATCACTAAAACATTCAGCGCAGTGAAGGGAAGGGGCCTCCTGTTCTATAACCATCCCCACTAGTCTGGATGCTCGGCTCTTTGGTTAGGCCACTAGAAGATACAATGTTAGCAGGTAAGGCTAAAATGTAATATGCACTGAGAGACAGTTGGCTTCATCAAAATAAACAAAAGACATGCGAACTGCACTAGTGCAGAAAAACAGGCTAATATGGCCAGACTCAAATCAGTCTATGCTGAGAAAGGCTACGGTAGTGCTAACTAGGTAGCACTCGATGAGTCATACCAACTAGTAATCCCACAAGTCAATGGTTTTAGAAATAGTGTGTCTCAAACTGCAATGAGAAGAAACACACACCAAACCAGCATCAAGCAGTTCCCACAGAGTAATTGGGAACAGCAAAGTTACTCAAGGCCACGTTGTAACCACAACGGGAAAACAAAACGCTAATCTAGGCAAAACAGCAGCTAGGTGAGCCTAGAAACAAGGCCCATTATTACATGATAAGCATCGGACAATGCTCCTGAACTGTGTTTTTCTCATTTGTGCAAGCCAGACAACATGTGTTAAAGGTATGTTCAAAGGCGGACTGTTCATTAGTCAAACCAGGTTTAATTTGAGGTCAGTCCATTAATGTTGCAACAATGCATGTGTGTTCGCTGGGGGAGAAAAGAGCAGCTTAAAGAAGCCTCGGGTTAGTGTTATGGCCACTAACACATTTAATTGTTTAATTACCTGGCCTATTCTGTTTTAGAAATTAACATTTTTCATTCGTTTTCCAATCAATGTTAAGGGGTGTGTTGTTGGACATGTGAAATAGTAAAACTAATTATTTTTACGCACTCGGAGGACCAATAGTAAGCAGGGGGACGTTCAGCGTGTCTTTGTACCCGTGTATAGCAAAATATAAAATTATAGCTTAGCTATAGCTATTTTTTATTGCTGGACCTGTGCTATTTAGGGTGGGAGCTTGGGTCATTTGAATGTATTTTATTGCATTTTATTTCGTTTTTTCAAAATACACATTCATATAACTACAGAGAAACAGCGAATTTTCACATCTTAGAGCTAAAACCCGAACCTCTTGTCACCCTAGCGAGTCAGTTAACGATATGTTTTGAATGTACATTTCACTTTAGTTTGTTTACGCCTGTGGTGTAAGGGTGCATGCACTGGATCAATGTGATATAACAGTACGATTTACAGTATACACAGTATTTTCACTCCATTGTAGTTTCGGTTGGTAACTCTTGATGTCGCTATTCACCAGTGTCGGAAAGAGAGCTGCGAACTCCTCCCATTTTGATGGCGTTAAAAATAAGGGAGGACGAGCAGCAGCAAAGAACAAGCTTTCTTCCACACCCGACAGATATCATTTCACATTTGATCCTTGAAACGTAAACGCTAGCTATATATCTTCGCCATCTGATTGGATTCAGTCGACGAGAAAGTACAACTGTTTATACTGCCTGATCATGGTAATGCATAAGACAATTACGCGAATCCTGCTTGGTTGCGTTTTTGTCGTCCTCTTTGTTTTGAATTTTTGCTGTGGGGATCTGAGCTACTCTATTCCGGAGGAGATGAAACGCGGATCTGTCATTGGGAATATAGCGAAGGACCTCGGGCTCGACGTTAAGAGGCTGTCCGCGCGCAGAGCCCGCGTGGATGCGGAAGGGAGCAGCAGGCGCTGCTGCGACATTGATCTACAGACCGGTGATTTGATCGTGGCGGAGCGGATGGACAGAGAAGAAATCTGCGGTCAGGATCCCTCCTGCCTTTTAAATTTGGAACTCATTCTCGAAAACCCACTCGAGCTACACCGCATCGTCACGGATATTCGTGACATAAACGATAATTCGCCCACATTCCCAAAAAAGGTTATCACATTGGAAATCCGGGAATCAGCAGTTAAGGGAGCTCGTTTTCCGGTTGAAGAGGCCCATGATTCGGATATAGGTCAGAATTCGTTACAAAGCTATAAACTAGAACACAACGAACATTTTGATTTGGCCGTTCATTCACGCCCCAATGGTGGAAAATACGCAGAAATCGTGCTCCAGCGCGAGCTAGACAGAGAGAAAGAGACCGAGGTTACCTTGGTATTAACCGCTGTTGACGGGGGCTTCCCCCCGAAGTCAGGTACAGCAGTAATTAAAATTACTGTGCTGGATGCCAACGATAATGTTCCCGTATTCTCACAAGATGTCTACAGGGTTAGTCTAACCGAAAACTGTGCTTTGGGTACGGTCGTGCTCACTGTCACCGCCAAGGATGAGGACGAAGGAGAAAATGGCGATGTGACTTATGATTTTAATCACGTATCTGATAAAGCAAAACATAAGTTCGCTATTGATGGGAATAGCGGTGTTATTACAGTGACTGGGCCCATAGATTTCGAGCAGGCTTCTCTCTATGACATCCGCATCCAAGCACGAGACGGAGCTGGGCTGGTTTCACAAAGCCAGGTTCATATTCAAATTAACGATGTTAACGACAACGCTCCTGTGATATTAACGAAATCAGTGTCGACTCCGATCTCAGAAAATGTTTCGCCTGGCACAGAGGTTGCAATTATTAACGTACAGGACAGGGATTCTGGAGACAATGGTAATGTACGCTGTTACATTGCGCAAGATGTTCCCTTTAAGTTAGTCCCTTCTATTAAAAAATACTACTCTTTAGTGACTAACGGGGAGCTGGACCGCGAGGCTGTGTCTGAATACAACATAACCATCTCTGCGTCGGACCACGGTTTGCCTAGACTTTCCTCCTCAATTACGCTGCAGTTATCTGTGTCCGACGTGAATGACAACCCGCCTGTGTTTGATGAACAGTCGTACAGCGCCTCTGTGGCTGAAAATAACAAACCCGGCTCCTCTGTTATTTCTGTAAGGGCGAGAGACCCAGACTGGAGACAGAACGGCACGGTTTTCTATTCTCTGTTGTCCGGTGAGATCAGCGGTGTTGCGGTGTCCTCGTTTTTATCTCTTAACGGAGACACGGGGGTGATCCATGCTGTCAGATCATTTGATTATGAGCAGTTCAGAAGTTTCAAAGTCCAAGTTGTTGCCAGAGACAACGGTTCTCCTCCACTCAGCAGTAACGTGACTGTGAGTGTGCTCATCACTGATGAGAATGATAATTCTCCACAGATACTATACCCTGCTCCAACAGGGAACTCCTTCATGACTGAGATGGTCCCCAAAGCTGCTCACGCGGGCTCCCTGGTTTCCAAGGTGATAGCTGTGGATGCGGACTCTGGACAGAACGCGTGGCTGTCCTATCAGATCTTGAAATCCACTGATCCGGGACTTTTCACTATTGGGGTCCACAGCGGAGAGATCCGGGTACAACGGGACATTTCTGAATCTGATACCATGAAGCAGAACCTTGTTATCTCAGTGAAAGATAACGGACAGCCTTCTCTCTCTACAACCTGTGTAGTGTATTTACTGATTTCAGATAACTTGGCTGAAGTTCCCCATCTGAAAGACATGTCTTATGAGGAGAGCAATTCCAAACTAACTTCATATTTGATAATCGCGCTGGTGTCCGTTTCCACGTTTTTCCTGACGTTCATTATTCTGATCGTGGCCGTGAGGTTTTGCCGTAGAAGAAAGCCCAGACTGTTATTTGACGGCGCAGTCGCCATTCCCAGCGCATATTTCCCTCCCAACTACGCAGAGGTGGATGGAACAGGAACTCTGCGCAGTTCTTACAATTATGACGCGTACCTAACAACAGGCTCGCGCACCAGCGATTTCAAGTTCGCCAGATCTTACAATGACGTCTCAATGCCCGCTGATCAGACCCTGAAAATGAGCGCGAATGAAATCAAGGAACACCAAGGTGGAAATGAGGGTGGATCAACAGCCTCTACTCTGGTAAAAAAACATATTGTTGTTTGTTTTTAATATTAATATGTACTATATTATTACTTTGCAATATCCTCACCTCAGAGTTAGTTTTTGTGAGAGGAGGTGCGCCATTATGCCTATGCCCACTTCACAAAACCGGAGGAAAACGGATGCTCTCTGATATCAACTAGTAGACATGACCTCTGCCCTGTTCCATTTAACTTAATATTATATCCAGTCATGCCCTCAGTCTTACTAAGAGTTGGTGTTTTTTACGTTGCTCTGGTGAGGTACACTTTGTTTTCTGATGAGCTAAATATATTAAGCAAATGAAAGGATGGTAGGGAGGGATGAAAACAGTTGATTTCATTTTACGGTACTTTTTCTCTTAAATATATGTGCTGACCAGGAAAACGTACTTGACATTTTGTGTGTGTTTGAGTGAGAGTAGGAGATGGCGAGTGAGTGTGCATTTGTGTGCTTGTGTGTGCAAGAGAGGGTGGTTGCGTGAGCATGTCTGTTCCCGCTATAATTACCATGTTTTTATGGATTCTTAAACAGTGAAGCGGAGAATTATTCGGGTAGGTGTGGGATTGTGTGGGTTTGTTAAACTGTGTATACTATCATTAGCTGAAGGATTTTCAGCACCATCCCGGCGGACAGCGAATCAGTGGAATCACAAGGCAGGATTTATTCATAAATAATCGAGCCCGTTTATTTTTTAATTGTTTTAAATTACAGGTCGCACATTTCTTACTGCATGCTTACACTGTTAATTTCACTTAATTTGCAGATGGCACGAGACATAAAGTGTATATAAATGAGATAAAATAAAATTATATATATATATATAGTAACATAGTAATACTTTTTTTATATGATTATTATATTAATTATCATTGTGATAATAATGATGATGAATATTTAAATGATAATAATCAGTATAATAATACAATTTGTTGTGTCTAATTACACATTTAATCTCTGATATAAATCAATAATCCATACATAATTTGCTCATATCCCGTTTTGTGTGACACATAGTTACACAGTCTCATTTTACACTCTACTAACGTGCTATAAGACTTTATTCTTTATTATGATTATTAAATTCGACAATATCAAATCAAATCAAATCAAATCAAGTTTATTTGTATAGCGCTTTTCACAATAGAATTGTCACCAAACGCTTAACAGAGGGGGAACCCAGGCCTAGACCCCCCCAAAAGCAAGCCTAACGGCAACAGTGGCAAGGAGAAACCTTGGGAGGAACCAGACTAAAAAGGGGGGGAGCCCATCCTCTTCTGGCCGGCACAGGGTATGTCCAAAAAAAGACCATGTCATGGTCAGTCCAAGGTGGCTCAGGGCTGAAAGATTTTGCCCCTCCTGAGTTAGGTAGTCAGCGGGGGGCTAAACCATGCGGAGAGGGTCCAGATCCAGGAACTCGGGTTGGCGTGGGGGTGAGGGTTGATGGGGGCAGCTCACACTTCTCGCAGGATCTAGGGCTCGGGGTGCAAGAGAACATGCAGTCAGAAAAAAAAGCAGTGCTATAGCCAGTAGCATTATGTAAGAGCAGGGGAGCACAAGCATAGGAAATATACAGATAGCCCCAACAGGTGTAAGCTATGGCAGCATACCTATTAGGAGAGGGACAGAGAAAACACGCAGCCATGAGAGAGTTTCAAACAATCCACACCTGATCAAGAATAACCAGCATAACAGTGGTGGTAACACATTGAGGAGGTGACAGTATGGAAAGTTTCTCACTCCATAAGACACTAGGGCACGGCCTTCTCCATCTCTCCACCTAGACTATGTTTGGCAGTAGGCTAGGCTGAAAAGATATGTTTTTAATCTACACTTAAAAATTGAAACTGTGTCCGAATCCCTAACATGCCTTGGTAAACCGTTCCACAACAGAGGAGCTCTAAAAGACAAGGCTCTACCACCAGCTGTGCTTTTCAAAATTCTAGGGAGTAATAGATGGCCGGCTTCTTGTGAACGAAGCAGTCGTGTCTTAGTGTTAGTGTCTTAGTGTCTTAGCCTACTTAGTGTTCACAGTCCAATATTCATTATAGTGAAAATATGCAGATGTTTGCTGTCCATAAAAATTGAGTTTAGGCCAGATAATGTCTGTGCTTTCAGACAGCGGCCCCTGACATTACAGTCAGGTCTATGTATGCATCCTCCAAAAAACAGAGGAGTGTATCAAACATACATATCATTGGCCCCATACGGTGCAGATTTTTATAACATCATGAACACAGTCTCGACAAGAGAAAACTATTGACAGGTTCATCAGTTGTATTCTGATTGGGCAGGTTGGGCCGCAACCAGGCAATTCTGTATGTTATTGGTTAATATTGCAATGCTTAACCTATGGGTGTGCAGCCGGTCCCTGCAGAAGAATGTTGGCCTCTCCCACAAGAGGTCTCAGTTGACAATAAAACAATTTTATTCTCAGTATCCCAAGAGCTAAGGCTAGAGTTAAGTGAGAAAGCCTACTAAAAGCATCAGCACCTCGCTTTGTAAACAGGAAGTGGACCAGATACAATCCCTTTTTTTCATCATAATTTTCAGCTTGTTTGCTAAAGTGCGGAAGTACTTTTCCAACATCCCAGATTCTCTTTGCCTAGCTTTGTCAGCATCAACACAAAGCATTTATGTTTCCACATTCTTGCGCTTGTTTGTTAAAACACTTTTTGCAACAATAGTTACATGGAGAACTCACAGAGTTCACAAGGAGCCATTTTGTATGCAGTGTAGGCTTATCTTCACCAGATTAAGCATCAATATTTCTGACATTACTGAATCCCCAATTAACATGATCTAGTTTGAGTCGAACGTAAGAAATCACAGTTCTTTGGATTCTCAGGTTCCTCAGAGTCACTATGCACAGAGTGCCTGTTGTTTGTGGCTAGATGCATTGTTGTGAGGTTGGATCGATGAATCCTGTGTTGTGCGAGTGAGTCAGACCCTTCACATGCATACTATGGTGCAGGTTGGACATTGTTCTACAAAATTGTTCAGATATACTATCAAACAAATTAAATACAATTAATACATGGTTATAACCATCATACCTCGAGTATTGCAGCAATAAACTATATTGTTGTTTAAATTGTTCTCATCTGCAGACAGTTCATAAACTTGACTATTTTAGTATTTATTATATAAGATGTGTTAGTAGCCTTGGAAACATGTATATGTTATGCACATTAGTACATTAATGTGATATTGTAGTGTAGTCCAAATTTATTGAGATGTAGTTAATACAGTAAACACAATAAAAATAATTAAAATGATGTATAAAACAGTTTTGTATTAATTACAAAATAGTAATGTCAGAACCAAAATGTATGAAACCTCCACCACCGTGTTTTTTTAAATTTGTGCAAGCCAGACAAATAAATATTTTTAACACTTTAATTATAAAGCCAGGTTTCATTTGAGGTCATTCAACTAAATGAATGGAACAATGATGTGAGTGCAAAGGAAAAAGATTCAATTTATTTAGTTTCAAGAACCTGTTCGTAAAGGGTAATGAGTAAGAATTTAGAACTGGCAGATTATCAAAAAAGGAGTATCAATTTATTAAACAAGCATCTGTTAGCAAATTGTTTTTACAGCAAATATAAAAGCAGGGGGCAATTCCAGATTAGAACTACAAACAGAATTAAAACAGAAACCAGTTGCCAAAGGCACTATAAAAAAGGGAGCGAGACAGCCTGACTAGGGGGAGGTATACTTACTACCAGGGGCTATTCCAGGTACACACCAATCATGCTTGTGCTCTGTTGACTCACGCACACACGTGCACACACCACGCACACACTACAATCTGTGAAGAAAATGTGGAAGAGTGTTAGAGATAAATATCACTAAAACATTCAGCGCAGTGAAGGGAAGGGGCCTCCTGTTCTATAACCATCCCCACTAGTCTGGATGCTCGGCTCTTTGGTCAGGCCACTAGAATATACAATGTTAGCAGGTAAGGCTAAAATGTAATATGCACTGAGAGACAGTTGGCTTCATCAAAATAAACAAAAGACATGGGAACTGCACTAGTGCAGAAAAACAGGCTAATATGGCCAGACTCAAATCAGTCTATGCTGAGAAAGGCTACGGTAGTGCTAACTAGGTAGCACTCGATGAGTCATACCAACTAGTAATCCCACAAGTCAATGGTTTTAGAAATAGTGTGTCTCAAACTGCAATGAGAAGAAGCACACACCAAACCAGCATCAAGCAGTTGCCACAGAATAATTGAGAACAGCAAAGTTACTCAAGGCCACGTTGTAACCACAACGGGAAAACAAAACGCTAATCTAGGCAAAACAGCAGCTAGGTGAGCCTAGAAACAAGGCCCATTATTACATGATAAGCATCGGACAATGCTCCTGAACTGTGTTTTTCTCATTTGTGCAAGCCAGACAACATGTGCTAAAGGTATGTTCAAAGGCGGACTGTTCATTAGTCAAGCCAGGTTTAATTTGAGGTCAGTCCATTAATGTTGCAACAATGCATGTGTGTTCGCTGGGGGAGAAAAGAGCAGCTTAAAGAAGCCTCGGGTTAGTGTTATGGCCACTAACACATATAATTGTTTAATTACCTGGCCTATTCTGTTTTAGAAATTAACATTTTTCATTCGTTTTCCAATCAATGTTAAGGGGTGTGTTGTTGGACATGTGAAATAGTAAAACTAATTATTTTTACGCACTCGGAGGACCGATAGTAAGCAGGGGGACGTTCAGCGTGTCTTTGTACCCGTGTATAGCAAAATATAAAATTATAGCTTAGCTATAGCTATTTTTTATTCCTGGACCTGTGCTATTTAGGGTGGGAGCTTGGGTCATTTGAATGTATTTTATTGCATTTTATTTAGTTTTTTCAAAATACACATTCATATAACTACAGAGAAACAGCGAATTTTCACATCTTAGAGCTAAAACCCGAACCTCTTGTCACCCTAGCGAGTCAGTTAACGATATGTTTTGAATGTACATTTCACTTTAGTTTGTTTACGCCTGTGGTGTAAGGGTGCATGCACTGGATCAATGTGATATAACAGTACGATTTACAGTATACACAGTATTTTCACTCCATTGTAGTTTCGGTTGGTAACTCTTGATGTCGCTATTCACCAGTGTCGGAAAGAGAGCTGCGAACTCCTCCCATTTTGATGGCGTTAAAAATAAGGGAGGACGAGCAGCAGCAAAGAACAAGCTTTCTTCCACACCCGACAGATATCATTTCACATTTGATCCTTGAAACGTAAACGCTAGCTATATATCTTCGCCATCTGGTTGGATTTAGTGGACGAGAAAGTACAACTGACTGAACATGGTAATGCATAAGACAATTAAGCGAATCCCGCTTGGTTGCGTTTTTGTCGTCCTCTTTGTTTTGAATTTTTGCTGTGGGGATCTGAGCTACTCTATTCCGGAGGAGATGAAACGCGGATCTGTCATTGGGAATATAGCGAAGGACCTCGGGCTCGACGTTAAGAGGCTGTCCGCGCGCAGAGCCCGCGTGGATGCGGAAGGGAGCAGCAGGCGCTGCTGCGAAATTGATCTGCAGACCGGTGATTTGATCGTGGCGGAGCGGATGGACAGAGAAGAAATCTGCGGTCAGGATCCCTCCTGCCTTTTAAATTTGGAACTCATTCTCGAAAACCCACTAGAGCTACACCGCATCGTCACGGATATTCGTGACATTAACGATAATTCGCCCACATTCCCAAAAAAGGTTATCACATTGGAAATCCACGAATCCGCAGATAAAGGAGCTCGTTTTCCTGTTGAAGAGGCCCACGATTCGGATATAGGTCAGAATTCGTTACAAAGCTATACACTAGAACACAACGAACATTTTGATTTGGCCGTTCATTCACGCCCCAATGGTGGGAAATACGCAGAAATCGTGCTCCAGCGCGAGCTAGACAGAGAGAAAGAGACCGAGGTTACCTTGGTATTAACGGCTGTTGACGGAGGCTTCCCCCCGAAGTCAGGTACAGCAGTAATTAAAATTACCGTGCTGGATGCCAACGATAATATTCCCGTATTCTCACAGGATGTCTACAGGGTTAGTCTAACCGAAAACTGTGCTTTGGGTACGGTCGTGCTCACGGTCACCGCCAACGATGAGGACGAAGGAGTAAATGGCGATGTGACTTATGATTTTAATCACGTATCTGATAAAGCAAAACATAAGTTCGCTATTGATGGGAATAGCGGTGTTATTAGAGTGACTGGGCCCATAGATTTTGAGGAGGCTTCTCTCTATGACATCCGCATCCAAGCACGAGACGGAGCTGGGCTAGTTTCACAAAGCCAGGTTCATATTCAAATTAACGATGTTAACGACAACGCTCCTGTGATATTAACGAAATCAGTGTCGACTCCGATCTTGGAAAATGTTTCGCCTGGCACAGAGGTTGCAATTATTAACGTACAGGACAGGGATTCTGGAGACAATGGTAATGTACGCTGTTACATTGCGCAAGATGTTCCCTTTAAGTTAGTCCCTTCTATTAAAAAATACTACTCTTTAGTGACTAACGGGGAGCTGGACCGCGAGGCTGTGTCTGAATACAACATTACCATCTCTGCGTCGGACCACGGTTTGCCTAGACTTTCCTCCTCGATTACGCTGCAGTTATCTGTGTCCGACGTTAATGACAACCCGCCTGTGTTTGATGAACAGTCGTACAGCGCCTCTGTGGCTGAAAATAACAAACCCGGTTCCTCTGTTATTTCTGTAAGGGCGAGAGACCCAGACTGGAGACAGAACGGCACGGTTTTCTATTCTCTGTTGTCCGGTGAGATCAGCGGTGTTCCGGTGTCCTCGTTTTTATCAATTAACGGAGACACAGGGGTGATCCATGCTGTCAGATCATTTGATTATGAGCAGTTCAGGAGCTTCAAAGTCCAAGTTGTTGCCAGAGACAACGGTTCTCCTCCACTCAGCAGTAACGTGACTGTGAGTGTGCTCATAACGGATGAGAATGATAACTCTCCACAGATACTATACCCTGCTCCTACAGGGAACTCCTTCATGACTGAGATGGTCCCCAAAGCTGCTCACGCGGGCTCCCTGGTTTCCAAGGTGATAGCTGTGGATGCGGACTCTGGACAGAACGCGTGGCTGTCCTATCAGATCTTGAAATCCACTGATCCGGGACTTTTCACTATTGGGGTCCACAGCGGAGAGATTCGGGTACAACGGGACATTTCTGAATCTGTTACCATGAAGCAGAACCTTATTATCTCCGTGAAAGATAACGGGCAACCCTCTCTCTCTACAACCTGCGCGGTGTATTTACTGATTTCAGATAACTTGGCTGAAGTTCCCCATCTGAAAGACATGTCTTATGAGGAGAGCAATTCCAAACTAACTTCATATTTGATCATCGCGCTGGTGTCCGTTTCCACGTTTTTCCTGACGTTCATTATTCTGATCGTGGCCGTGAGGTTTTGCCGTAGAAGAAAGCCCAGACTGTTATTTGACGGCGCAGTCGCCATTCCCAGCGCATATTTTCCTCCCAACTACGCAGAGGTGGATGGAACAGGAACTCTGCGCAGTTCTTACAATTATGACACGTACCTAACAACAGGCTCGCGCACCAGCGATTTCAAGTTCGCCAGATCTTACAATGACGTCACAATGCCCGCTGATCAGACCCTGAAAATGAGTGCGAATGAAATCAAGGAACACCAAGGTGGAAATGAGGGTGGATCAACAGCCTCTACTCTGGTAAAAAAACAAATTTTTGTTTGTTTTTAATATTAATATGTACTATATTATTACTTTGCAATATCCTCACCTCAGAGTTAGTTTTTGTGAGAGGAGGTGCGCCATTATGCCTATGCCCAGCTCACAAAACCGGAGGAAAACGGATGCTCTCTGATATGAACTAGTAGACATGACCTCTGCCCTGTTCCATTTAACTTCATATTATATCCAGTGATGCCGTCAGTCTTAGTAAGAGTTGGTGTTTTTGAAGTTGCTCTGGTAAGGTACACTTTGTTTTTTGATGAGCTAAATATATGAAGCAAATGAAAGGATGGTAGGGAGGGATGAAAACAGTTGATCTCATTTTACGGTACTTTTTCTCTTAAATATATGTGCTGACCAGGAAAACGTACTTGACATTTTGTGTGTTTGAGTGAGAGTAGGAGAGGGCGAGTGAGTTTTGCATTTGTGTGCTTGTGTGTGTGAGAGAGAGTGGTTGCGTGAGCATGTGTGTTCCCGCTATAATTGCCATGTTTTTGTGGATTCTTAAATAATGAAGTGGATAATTATTCAGGTAGGTGTGGGATTGCGTGGTTTGTTAAACTGTGTATACTATCATTCGCTGAAGGATTTTCAGCACCATCCCGGCGGACAGCGAATCAGTGGAATCACAAGGCAGGATTTATTAATAAATAATCGAGCCCTAAATTACAGATCGCACATTTCTTACTGCATGCTTACACTGTTAATTTCACTTAATTTGCAGATGGCACGAGATAAAAAGTGTATATAAAGGAGATAAAATAAAATAATATATATACAGTAACTGTTTTTATATGATTATTATATTAATTATCATTGTGATGACAATGATGATGAATATTTAAATAATAATCAGTATAATAATATAATTTGTTTTGTGTCTAATTACACATGTAATCTCTGATATAAATGAATAACCCATACATAATTTGCTCATATTCCGTTTTGTGTGACACATAGTTACACAGTCTCATTTTACACTCTCCGTAAAAATGGAGCTTAGGCCAGATAATGTGTGCGCTTTCAGACAGCGGCCCCTGAAGTCTCGTGAACACAGTCAGGTTCCTATGACATTAATCGGCTAAACAATTCAAAGTTTTGGTTTACCAGGTATTTTTCCAACTGTCGGGCAACTCCAATAGTATGTGGGAAAAAAGGAATTCTGAAGTACAGTACGGATAATTATTGATCTATATTTTGATTTACATTTAAGTATAACATAATGTTGGACTCTGGGTGACGCTGTTGTCCAGCGGGGAAGAGTGTGGGTCTGAAACCTCTCCGCGACCGCCTCCCCCTACTTCCAGTTCACTGCTTGACACGCGCAAGCTCTGGGGGACAACTCATTCCATTTTCTTTGGAGACGGTCACTGGGCGAGGATCAGACTCCGTGAATTTAGTTGTATTATTATTATTATTCGGTTGAATACTCGTGCATTTTAACTCTAGTAAATTTAAACTATATGTCCACTGGTTATACATTGCACTGTGTTGCTTCAGAGGAGACAGTGCACTCACGGAAAACGCTGCGCAAAATCGGAGATGGCGCTATGCTGCTTTGTGGTTGTCCTGCTCTTGTGCGCGGCTTTTGGGGAGGTCCGCTACTCCATCCCGGAAGAGATGCGACGAGGGTCTGTCATCGGGAATGTGGCAAAGGACCTTGCGCTGGATGTAGCGGAGCTGGTCGCGCGCGGAGCCCGCGTGGTGTCGGAGGGAAAGCTGCAGTACTGTGACCTGAGCTTAAAGTCCGGATTTCTTATGGTCGGCGAGAGAATAGACCGAGAGGAGCTTTGCGCGCAGCTTTCCGCGTGTGTTTTACAATTCCAGATGCTCCTGGAGAATCCACTGAAGGTTTACAGTATCGTTTTGGACATTCAAGACATTAATGACAACAGTCCCGTGTTTCCCAACAAAGACATCGAGTTAAAAATAGCCGAATCCACGAGCCCAGGACGGCGTTTCCCCATCAGCTCCGCGCAAGACCCAGATATAGGTCCTAACTCGCTGCAGACTTATAAACTCGATGATAACGATTACTTTACCCTCGACATCAACCTGCGACCAGGCGCAAATAAATATCCGGAATTAATCCTGAGGAAAGCTTTGGATCGTGAGACTAAAACAGAACTTTCCTTAACTATTAGCGGTATCGACGGAGGGAAGCCCATCCGATCTGGCACTGCTTTGATTCGCATTCATGTTCTGGATGCCAACGATAACAGTCCGGTGTTCAGCCACAATACTTACAAAGCCACTGTATTCGAAAACTGTGCGGTGAATACTTTAGTTGCTAAATTAAACGCTACAGACCTTGACGAAGGTGCTTATGGAGAGGTAATGTACAGTTTTAGCGACGTAGCAGACAAAAGTAAAGGCATATTTCACATTAACTCAAAGAGTGGTGAAGTGAGAGTTGTAGGGGCGGTGAATTACGAAGAGGCGCGTTTGCATGAAATTGATGTGCAGGCGATAGATGGCGGGGGCCAGTCCTCCCACTGCAAGCTAATCATTGAAGTGATAGATGTGAATGACAACGCGCCTGTGATCACGGTCAAATCCTCCTCTCCCTCCGTGACTGAGGATGCTCCTTCTGGTACTATGGTCGCTTTACTGAATATATACGACGAAGATTCCGGTGACAGTGGACAGCTGACGTGCTTAATTTCAGAAAACATTCCCTTCAAACTCATTTCACAAGTTAAGAATTACTACATGCTGGTGACCGACGGACGTTTAGACAGAGAAACCCTGCCAGGTTTCAACATCACTGTCACGGCTACAGACGCTGGTTTTCCTCCCCTGTCCAGCAGAAAAATAATAAACATAACGATATCCGATATTAACGACAACTGTCCTGTTTTTCCGCAAAGCCTCTACACCGCTCACATCGCGGAGAACCAGCCCCGAGGCTCATCTGTCATCGCTGTCAGAGCTGCGGATCGTGACGCAGCGCGCAACGCCAGGATTTTGTACTCATTAGCGGACGGCGCGAGTCACGAGGCTTCCTCTCTCGTTTCTATTAATGCCGAGACCGGAGACATTTTCACTTCACGGCCCTATGACTACGAACAGTCTGGGTACTTCCAGATCCACGTCATAGCCACAGATGGGGGCACCCCGTCTCTCGCCGGTAACTGCACTGTCAAGGTTTTCATTCGCGATCAAAACGATAACCCTCCTGTGGTTCTGTATCCAGCGCAGGGCCCTGGGGTGGCGGGGTCCGACATGGTTCCGAAGGCCGCGCCTACGGGCTACTTGGTTACCAAGGTGGTTGCCGTGGACGCAGACTCCGGACACAACGCCTGGCTCTCGTATCGCATCGTGAACGCCTCAGAGCCTCATTTATTCGTGGTCGGACTTCATAGCGGGGAAATCAGAACTCTGAGACCAATTTTAGAGGAAGATGATCCGAAACAAACTTTAGTGATTGTAGTCAAGGACAACGGTCCCGAGGCGCAATCAGCGACTGCCACAGTGAATATAGTCATAGGTGACCTCTTGCCCGTTATAGCGGAGCTCGCGGACTATTCTGAGGACGGAAATGGGAACAATAATTTTACGCTTTATTTAATAATTGCTCTGGCTGTCGTGTCGGCGCTCTTCCTTGCGCTCATCGGCGCCGTGACATATCTGAAACTGTGCAAGCGAAAATACAGCGGTCTGCTCTTCCGCACCTCAGACTCCGGGCCGCCGGTCTTCTCCACCGCCTATTTCCCTCCTGATTACAATGAAAGCAGCCGAGCCGGGACTCTTCAGAGAGATTACCGATTCAACTCTTATCGGACCACTGGGTCGTGTAAGAGCGAGTTCAGGTATATGTGTGGCGTGGACAGGGATACGTTAAAGACGAGCGCGATTGCTCTGGCACGGAAGGAGACACTTATGCGCGTGACAGGGGGGAATGACGTCGGCATGGTGAGCTTTCGAATACACCTTTCAGCAATAACTCAACATAACGTTTATCCATTCATAAATCAAAACATTGACGGTATTAACATAATGCATCTTGTTAGAACTGACATTTCCAGGTGATGTGCAATTTTGTTGCGTTTTTGCTCCCACTTGAAGTGATTGTAGTTAGAAAACGTTGTTTTATTTGATTTGTTTTATTTGATTGTGTGTCACACATGATACATGTCTTGTTGAAATAGTGTAGGCCTATTTCATATTATTTTTACTTTAGGATGGCTGCAATGCTGGATGGTTATTTTTTTAACTTTTGTTAGTTTTTCTTACAGATTTTTACTTGTCTTTTGGATTACATTTGATATGTCAATTTATTATGCAGGCGTATTTGTCTCTTTCAACTCAGTCAAGCCCATAGAAGGCTGGGTGCCAGGTACCTGGCTGTAATAGTTGTAAGTCTTGAGGTAATCTGGTCTCACTCACATGTTTCACAGGCTGGGGGCATTTCAATGCCTCCATTTCTACACGTGTGTATGTATGTGAGTGTGTGTGTGTGAGAGAGAGAGAGTCTGTGAGTGTGTGTGTGTGTATGAGATTGTGTATGTGTGTGTGTACTATTTGGAAGTGACACCCACAGTGTCTCATTAGACACTGATATCCACAGTGTCCCGTTAAGTACTGAAACTGTTAGCCTGGAGCATTGAAGCAGTGCGGGTGATCTGAGCTCTGCTGTGTGCATTGAGGCACAAACACACACACACACTCTCTCTGCTTTACTGGGGCAGGAGGAGCAGGTCTGAGCAGTGGATTAGTGATGAGTTCTGTATTTACAGCATAATTTAGCCTTATCCATGGTGAGGCTCCTTCTGTGGGGACTGCAATCTCTCATAATGCAGGGGTGTAGGCGCTGTGGACACAGCATGATTGGGTGCAGTGCATCGGCATACACGGTCACACACAAGCATACACGGTCATGCACACACACATACACAGACATACACACACAAGCATACACGGTCACACACACCCATACACACAGACATACACACACAAGCATACACGGTCACACACACACACACACACACACACACACACACAAGCATACACAGTCATGCACACACACACACGCATACATACACACACAAGCATACACAGTCATGCACACACACACACGCATACATACAGACACACACACACACACACACACACACACACACACATACATGGTCACACACACACACACAGGCATCCAAAGAGGCATGCACACACACACACGCCGGCATACACACAGACACACACACAGGCATACATGGTCACACACACACACACATACATACAGGCATACCCACACCTATATATCTTAATTCTGTTGCCAAGTCTCTAAAAAATACTTTTTATAGACTTACTTTAAGCTGTGTATATTTTTTTTTTATTTTTGTTATTCTCTTGCTTTGTCTTGTCTTTTTATATTTCCTTTGTGTTTAAACTGCCTTATGATTCCTTTCAGCTCTGTTTTTGGCAGACAGACACACACACACACACACACACACACACACACACACACACACAGGTATCATTCAGGCAGCAGTGTTAGCATAATGGTTAGGGACAAGGTATTTAACCTGAATTGCTTCAGTTAATATCCAGCTGTATAAATGGATTGTATGTAAGAAAAATGTAAACTGTGTAAGTCGCTCTGGATAAGAGCGTCTGCTAAATGCCTGTAATGTAATAATGTAATGTAATAATTCAAACATGTTTAAATGACAGTAATGTCAATTGTAGAATGGCAGTTTTTTTAAATGATGGTGTTTTAATGATACGTGTTATTTTCTCTCCCCTCCTGCCATGCTCTCCTCTCGGATTGATTGAAAACCACATAAGGTAAGAGATCTTTAATTATAACTGTTTAGAACAGAATCTCTCATCTCCCTTTGTCCTGTGAGGCATTATAACTGTGTATAACTCTACTGTACTAAATGCTATGATGAGGGTGTTGTTTTGTCCCCATAAAGACATTTAATAACTCATTCCAACACTACGACTCTTAATGTGAAAAGAGGAGGCAGAAGACAAGGTTCCTGTCTTTCTCTGTGGCTCTGTGATCACTTCTGAGAATGACACACACACATACCCCCAGGCACATTCACACACCCACAATGCACAAACACACACATACACACACACACACACACACACACATACACTCACTCACAATGCCCAAGCACAGACACATACACATGCACACACACTCAGACTCACACCTGTCCCCTATCATCTATACCTTATGTTGCTCTCAAACTATAGCCTGAACTACTGTAGTCACCAGACTGTCTGTGAAGTGCTGTGTGACAACCTGTCTGTGAAATGGTGGAAAACTAAACAAGGAATGATGCTGTTATCTGGGCAGTTTGCTATAGCTGCACTGTAAGGTAGCACACTCTCTGCAGCAGGGGTGAGGGTTGGGAACATATAATGTACTGTTCATATTTGACTTCGACATGTACAAGTAGTGAACAAAAAGATGGAAACAACAATGTAAAGTCGCTTTGTAAGGTATTGGGCCACCACATTTGGCCAGTCCAGGTTGTATGTAACATGGCATAGAGTCTGGAGTGCAGGAGGAATACAACACAACTCTTCCATGAGAAAGTCAATCCACTCATGCTTAGCTAATGATGGAAGTGGAAAACTCTGTCTCAGCACCCTTTCAGAATATCCCCCAAATCCTTGATTACATACATATCTGGTGACTGATTAAGCCATGACATATGGATAACGTCAGTATCATGCTCCTCAGACCATCATGAAAGACATCACTTTCTGCAGGAAGAAAATGCTTTAGCATTAGGTAAAGTTGTCAATCATTATTTGATGTTAATGAATGATCATCCTTGCTTTCTAAGGGTATGAGTGAGTGCACCCAAACCATGCCAGGAAAATGCGCTCCACGACATTACAGAACCTTCAATCTTGTTGTGTTTTTTTGTTTTTTGTTCACTACCTACATTAATATCAATGATCACACATTTTATTTGTAAAATGCCTTTTTATGCACTAATGTGGAGTAGGTAGTTCTGTGCTGCATGGTGTCAGAGATTCAGAGTCACAAGCCCTGTAGCTGAGAAAAGGGTGTGGGATCAGAGCCCTGTAGCTGAAGCACTTTTGCTTTTTTATCTGTGAATCTACAGATAACTATCCAAATAAAGGAAGCACTTCAGAAAATGAAGGGTTCTGGTGGCTCTGTTATGGTGTGGGTGCATTTTCCTGGCATGGTTTAGGTCCACTCAACCCCTTAGAGGGCAAGGTAAATGGCAATAAATACAAAGCCATTCTGAGTGATCACCATCATCCTATGGTGAAGCTTTTCTATCCCGATGGGAATGGTCTCTTCCAGGATGACATTGCCCCCATCCATAGGGCATGAGTGGTCACTGAATAATTTTATGAGCATGAAAACAATGTAAACCATATGCCATGTTCCAGACCAAGGTGAATCCATGCCAAGGTGCTTTGAAGCTGTTCTGGTGGCTTGTGGTGGCCCAACGCACTACTAAGACACTTTGTGTTGGTGTTTCCTTTATTTTGGCAGTTACCATCATCAGGAACAGAACCTCAGTCCCGACACCCATATCAGGCATCAGAGCACATCATTCTACACAGCTCACAGAGCTCTTCTGCCTCCAATGAATAATCTTCAAACAGAATGTGATTAATAATTCATTCATAATTTCATGATTTCTGTGTGGCAGTGTGTCAGCTGTTATATGATTATTCTGTGTGATTATCAAGAGTGTCGGTTGAAATACAATAGATTTTTTCTGTATCATTAAAAAGTGTGTAAGTTTTAACCAGAGGCTAAACTTTGTCAGCACATTCGGTCTGCATGTGAGAGCATTTTGTGTAGCACACAGTATTAGCATATCATGGCTGTTTTCTGTCCCTGAACAATATCAATGAAACAAGTTCTAACATCAATCTTAACATCAATTCAAGAAAATCGTATTGTGAACATGGATGCTGATGTATGTCTCCAACATTATGATCTTTTTGGGCTGCAGTCGTGATCACGTATGTGCATTTATTTTAGGCAGCCAGCAAATAGCCTAAATACGTACGCTTGCTGCAATTCTATAATTATAACAAAACATACTAAATAATTAGTTCCACACAGATTCAGTAACACAGCTTGGCTAACATTAGTAGGCAGCATCCTTTCCTTCTGGACACTGCATGTTGGGAATGTTGAGCTTCTAGAAGGTAGCCATAAAAACAGGCAGCTACCAGGTCAAAGAGAGAGAGAGAGAGAGAGAGAGAGAGAGAGAGAGAGAGAGAGAGAGAGAGAGTGTGAGTGAGTGTATGTGTGTAAGAGAGTATGGGTGAGTGTATGTGTGTGTGTGTGTGTGTGTGTGTGTGTGTGTGTGTGTGTGTGTGTGAGTGACTTACTGACTGAGTGTGTGAGTGAGTGTGTGTGTGTGTGTGTATGTACTATAAAAATTATCCTGTAAAAAAGGGCAAAGTTCTAGACAACCATAAAAACAGTACATTGCTGTAAAAGTAATTACAGAGTAAAACCCTAAAATTACAGCTATGCTTATTCATTAAAAAATCTATTGCATGATTAAACTGTCAATCTACTGACATTAACTATTTTTTCACATAAAATACAAAATACATAAACACATACAAAACCCATTTTACTTTGAATTGTAATTTTTTTTTGAGTGAATGAATGAAAATGGCTGTAATTTTTTTTTCTGTCATTCAATTAAATCTGAATTGTCTTTACAACTGTAAAACACATTCTGGCAATATTACCCTTGTTCAGGTAAACTTGCAGAATTTTGATAGAATTTTGAGTGAGGCAATGTGGCATGCACACCACTCTCTGAACCTGTAAGTGTGGTTATGGTGGGGAAGTTATTTTATTGCAGTTCTTTCACAGGGAAAATCCTACAGCACAGTCACACGTTTCATGCTAATGCACAACTTTTGTTAGTTCAGTTCAACCTTTTTTCACCAGGATAGTCCAGTCAGTAATAATACTGTTTTCCAAGGAGTCCTCAGTACATTTACTAAAACAACACGAGACAAAAATAAAAAAATAGAAAATATATGTTAGGCTCCAAATAATTATCTGTCCCTATCATGGTTTTATATGGATAAAAAGAAGGAATAACCCTCAAATAAATGTTTTGTTTTGCATTTATTGATTATTAGTGTTATTTAGTTGATTGGATAAATGTTTATATCAGGCTTATTTCCATAATTTTAACTTTCATTATTTTCAAAAAACTGAAAATGAGTAAAAATGACAGTGGATCATTTATTAAAGTACATTTATTGTTTAGCGTGCGTGTGTGTGTGTGTAGAGGGTATTTGTGTCAGTGAGTGTTTTCCAGGTTAGGGCCTCAGTCTAACCCAGCTCAGGGCTCTTAATGTTGTATATGAGAGACATGATGAGTTCTTTGCTCAAAACAAAGAAAAGGCCCTAAAGGCATGTCCCAAACAAAAGAGAACTGGAGCCACGTATCCAGCTAGCTAAATTAGCCAAAGGAAGGCACATTCAGGTTTTTCTATTGCTTACGCACATTTCTCAAAACTCTTAACACAGCGTACAGCACTGTGACTCACAAACCTTGGTTTTGCAAACTGTTTGCAAAACCTCATTAGTTTTCTTTCAGTTCCATTCTCTCAGGTAAAACCTTATTTAATCTGTAATGGTCCTTTCTGATAGATATATAATCCTTACTCCTTTTAGGAATACTCACTTTTCATTATTGATAAATGCTTTATCTGTGTGAAAATCATGCAGTACTTAATTTATAATCATCTTGACATTGTTCAAAATGCTGTGTGAGAAATAGCTGGGTTGAATGAAAACTTGAGAGTAGTCAATGGAACATGGTTGTTACTGTATTGTGGTTAAGGTTACCATTAATGGAACATGGTTGTTACTGTATTCTGGTTAAGGTTACAGCCAATGGAACATGGTTGTTACTGTATTGTGGTGAAGGTTACAGCCAATGGAACATGGTTGTTACTGTATTGTGCTGAAGGTAACAGCCAATGGAACATTGTTGTTACTGTATTGTGGTGAAGGTTACAGCCAATGGAACATGGTTGTTATTGTATTGTGGTGAATGTCACAGTAGTCGTCTTGCTCAGGATTGCTTTGGGTAAGGTGGTGTATAGTAATTGTTGCAGGCAAGGCCCAAGTCAAGAAATGGGTACTGAATTAAAAAGATGTCTGAACAAAACAGAACATAATTGTGAAGTTTTGCATATCAAATCAGTTTTTCTAAATAGTGTAAGTGGTTTTAATGTTTTGTTAATGGTTGTATTTTGTGTTGTGTTCATGTTGAAAATTGTCAATGGTTTAAAAAAAATGTGTGGAAGCAATAGAAAAAAATGTAAAAATAAACAGCCGATTCCATTAATGTTAGTAAAAGGTCAAATAGATTTATAGATCATAGGGAGCAGAAACTCTTATCCAGAACAATTTACACAGTTTTATATTTCTTTCCATGCAAGCCATTTATACAGCTACATACTGAAGCAATTCAGGTTAAGGGCCTTGCTCAAGGGAACAATGGTAGTAGTTTACCTGGGAAAAAAACTTGCAACCATTGAGTTTCAGCTCCCTCATCTTTGTACTACACTGCAGATTTTTAAAATATTGGAATAGATCTAAAAGTTCTACTGTGTTCCAATTTGATGTAACTCAGACTGTAAATAGTGCCATAACTTGACAAAGTTTGCCCTCTGTCGCTCCAAAGGTGTAAGAGGAGATTGTGGTTCATTTTTTGTTTGTATAAGTAATCCGGACAGCTTCTTTCACATGCAGACTAATGAGGATCGTCCATCTACATCACCCATTCCCTGATTTACATGATTGATCCTAATGTGATACCATTATTCTTCATATAGATTATATTACATATAACAAAGAGATTGTGTTACATTGGATACCTTTTATCAGAACAATTAGACTTCATTCATATCATTGATCTTATTAAAAGAAAAAAAACCATCATGATTGTATCTCATTAATGATCTGTGATTAGAGATTAATAATCTGTAATTACATACAGTAGAGTGATCAGGACTCTGATGCTGGCTGATCCTTATAGACTTCACTCTTCATACAGAAACTCATTCAGAAACAGGTGACAGGCCTGGTGTGCAGGTGGCATCCTTAGTCCAGGGATTCCTGTTTACCTGCAGTAAAACATTGAATGTGTGGTTTTATGCTTTAGCACTGAAATCGGATTCCTTTGTACACTTCTGCATTTAAGGCCTGTTTTTGGAGGTTTTAGCTCAGTAATTTCTGCTGGAACTATGGTATTTAAGTATTTATGGTATATATATATAATATCATAATATCATACTACTAATAATAATAATAATAATAATAATAATAATAATAAAATAATAATAATAATAATAATGATAATATCCTTAATTAGGTCATAGGAAAGAGTTATAAAATGTCTTCTACTGTTTTACTCCCAGGGTTCTCCTCCTCTACTCACAGGGTCCTCCTGTTTTACTCTCAGGGTGCTGTAAGAATTCCAACTCATGATAAATGACTGTTTCCAATCTAGTGTGGTTTCCTGAAGAGAGTAAATGGTATATATTCCATTCCTCGTTTAGCAGACACTCTTATCCAGAATGGTTTACAACAAAAGACAACATAAATGCATTGACATGAGCAGGGCCAGATCTATGCATAGGCAAACTAGGTATGCGCCTAGTGTCTAATTGCCACAGGGGGGCCCAGACAGAGGGATTAATATATATATATATATATATATACAGTGAGCACCATAATTCATTTGGACAGTGACACATTTTTTGTTATTTTGGTTCTGTACTCTAGCACTTTGAGATTGAAAGGATTGAATCAGGTTGAAGTGCAGACTGTCAGCCTTAATTTGAGGGTATTTTTGTCCATATCGGATGAACCGTTTAGAAATGATAGAACCTTTTATACATAGTCCCCCCCCATTTTCAGGCACCATAATTCATTGGACAGTTTAACATAATGTAGAATGAAGTAATCATTTTTAATATTTGGTTGCATGTCCTTTCCATGCAATGACTGCTTGAAGTCTGCAATGCATCTTAAGTTCCTGTTTGTTTTGCGGACTTTTTGCCTTCAGCCTCCTCTTCAGCATGTAAAATGTATGTTCAATTGGATTCAGATCCGGTGATTGACTCAGCCAGTCAAGAATTTTCCACTTTTTGGCCGTCAAAATCCCCTTCGTTGCTCTAGCAGTATGTTTCGGGTCATTGTCTTGTTGCATGATGAAGTGCTGTCCAATGAGTTTGGAGGCATTTGGTTTTATCTGAGCAGATAAAATATTTCTGTAGACTTCAGAATTCATTGTTCTACTTCTGTCTGCAGTCACATCATCGATGAAGACAACTGGCAGCCATACAGGCCCAAGCCATAACACCCCCTCCACCATGTTTCACGGATGAGGTGGTATGCTTTGGATCATGGGCATTTCCTTTTCCTTTTCATCACTCTGGTACATGTTAATCTTTGTCTCATCTGTCCGCAAACTGTAAACTCGCCTTTCTTTCCTTCAGGCTTATCAGTGGTTTGCATCTTGTAGTGTACCCTCTGTAGTCCTGCTGGTGTAGTCTTCTACGTATGGTAGACTTTGACACATCTACACATCATTTTTTCTTGTTAATAATGAACCAAACTGTTGACTTGGGCATGCCCAGGGATTTTCCAATGTTCCTGATTGATTGATTTTCATTTCTGAGCCTTATGACGGCCAGCTTAATTTGCATCGACACTGCTGTCTTCCTCATGTTGTCACACCCCAACAACAATCTCCAAAGGCAATTGCAAAGTCTAGAATCAAGACTAGACATCAACAGCTCTCTTCTGCATTCACTAACGACACAAAGTGCTAAAGTACAGAACCAAAATAACAAAATGTGTCACTGTCCAATTAATTATGGTGCTCACTGTATATGAAATATTTTTTTACATTTAAATATTTTTTTACATTTAAATATTTTTCAATATTTTCAGATAAAAACTCCAATCTAAAACTTTATTTCAATTTGTTAATTTTGAAATTCATGGTTTGACTTCTGTAAAAACTGGTTTGCCTAGTGTAGTCTATCCATTTAATCAGGCCCTGCATGTAAGTACTATGAGCAACAGTGACACAGATCTGGCAAACAACACTCCCAGACCTTGAAGTCCAGATGTAAGAGTATCAGGTCCTGTTCCACCTACAGTACTCTCATCACTCTCCTATCACAGGGACATCCCTCTCATGCTAAAACACAGACCAAATGGCTGCCTGTAGCCTGAATGTGCTACAGAGACATGCATGAGAATTTGTGAGACACCACCTTCCACTATCTCCAAACCATTTCAACATACAAGAACATTTAAGGAGACTCAGGAAAATATATGAACAGTATTCCTTATGCTGCTTAAACATATAGGTTTTGCAAGTTTACAGATGGATAACATATAAATACATATAATTGCCTTAGATAAAGGCAGGAAGGCCATCTGCTCCCTTTTCCACATTACAGCGAATGTCCTGGTTTCCATATTTAGAGTTGTGTATGGGTCAGTTGTGCCCCAATGAGCCTATTGTGCGTATTTGTGCCTTCAGCATATTTTAATCACTCTGAGTCACCAGCAGCTAAACAGTGTGCATGTGTGTGCATGTGTGTTCATGTGTGTGTATGTGTGTGCAGATGCACAGATGCACATGCACGCACACACACATATGCATCCACATGCACAACATGCACACACACACACATGCACACAAACACACACATATACATGCTATATGCATATGTACAGTGTACACACACACACACACACATACACATTACAGTTTACATTTTACTGCACCCTATCTAAAGATCTCAACATAAATGTTATTTATTAAATGGAACCTCCACTGGAAAAAAACATGATGGAGCAATGCACTATGGGATTGCTGGCTCTCTGGCTTTAAAGTCTCCCTATTTGAACCATTGACTGTTCTTAGTATAAACCTGTGTGGTACATGCATTCACACACACACACACACACACACACACACACACACACACACACACACACACACACACACACACACACACACACACACACACACACACACACACATTTACACAAACAGAAATACATACACACATATATACATATACATAAAGATTTTATTAGGATCTCTTCTCAAATAGAGTGTCGGAACCATAAAAATTGTCTATTCCCTGAATCCAGTAGCCTTAACATTCAAACGCCCTTGTTTAAAGTTCAGCACTCTGAATACTGAACACAAGTGGTATTACGCGTTAGAACCCCTCACTTATCTCACATGTAAACTATATTTATTTGATTTAATATAATAATTACTACACAGGATACCAATTATCAATTACATCTCCAAATTCGTTGATAGGCAGAGCGAGCAATCTGGTAGATCAACCTTCATCAAAATATACAACTCACAATTCAATTAAAATTAACAGCTGGTTTATTCAGTTACAACAGTTAGACAAAATATTCAACATCCAATCTACAGACACAAATTTTACTACCTTAACAAATACTAAATCGGAGCCTCCAATATGTAGGGTTTAGTTCTGCCTTCTCACATATGGAACATTTATTTCCGTTTGGCAACTAAGTTGAGGCTTGCAGGCAGTAACTGCTGTATCTAGCCAATTGTGAACCCACCACTTTCAGGAAAATATTATCACTACCAGGGCCGTCTCAAGGGGTGGGCGGGGCCTGGGGCGAGTAAACCCACGTGGGGCCCAGCTGTTAACTATCATAGCCAACCCCAATGTTTTGTTATTTTGTTGGTCACAGTAAGACTACTACAGAACAGCCTCACACAGAATTCTGTCTCATATCAATGTTTTGATCACAAGAGTAAACTATTCACAAAATAGCATTTATTTTGTCTAGTCTTTCAGTGAACACATGCACACATGCAGTCATCACGACACTAGGCCTACATAAATACATAAATAAGACCATGAATAGCCTCGTGATTTGCATAAAAAGCACATGTCTAGTTTGCATAGTGGGCCTAAACAGCCAGTGGAACAACTCAGCAGCACAGACACATAATGCTTTGTTTTAGTCAGATGACAATAATAGCTGAGCTAAAGTTTTACAGACTCAGACAAGATCACGCACAAACCAGCCATAGCAAACCGATTGAATAATTAATATGCCATTACTCTGCCCATTGAATTAAAATATTGTAATAATCAATAGGTCAGATCCTTTGGGTGCACTTGGCTCACGGTTCGGGTTTGGGTCTGCGTTAGCATGTTTGTCCTCATCAGCAGCACTAGCCCCCTCAGCTAAGCTCAAATCAGCACCCCCCTCCTCAGCTAAGATGACTTCAGCGCCATTTTCCTCTTCCTCATTGTCGTCGTCCTCTTCTTCCAACACATTTTTCTTTACAAATCGATCCAAGGAACCTTTCAAGCTGGCATTTACTCCTTCTCTTTTCTTTTTCTTGATTCTTTTTTTCGCTCCCGACTCATACTTTCTAAATTTGTCTCGATCTCTGCTGTTGCTTGCCATTTTACCACGCAGTCAGGCTTGGCTACGGGTTGCACCTGCAGACTGTCTGCATGTGAGCAGCATAGGGAATGCTACTTCCTACTTCCTATAATGTCAACTTTCAAAAAACGCCATAAGCTTAAGCTATGTGTCACAAACATACATATATTTTTACATATATTATTTTATATATAAAAATTATAATAACAATATAATTAATTAATTAATTTCCCCTCTCACCGCGGGGCCCTGTGAAGGGCAGGGCCTGGTGCGACCAGGCGATGCAAACATCACTAGGGCCTGGCGAAGCCAGCTTCATTTACACTGAGATGTTGCTTGAGCTGATACTTGGAGAGGCATAATGTGCTCAAGAGCATTGCTATCAAGTGAAGAGGCCAATCATACCATGTTGACCTCTGCTTTAATCTGGCAGGCCATAATTATTTTCTCCATGATCCATATTTTCTCCATCCAGCTCATAGGTAGAAACCTGAAGTTGTAGGGTGTGATACTGGTTCACCACCGCTACATACCCAAGTGCCCTGGCTTCACTCACAGAGCCATAAACCCACTCTGTCTGCCTGCGCAGGTTTTTCAAATGGCACCTTCCCGACAAGAGTCAGGGACTCCAGCCCTCTGCCCTACTGGCCTGCTGTCCTTAATGCTTGTGTGCAGAGATCACTATGATGTCATATAGGGTCCTGCTGTGCTTAATGCTCATGTGCAGCAATCACTATGGTGTCATATAGGGTCCTGCTGTTCTTAATGCTCATGTGCAGCAATCACTATGGTGTCATATAGGGTCCTGCTGTTCTTAATGTTTGTGTGCAGAGATCAGACATATATGGTCCTGCACCATTCAGAGGGAAATTTAGAAAGCAGTGTAGTCTGAAGGACTTTTTATTCTACTTTTGTTTATTCTTTTATTTTTTATTCATTTTACTGTCTGAAGCAGTAGTGCAGGTACACTGTAATGTTACCATCTGAAGCAGGAGTACAGGCAAACTTTATGAATGCTCGTCCAATATGTCCAAGCCTTTATCATTGCTCTTATGATATGCATGTATGAATTATGTCTTGGTGACTACGTTGCTCTGGATAAGAGCGTATGATAAATGAATGATAGTCATTATTATTATTATTATTATTATTATCCTCTCTGGTGTATTTAAACAAAATTCACATTGCCTCAGCTTTGCTGATGTTGTTTAGCGGACTCCCTCTTGGTGTCGCTGGTGTCTGAGGGGGTAATCTGCCTCAGCGGCTTCAGCTCTTCAGTGGGGAAAACATGAACGTGTCGTGCGCACCGCGCGATCAGGAACAATAGAAGGGAAAGCGACAAAACATAAAGGGAACCACTCAGAGGAATCGGCGAGGAGTGTGGATTTGACAATTTACTCCTTAATAGTATCTTCATATACAGTATATATATATATATATATATATATATATATAGATAAAAATACAAGATTCACCGCGACACAAGGCTGAAAAAATTACTTATACTTTATTAAGCTAAAAACGAATTGGACCACACCCACAGCCTATTTAAAACACCTGTGCAGTGCTTCAGAACGAACCCGAAGAAGCCTTTTGTGAAACGCGTTGTTCGTTTTTAGCTTAATAAAGTATAAGTAATTTTTTCAGCCTTGTGTCGCTGAATCTTGTATTTTTATCTACGTTTTTCCTGCCATCACCTGCACCAAGGACTGACAGAGCTGTGCACAGGGCATCCACTTGCTTTTGAGTTTATATATATATATAGATTATCCCCCCCTCAGACATATATATACTGTATATGCAGTATACACTACCGGTCAAAGGTTTTAGAACACCTCCATTTTTCCAGTTTTTATTTAAATTTACGCAGTTTAATGTTTCAATGTACTCTGAAATTAAAGCATAGAACAAATAAACAATTGGAGATAAAAAATAAATCATGGAATTGTTTTGTTTAACAAAATGTAATCTACATTTTTGACTCATCAAAGTAGTCACCTTTTGCAGATATACCAGCCGAACACACTCGTGGCATTCTTTCTACAATGGAAATCAAATATTGTTCGGAAAGTTCTTCGCAACACCGTTGCAGAAGTTCCCACAAATGTGTTGCACTTGTAGGTTGCTTTGCTTTCACACTTCTGTCCAGTTCATCCCAAACCAGCTCGATGGGGTTTAAGTCTGGAGACTGTGCTGGCCATTCCATGATTTTTAAATCACGTCTTGTTCTTTTCTTCTAAGGTATTTCTGACATAGCCTGGAGGTATGTTTTGGGTCATTATCTTGCTGTAGGATGAACCCCTGACCAACTAGGCATAGACCAGAGGGTATTGCATGATGCTGCAAAATGCTGTCTTGGCCCCTTTTCTTCAGGGTGCCAGTCACTCTGTGCAAGTCGCCGACTCTGGATCCAGCAAAAGAGCCCCAGACCATCACGCTGTTTGATGGTTGGTGTCACACACCGAGGAACCATCGTTTCGCCTACTTGACGGCGTACAAAAACCCTGCATGATCAACCGAAGATTTCAAATTTTGATTCATTGGTCCATAAGACTTTCTTCCAGTCTTCAGTAGTCCACTGGCGGTGCTTCATGGCCCAGGCAAGCCTCTTTTTCTTATTTTGCCATTTTAGCAATGGCTTTCTTACTGCCACTCGACCTGTCAAACCTGCAGCTCAAAGTCTTCTCTTCACAGTTGAAACTGAGACTTCATTACTTGAAGCTGTTGTCCTGTGAACCGCCTATCACGCAAGCTGTTGACTCTCAGAAACTTGTCTTCTGATTTTGTTGTGGCTTTGGGTCTGCCAGACCTCTTCCTGTCAGAGTTTCCTCCAGTTTCCAAGTGCCTTTTTATGTTGTAGGAAACTACTCACTGCCAAAAAATGTACATTATTTTTCAATTTTTGGTAACCTAAACTTTTTGTTTTAACCTCTGGTAGTTTACTGCTTACTTTTGTACCATTTCAAGTTATTCACTGGACTTGAACTGTTTAAATTTCAGTAAAAATTGGCAAAATGGGGGTGATCTAAAACTTTTGACCGGTAGTGTATATGATGGCAAAGCCAAGAGGTAGGGGAGAGGGAGTAGTCTTTGCGGTGGTTGGGCTGTCGCTGGGCTGGCAAGTACTGATCTCCATTTTTGTCCGCTGTTTGCGGTCAGATCCGATATTCAATACCGGAGGAGATGAAAGGGGGCTTGTTAGTCGGGGATGTGGTGAAGGATTTAGGTCTAGAGGTGAAAAGGCTGTTTTTATAAATATAAAATCACCATTTCCGCTATTGACGAGGGCTTGCCTGGAAATTACTGATATTAATGACAATGCGCCAACTTTTGAACAAAATACATACAGTACAACAGTGATGGAGAACAATTCCCCTGGTGTATCAGTGCTTGGGGTCCGAGCAATGTATCCTGATTGGGGACAAAATTCATGTGTCTCTTATTATCTCATAGACAGCGAGATGAATGGAACACCAGTTTCGGCATACTTTTCTATTAACTCAGAGAATGGAATCGTTCAGTTGGTTCATTCACTTGATTATGAACAAATCAAAGAGTTCAAAATACACATTAAGGCACAAGATAGAGGTTCACCACCTCTTGGCAGTAATGTGACAGTTCTATTTTATGTACAAGACCAGAACGACAACACACCTCCGATCCTCTACCCAGTACAAACTGGCGTCTTTCTGGTAGCTGAAATGGTGCCTCGTTCAGCAAATGTTGGCTATCTTGTTAGCAAAGTGGTCGCTGTTGATGTGGACTCTGGACAGAATGCCTGGCTCTCATATAAACTGCTGTTTGAAGTGGGTTTACAGAATGGAGAAATAAGAACTCTACGCCAGGTCACTGATAAAGATGCTGTTAAACAAAGACTCACTGTTGTAGTGGAGGACAACGGGCAGCCCTCTCGCTCAGCTACAGTCAATGTTAACGTGGCGGTGGCAGACAGCTTCCCGGAAGTGCTCTCGGAATTCACTGACTTTACGCACGACAAGGATTACAATGACAACCTGACTTTATTTAGTCTTGGCCTTGGCTGTAGTTTCCTTCCTCTTTGTTTCATCTTTAGTAGTTATAATATCAGTAAAAGTCTACAGATGGAGACAATCCCGTATCTTCTATCAGTCCAATCTCCCGGTTATTCCGTATTATCCACCCCGTTACGCAGATGCTGGAGGTACAGGAACTCTGCAGCACGTGTACAATTACGAGGTGTGCATGACAACTGACTCGCGGAAGAGTGATATTAGGTACGTCAGACCCATCACTCAAAGTCTAGTGAGTGTTGACGGCAGTCGCACAGAGATGCTGGAAAAGGGGGAAAAGGAACTGACTCAGCACTTTCTATGATGGTACGTTTTGTGAATATTATCGGGGAGAAAACATATGACATTTATTATTGTGTGTATTCCAGACTCCCTTGTTCAGGGTGACACGGTTCCGTTTTAGCAGCAGGATGATTCACTGAAGCATTTCTGGTTGAGTATCTTGGTTCAAGGCTACAATATCGGTGTTATACCCTGGCCTTGAACCCATCAGAAACCACTGCCACATGTAGAATGTCGGTATATCATTCGCACTGCAGAGGCTTGAGTCGCATTCATGATTTCACTCGTTTGTTGTATTATTTTTGTCAGTGTTTTCCAAAGGTTTAGCAGGCACAACTGTGTACTGTTGACAACCTAAGAATAATAAGAAAAAATATATATAATTTTACATATACAGTATATATTATATAATAATATGATATATATACAAAATGCAAACCATGTAACCGATTGAATACTCTGGAATCTTGTTTTCCAACTGCATGGGCAGATCATACTGGAAACGCGCGCTCTCTGTTTCAGCACCACGGAGGTGAACAGCGACACCTCAGTACAGCGTGCAGACTCGGACAAATAAAGGAAACCACAGAAATCACATTCCACTTTGAAAAGCCAGTGTATCTCTGACATCTGACACCATTACATAACAAGTATATTAACTCACCACAACAACATCAATATCACTCTTAAATAATTACTTCCCTCTACTGTGTTTATTCATTGTGAAGATTCGTCCATTGCCTCCTGGTAATATTAAATGCATGGTCTGGGGATTCCAATCGCATGAAATTGAGTCATGCATCCCCCCTCTCTCTCTCTCTCTCTCTCTCTCTCTCTCTCTCTCTCTCTCTCTCTCTCTCTCTCTCTCTCTCTCTCTCTCTCTCTCTCTCTCTCTCTCTCTCTCTCTCTCTCTCTCTCTCTCTCTCTCTCTCTCTTTTTATATATATATATATATATATATATGCAGTGGGGCCCAAAAAAGTCAGAGTCCACGACCAAGATCTGTTTGTTTTCATAATTCATCAAAAACGAACACAACATTTTTACTCAGGAGGACAATTTGACCTCTACCTACGTCACTAAGCTCTGCTAACATAACTACAAACAGATGCAAAAACCATTGCAAAGGAAGTGCCCTTTTTCGAGATTAAAGCACCTGCAGTAGCAACGAGAACACATAGAGGACCATATGAATTACTTCAATATCCGGTATTAATTGCTACAAGACCAAAACAGCTCACATTGTGTATTAAGAGTGTCCATGTATTAAAACTTCAATGAAAAATAAAGTGTCACAACATTTTGAGGAAATGAAAGGCAATGGTGTGCAAATAAAATATGTAGGGTGATATCAGCTAAATTGGGCCATCAGGTAAAATTAGCCATTTAAGGTTTGAGCGTCTCAGCTCTTAAAATTTTAACAGACAATGACTGCAAATTATATTAAACTGTTGCCACAACTGTACTTGACATGTAATAATTGACTTGATTGGTCTATGGTTGCTATGGTGGTCGGGGCAGTGCCTCACATCGAGACTGCTGAGAGAACTTCAAGGTGAGTGTCCTGACATATGAAAATTTACTTGTCAATAATAAGGTTGATAAATCAATAAAAAACAAATGTACATCTATAAATGATTATGTATACTACATGCTCTGATGGCCTCCATCAGATATAATGCTGATAGTTTGTTAATAAACTTATTTATTTATAAAAAAGCATTTTTTGTTAGTGGCTCAATTTACCTTAATGTGTTAAGGTAAATTGAGCCATGCATTTCAGCCAAAATGAGCCATCTTCTGAATTGAGTTTTAGCGGATATTTTGATGGTTCCTCTTATTAAAAGTAGGCTATTAATAGATTATTATATTATATTATTGTATATATTACATGACTCTTTTCACATTTTCCCTTCTAATTATGTATGTGTGTGTTAGCTCTGGTCCAGGGCGCATCGTGAGCTAGCTCTCACTATCTAGCCCTCTGTCACACACACACACACACACACACACACACACACACACACACACACACACACACACACACACACACACACACACACACACACACACACACACACACACTGTGATGAATGAGTGATTTACTGAAGCATCAGTCTAAAAGAGTAGCCTTGTCTCCCGTTTTAATATGACTTTCTTTACAGTTGTTCTGAGAGTATTTTTAATTCCAGATATGCATGTGTAAGCCTGCATAGTTAGGCACACACACACACCACACACACACGCACACACACACACATGCACAGACACATTCATGTTCCAAAATGAGTTCCTAAAGTAATTGGTACTTCATGAATTAATTTTAATGCTATTCTTTATGAATTCTTAATGCTTTAATGTTATTCTTCATGAGTTCATTTAATGTTATTTAAATGCAATGTTTTAGTGTGTTGAGATTAAAGATGATTCGATTATTTTATGTGAAATGACTCTGTTTCGCTTTACAGTTTGAGTGGCTCATTTTAGCTGATCAGCCGGCCCATTTTACCTGAACACTGCTCATCTAAAAAAATGTGACAGCTGATGTTTTAAAAAGCTGTTGGGCCTGAACAATTATATTTTATTACATCAATTCAACACAAAAATATTAAAAACAGTCCTTATTAACCATAAAAACACAATTCAATGTCATACATTGCTTTTTTCTTAGTTTCCCAAGCGATTAACCAAAAAGTGGCCCAATTTAGCTGATATCACCCTATAGATATTTCAATTTCATACCATCATTTTTCAAACAAACATTGTTTTTAATTTATATCAGTGTTTTATGACATTCTTGAATAACAAATAGCACATGAGTTAAAATGTTGTATTAATTTTCGATGAAGAATGAAAAGGGGGGGGGAAAGCAATGGATTAATCTTAACAATTAATGAACGCACAGTAGAGGACAATAATTATTTAAGTGATATTGATGTTATTGTGGTGAGGTGATATACTTGCTATGTAATGGTGTCAGATGTCAGAGATACACTGGCTTTCAGAATGGAGGAATGTGATTTCTGTGGTTTTCCTTTATTTGTCCGAGTCTGCACGCTGTGCTGAGGTGCCGCTGTCCACCTCCGTGGTGCTGAAACAGAGAGAGCGCGCGCTTCCAGTGTGCTCTGTCTATGCACAAGCTAGATTCCAGAGTACTCAATCGGTTGCATGCTCCACAAAAACAATTAACTATGAAGTTGATTTACATAAAAACGTAATTAGGCTTAAGAAAAATGCAGATTCTGGCATGCATGTTTGTTTATTAACCTTTATTTTGTTAAAAATAATAGATGAATATGGCCTTTTAATCAAACAAGTGGATGCCATACACCCTAAATCTGTATAAAATAATACTAATAATAACAACAATAATTGCAATCATAATAATAATAATCACAATCATTTTACTTCTTCCTGATATGTAATCTTCATCCATTTATTGTTGTTATTCACCGCCTGCACTGCGATGTGTGGTGATGTTTCAGTGATGTGAGAGCACGTCTCCGCTGTCGACTCTGAGCGCCGCTGTTGGACAATAAAATGATATTTGCTGCTCAGCACCTCCCATCGCATCATACGTTAAAGCAGCGGAAGAGCTAGATAGGGCAGCAGTTTTATATTCGGACCGGTGCTCATTCGGACACAGTGAACTGACATTCAGGGCGGATTATTCTTTTATTTATTGGTACTTATTAGCGTTTGTGAAGGTCTTTAAACTACACATTTAATTAACATATAAGTCCGTTTTGTTTTCCATTCGCATCGCCATGTATGCGAAGAAGAAGGAACAGCTAAGGCTGTGGAAAATCCAGTTGTTCGCTTTGTGTGCGATTTTTCATGACGCAGCTCATGCTCAAGTCCGATATTCCATTCCGGAGGAAATGGACAAAGGGTCTTTGATTGGAGATGTTGCGAAGGATTTGGGGTTGGATACTCGGAGACTGAAGTCCGGTCGCGCGCGTATTGTTACCGACGACAGCAGCGACTGTGCGGAGCTGATTGCAGACAAAGGGATCCTGCGGGTGAAAAAGCGCATAGACCGCGAGGCTCTGTGCGGCCAGACATCTCCTTGCAGCTTCAGCTTCGAAATGGTCCTAGAAAATCCAATGGAATTATTTAGCATTACAATTGAAATTCTGGATATCAATGATAATGCTCCCACTTTTCAGAAAAAGGAAATTACATTGGACATAAGCGAATCGGCTGTGCTCGGCGCTCGCTTCATTCTCGGCAGTGCAGTGGATGCTGACGTAGGTATAAATACCCTTCAAAGCTACGCTCTGAAGCCCACCACACATTTTAATCTGAAGGAGCAGACACTTGCGGATGGCAGTAAATACGCAGAGATGGTTTTACAGAGTACTCTTGATAGAGAAAAACAAGATAAGATGTTTTTAACACTGACTGCGTCGGACGGGGGAAACCCTCGGCGGACCGGTACAGTGAACATACGTGTAAATGTACTCGATGCGAATGACAACGCGCCCGTTTTCAGCCAGACCGTATACAAGGCGACTGTAGCAGAGAATTCGCCAAAGGGCACACTGGTAACAACCGTAAGCGCGATGGATGCAGACGAGGGCACATACGGACATGTGACATATTATATTGACGACATCACACAACACAACGCAGAGCTGTTTTCTCTCAATCAAAAAAATGGTGAAGTAACCGTGTCAGGTTATATCGATTATGAAAAATCCAAACATTTTCAAATTAATGTAATTGCTAAAGATGTAGGGGGGCTGTCAAACTCCTGCAAAGTTATAATTGATGTGACAGATGTGAATGACAATGCCCCTGTCATAGCCTTGACGTCCTTTTCTAACGCAATTCCCGAGGACTCGTCGCCAGGCACCACTGTCGCTATAATAAACGTCAAAGACTTGGATTCAGGGAAAAACGGTCAGATTGATTGTATGGTAAGTCCATCTCTTCCATTTAAAATAAAATCGTCATTAGCAAATTATTATACTTTAGTAACAGACAGTGCTTTAGACCACGAGACCGTCTCAGAGTATAATATCACCGTCTCGGCAGTGGACCAAGGCGTTCCCGCTCTGCGTAGTAACAAAACTCTCCTTTTAAAGGTCACGGATGTAAACGACAACCCACCGATATTTGATAAAAGTCGGTATACATCTCAAGTTGCAGAAAACAACTCCCCGGGCGTATCCGTGGGTTCGATTCAAGCCAGAGACGCCGATTGGAACCAGAATGCTCGTGTTTCTTATATACTTGAGGAAGGCACGGTCAATGGCGTGCCCGTCTCCTCATATGTGTCTGTTAACTCTGAGAGCGGAGTCATCCATGCGGTGCGCTCTTTTGACTACGAGCAGATTAAGGATTTCCAGTTCCGTGTAAAAGCGCAGGATGGAGGATCTCCTCCACTGAGTAGTAATGTGACGGTTAAAATATTTATCCAAGATAAGAACGACAACGCGCCTCAGATCCTGTACCCAGTACAGACTGGTGTCTCTCTGGTGGCTGAAATGGTGCCTCGTTCAGCAGATGTTGGCTATCTCGTCACTAAAGTGGTTGCTGTTGATGTGGACTCTGGACAGAATGCCTGGCTCTCATATAAACTCCTGAAAGCGACAGACAGGGCGCTGTTTGAAGTGGGCTTACAGAATGGAGAAATAAGAACTCTACGCCAGGTCACTGATAAAGATGCTGTGAAACAAAGACTCACTGTTGTAGTGGAGGACAACGGGCAGCCCTCTCGCTCAGCTACAGTCAATGTTAACGTGGCGGTGGCGGACAGCTTTCCGGAAGTGCTCTCGGAATTCACTGACTTTACGCACGACAAGGATTACAATGACAACCTGACTTTTTATTTAGTCTTGGCATTGGCTGTAGTTTCCTTCCTCTTCGTGTCATCTTTAGTAGTTATAATATCAGTAAAAGTCTACAGATGGAGACAATCCCGTAGCTTCTATCAGTCCAATCTCCCGGTTATTCCGTATTATCCACCGCGTTACGCAGACGCTGGAGGTACAGGAACTCTGCAGCACGTGTACAATTACGAGGTGTGCATGACAACTGACTCGCGGAAGAGTGACTGTAAGTTCCTCAGACCTTGTAGTCAGAGCGTGCTAATGGTGGACCCCAGTTCTACAGACACCATGCAGCGCGTGCAGAAAGAACATGATCTTCTGGAAGACAGCGATTCTTCAGCGGAGGTGAGACCAATGTTCTAATAAACTTTTTCTTACATTTTACGTTTTATTAATTAATTCATCAGTGTTTTTATTTGGATTACCTCTGACTAAGGATTGTATTCAAACAAATGGTCATGGAATATTAAATTGCTTATTTTGTTAATGCTGTTCGCTGATGTAAGGGATAGTTTATTTTTACATTGACACCGTTATCTGAAAAATACTGGAAATGAAGGTGATTTCTGGAATTTGCGGGTTTACATGTTGAAATGGTTTGATATAGAACATTTTTGATGCATTCCTTATTTTGAACTCCAAGTGCCGCTGTTGGTCAGGGAAGCGCTGGAGGCTCGGAAAAGGCAGCACCTCCCATTATTTCGCATTTTATTGGACAGTTCCTCAGGGAGTTTGTCGCTCTCATTCCTATTCTGCGTTAAGGCCGTGGGTAGACTCGTGTGAAACATATCCGGATATTGTCTTGTTCGTAATACGAAGCAACTTGTTTAAAACGTTGATTTCTGCATTTCGTTACTTACAATGTGGAACCTGGGGATTTGGCTGCTTGGCCTGGATCGTGGAAATGCTGGACATTATTCGCTAAAATCGCAGGTACAAGCCTTTCTTATTATTTTCCTCTTCGATGTTATTTGCGGACAGATTCGATACTCTGTCCCAGAAGAAATGAAGAAGGGGTCGTTTGTCGGCAATTTAGCCCAAGATTTGGGAATTGAGCCGAAAAGAATGAAATCGGGCGGTGCTCGCATTGTTAGCGAGGACAGCAGCCAGTACATTGAGCTAAATTTAGACAAAGGGATTCTGGTAGTCAGAGAGAAAATAGACAGAGAAGAGCTCTGCGGACAAACATCACCGTGTAGTTTAAGTTTTGAGATGATAATGTCGAATCCAATGCAGTTGCACAGTGTTGTTGTGGAAATATTGGATGTGAACGACAATGCTCCCTCGTTTACTGAAAAAGAAATACAATTAGAAATCTCTGAATCGGCGCTGCCGGGGACACAGATATTACAGGAAAGCGCCACGGATCGTGATGTTGGTATCAATGCGCTACAGAGCTACACGTTACACCCTACAGATAATTTCAATATTAAAATCCAAAGCAGCCCAGGCGGTATCAAGTACGTAGAGATGTTTCTGAACGCGCCGTTAGATCGGGAGAAAGAGGACAGTCTCTTTGTCACACTTACCGCGGTGGACGGCGGAGAGCCGCAGAGAACTGATTCAGTTAGAATAAACATATTAGTGCTGGATGCGAATGACAATGTACCGGTATTTACGCAAGCCGTTTATAAAGCGGAGGTAATGGAAAATACTTCAAAGGGGGCATTAGTAACCACGGTAACTGCCACCGATGCAGACGAAGGTTCTTACGGTCATGTGACCTATCATTTTTCTCGCACGTCAGAAGAGAATACGGAGCTGTTTGCAGTAGATGAAAATACGGGTGACATAACAGTGAAAGGAGAAATTGACTTTGAAAAGAGCAAACATTTTGAGCTCAGTGTACAAGCAAAGGACCAAGGGGGGCATATGCATTCCAGTAAAGTAATTGTTGATGTTATTGATGTAAACGACAATGCCCCCGTAATAGCCCTTACTTCATTCTCCAGTTCAGTGTCTGAAGATTCACTGAGCGGAAGTACTGTGGCGATTGTTAATGTCAAAGATCTAGACTCAGGGAAAAACGGTCGAGTAGATTGTTCAATTAACAAAAATATTCCATTTACGATTAAATCTTCTTTAAGAAACTATTATACGTTGTTGACAGACGGTGCATTAGACAGGGAGCGACAAGGAGAATACAATATAACATTCACGGCAGTGGACGAGGGAATGCCGCCACTCTCTAGCAGCAAAACCATCACCCTTAAAATCTCCGACGTGAACGACAACGCGCCTGTGTTTGAGTCGCGCACGCCCACTGCCAGTGTGACTGAAAACAATGCACCCGGGACCTCTATATTTTCTGTGCAGGCGCGCGACTCTGATTGGAATCAGAACGCTCGTATCTCCTACATTCTTTTAGACTCGCAGATCGGTGGAGTCCCTGTATCGTCCTACATTTCTGTTAATTCAGAGAGTGGTGCCATGCATGCGGTGCGCTCTTTTGATTACGAACAAATTAAAACATTTGATGTGCACATTAAAGCGCAAGATGGGGGCTCTCCGCCTCTCAGCAGCAACACAACGGTAAAAATCAACATCCTAGACCAGAACGACAACGCGCCTCAGATCCTGTACCCAGTACAGACTGGCGTTTCTCTGGTGGCTGAAATGGTGCCTCGTTCAGCAGATGTTGGCTATCTCGTCACTAAAGTGGTCGCTGTTGATGTGGACTCTGGGCAGAATGCCTGGCTCTCATATAAACTGCTGAAAGCGACAGACAGGGCGCTGTTTGATGTGGGCTTACAGAATGGAGAAATAAGAACTGTACGCCAGGTCACTGATAAAGATGCTGTGAAACAAAGACTTACTGTTGTAGTGGAGGACAACGGGCAGCCCTCTCGCTCAGCTACAGTCAATGTTAACGTGGCGGTGGCGGACAGCTTCCCGGAAGTTCTCTCGGAATTCTCTGACTTTACGCACGACAAGGATTACAACGAAAACCTGACATTTTATTTAGTCTTGGCGTTGGCTGTAGTTTCCTTCCTCTTTGTTTCATCTTTAGTAGTTATAATATCAGTAAAAGTCTACAGATGGAGACAATCTCGCATCTTCTATCAGTCCAATCTCCCGGTTATTCCGTATTATCCACCGCGTTACGCAGACGCTGGAGGTGCCGGAACTCTGCAGCACGTGTACAATTACGAGGTGTGCATGACAACTGACTCGCGGAAGAGTGACTGTACATTTCTCAGGCCTTGTAGTCAGAGCGTGCTAATGGTGGACCCCAGTTCTACAGACACCATGCAGCGCGCGCAGCAAGAGAAAATAATTCTGGACGAACCGGATTCACCCGATCAGGTGAGGAAATCTAAGATGAATATATTGAGCTCATTGTGGTAAATATAGTTTTAGTTATGTCTTTGTTTTATGATGATGATAATAATAATAATTTGTTATATGATTATAATTATTGTTATTGGTTGCCTACCTGTTTAGTTATTCAATATCCCTGTATGAGCTGATAATGGAAACACCTTTAAAATAGGTATATTCGATTTTGCTGCTGTTATTTTTCCTCTGAAGAGGTTTTCCTTCCATTTGGCAATTTTTTCGTTTTACTTGTGTCTTTCACCAGCAAAACTAGACACTGCTTATATCACCGCTATTGTATGAAGGAGTAGTGTGCTTGCTCTCACACCTTCTTTAATTAGAAGGTGACCACCGCTTTTAGTGGTGCCATTATATAAGAAGGATATTGTTTCCACAAGACGCATGCGTGGGCCTCGATTGTTTATTTAATAATTGTTGGTCCTTTTGCCTCCTGTGTGGATTTCAGCACATCGGACAGCGCAAAATCTGGATAATTCCTCCAGGATGTGCGTATCAGTGATAGCGAGTTTATCGTCGCACTACAACACTCTTCTGGACTCTAAGAGCACGTTATCTACATAACAGCATTTTTTAAATCATGGCTTTTATACGAATTCACTTTAAATTGATTGTCGCATTGAATTCCATCTCTGAATCTGTTAAGCTTTTAAATAAGAGATGTTGATAATTTCCTATGTATGCATAATTCAACTTTAGTACGATTTCTAAGTTTTATTAATCGACGTTAGTTATATTGATTACAGTTCAAAATATATTTAAACGAGAGATCTCACTGCGTTTGTGTAGGAATATGTTTGTATTGTTTATTTCTCGGTTCTTCTGAGTTTAGACTGTAAGGGTCGCTGTTGATCAATGAAATGAGTTTGACTTGGGTACCTCCCCAATTCTTATTATTACAGCCTATATCTGCGTGCATGATGGGGGTGGTAGAGAAAGGAGGAGAGATAAATACGAAGAGAGAGGCGAGTGAGAAAGACGCAAAGCTGGAGCTGAGAAAGAGAGGTCACAATGCTGGACACATTTGGATTATTCATCCGTATTAAAGCCGTCAATTTTGCTCGGGATATTATCAATTAAATACGTGTTTCTCTTTTTATAATCATCTTCATTGCAGACGTTATTTTCGTGGGGAAAATCCTCCGATATTAAAATGGGAAATGAAGGATCGTTTGGACTGGATATTCGCATCAAACTGGTACATTGGGGACTGAAATGGCAAGTACTACTGTGTATGGCTGTTTGTTGTTGTCAGGTTGTTAGAGGGCAGATTCGCTATTCTATTCCAGAGGAAATGAAGAAAGGCTCGGTTATTGGGAATGTTGCCCAAGACCTGGGCTTGGAGCTGAAAAGACTGCGGGACGGTCGGGCCCGGATAGTGACCGGAGACAGTATTCAGTACGCAGAGCTAAAAACAGACAAAGGGATTTTGGTCGTAAGCGAGAGAATAGACCGAGAGCAGCTCTGCGGCGATATCTCTCCCTGCAGCTTTAGTTTCGAAATCATACTCGAGAATCCGATGGAACTGCATCACATCACTGTAGAAATTTTAGATGTAAACGATCATATTCCTACGTTTCAGAAAAGCGAAATTAAATTGGAAATTAGCGAATCAGCTGCAGCGGGGGCGCGCTTCCTGCTAGGGAGCGCGGATGACCCCGATGTGGGAGTAAACGCGCTTCAGAATTATATTTTAACACCAAATGATAATTTTATTCTTAAGCAGCACGCGCGCCCGGATGGGGTTAAATATGCCGAAATGGTTCTTCAGAAGCCATTAGATAGGGAAGAGCAGCCTCGCCTTTCTCTGAAGCTGGTCGCTGTGGATGGGGGAAATCCGCAGAAATCCGGAACAGTAAATATAGATGTAACTGTTCTAGATGCTAATGACAATGCTCCCGTGTTTAACCAGTCCGTGTATAGGGCGACAGTGTTGGAAAACGCACCAAAAGGCACATATATCACGACAGTAAATGCGATCGATGCCGATAGTGGCTCTAACGGCATGATAACCTATTCACTCGCTAATCTTAAAGGCAACGTAGCCGACGTTTTCGCTTTAGACGAAAACACTGGTAGAATAACTGTCAGAGGACAAATCGATTTTGAAAAAGCAAAGAAATACGAAATTGGTATTGAAGCAAAGGACCAAGGTGGTCTCGGAGACTCGAGTAAAGTGATAGTGGATATAATTGATGTGAATGACAATGCACCAGTTATAAACGTCATGTCATTCACAAGTCCCGTGTCTGAAGACTCTCCGCCAGGCACAACCATAGCGATACTCAACGCTAAAGATTTAGATTCCGGGGAAAATGGCCTGGTTAGCTGTGTCATTGAACAGAACATCCCCTTTAAAATAAAATCGTCTTTAAGGAACTACTACACGTTGCTAACTGATGCTCATTTAGATCGCGAGACAGTATCTGAATATAACATAACTGTTGTAGCTACTGATTCAGGGTCTCCGCCTCTGTCAAGTCCTAAAACCTTGCGTCTAAGGATCTCTGATGTGAATGACAACGCACCAGTGTTTCCTCAGAGCGTCTATATCGCTCACGTAGTGGAGAATAACTCGCCAGGCCTAGCAATTTACACAGTGAGCGCACGAGATTCTGACTGGAATCAGAACGCTCGAATCTCCTACATTTTGGAAGAAACAGACGTCAGTGGAACGCTGGTGTCTGCGTACGTTTCCGTTAACTCTGACAGCGGAATCATACATGCTGTGCGCTCCTTTGATTATGAGCAGATAAAAAATATCATAATCACCGTGAAAGCTCAAGATGGAGGTTCTCCTCCACTAAGTAGTAATGTGACGGTTAAAATCTTTATCCAAGACCAGAACGACAACGCGCCTCAGATCCTGTACCCAGTACAGACTGGTGTCTCCCTGGTGGCTGAAATGGTGCCTCGTTCAGCAGATGTTGGCTATCTCGTCACTAAAGTGGTCGCTGTTGATGTGGATTCTGGACAGAATGCCTGGCTCTCATATAAACTGCTGAAAGCGACAGACAGGGCGCTGTTTGAAGTGGGCTTACAGAATGGAGAAATAAGAACTGTACGCCAGGTCACTGATAAAGATGCTGTGAAACAAAGACTCACTGTTGTAGTGGAGGACAACGGGCAGCCCTCTCGCTCAGCTACAGTCAATGTTAATGTGGCGGTGGCGGACAGTTTCCCGGATGTGCTCTCAGAATTCACTGACTTTACGCACGACAAGGATTACAATGACAACCTGACTTTTTATTTAGTCTTGGCCTTGGCTGTAGTTTCCTTCCTCTTTGTTTCATCTTTAGTAGTTGTAATATCAGTAAAAGTCTACAGATGGAGACAATCTCGTATTTTCTATCAGTCCAATCTCCCGGTTATTCCGTATTATCCACCGCGTTACGCAGACCCAGGAGGTACAGGAACTCTGCAGCACGTGTACAATTACGAGGTGTGCATGACAACTGACTCGCGGAAGAGTGACTGTAAGTTCCTCAGACCTTGTAGTCAGAGCGTGCTAATGGTGGACCCCAGTTCTACAGACACCATGCAGCGCGTGCAGAAAGAACATGATCTTCTGGAAGACAGCGATTCTTCAGCGGAGGTGAGACCAATGTTCTAATAAACATTTTCTTACATTTCACGTTGTATTCATTCATTCATCAGTGTTTTTATTTGGATTACCTCTGACTAAGGATTGTATTCAAACAAATGGTCATGGAATATTAAATTGCTTATTTTGTTAATGGTGTTCGCTGATGTAAGGGATAGTTTATTTTTACATTGACACCGTTATCTGAAAAATACTGAAAATGAAGGTGATTTCAGGAAATTGCGGGTTTACATTGTGAAATGGTTTGATATAGAACATTTTTGATGCATTCCTTATTTTGAACTCCAAGTGCCGCTGTTGGTCAGGGAAGCGCTGGAGGCTCGGAAAAAGGCAGCACCTCCCATTATTTCGCATTTTATTGGACAGTTCCTCAGGGAGAGTCTCTCGCTCTCATTCCTATTCTGCGTTAAGGCCGTGGGTAGAGACTCGTGTGAAACATATCCGGATATTGTGCATTGCGATATCTTGTTCGTAATACGAAGCAACTTGTTTAAAACGTTGATTTCTGCATTTCGTTACTTACAATGTGGAACCGGGGGATTTGGCTGCTTGGCCTGGATCGTGGAAATGCTGGACATTATTCTCTGAAATCGCAGGTACAAGCCTTTCTTATTATTTTCCTCTTCGATGCTATTTGCGGACAGATTCGATACTCTGTCCCAGAAGAAATGAAGAAGGGGTCGTTTGTCGGCAATTTAGCCCAGGATTTGGGAATCGAGCCGAAAAGAATGAAATCGGGCGGTGCTCGCATTGTTAGCGAGGACAGCAGCCAGTACATTGAGCTAAATTTAGACAAAGGGATTCTGGTGGTCAGAGAGAAGATAGACAGAGAAGAGCTTTGCGGACAAACATCACCGTGTAGTTTAAGTTTTGAAATGATAATGTCAAATCCGATGCAGTTGCACAGTGTTGTTGTGGAAATATTGGATGTGAACGACAATGCTCCCTCCTTTGCCGAGAAAGAAATTAAATTAGAAGTCCTTGAATCGGCGCTGCCGGGGACACAGATATTACAGGAAAGCGCCACGGATCGTGATGTTGGCATCAATGCGCTACAGAGCTACACGTTACACCCTACAGATAATTTCAATATTAAAATCCAAAGCAGCCCAGGCGGTATCAAGTACGTAGAGATGTTTCTGAACGCGCCGTTAGATCGGGAGAAAGAGGACAGTCTCTTTGTCACACTTACCGCGGTGGACGGCGGAGAGCCGCAAAGAACTGGTTCCGTTAGAATAAACATATTAGTGCTGGATGCGAATGACAATGTACCGGTATTTACGCAAGCCGTTTATAAAGCGGAGGTAATGGAGAATACTTCAAAGGGGGCATTAGTAACCACGGTAACTGCCACCGATGCAGACGAAGGTTCTTACGGTCATGTGACCTATCATTTTTCTCGCACATCAGATGAGAATATGGAGCTGTTTGCAGTAGATGAAAATACGGGTGACATAACAGTGAAAGGAGAAATTGACTTTGAAAAGAGCAAACATTTTGAGCTCAGTGTACAAGCAAAGGACCAAGGGGGGCATATGCATTCCAGTAAAGTAATTATTGATGTTATTGATGTAAACGACAATGTCCCCGTGATAGCCCTTACTTCATTCTCCAGTTCAGTGTCTGAAGATTCACTGAGCGGAAGTACTGTGGCGATTGTTAATGTCAAAGATCTAGACTCGGGGAAAAACGGTCGAGTAGATTGTTCAATTAACAAAAATATTCCATTTACGATTAAATCTTCTTTAAGAAACTATTATACGTTGTTGACAGACGGTGCATTAGACAGGGAGCGACAAGGAGAATACAATATAACATTCACGGCAGTGGACGAGGGAATACCGCCACTCTCTAGCAGCAAAACCATCACCCTTAAAATCTCCGACGTGAACGACAACGCGCCTGTGTTTGAGTCGCGCACTCCCACTGCCAGTGTGACTGAAAACAATGCACCCGGGACCTCTATATTTTCTGTGCAGGCGCGCGACTCTGATTGGAATCAGAACGCTCGTATCTCCTACATTCTTTTAGACTCGCAGATCGGTGGAGTCCCTGTATCGTCCTACATTTCTGTTAACTCTGAGAGTGGTGTCATGCATGCGGTTCGCTCTTTTGACTACGAACAAATTAAAACATTTGATGTACACATTAAAGCGCAAGATGGGGGCTCTCCGCCTCTCAGCAGCAACACAACGGTAAAAATCAACATCCTAGACCAGAACGACAACGCGCCTCAGATCCTGTACCCAGTACAGACTGGCGTTTCTCTGGTGGCTGAAATGGTGCCTCGTTCAGCAGATGTTGGCTATCTTGTCACTAAAGTGGTCGCTGTTGATGTGGACTCGGGACAGAATGCCTGGCTCTCATATAAACTGCTGAAAGCGACAGACAGGGCGCTGTTTGAAGTGGGTTTACAGAATGGAGAAATAAGAACTGTACGCCAGGTCACTGATAAAGATGCTGTGAAACAAAGACTCACTGTTGTAGTGGAGGACAACGGGCAGCCCTCTCGCTCAGCTACAGTCAATGTGAACGTGGCGGTGGCGGACAGCTTCCCGGAAGTTCTCTCGGAATTCTCTGACTTTACGCACGACAAGGATTACAACGAAAACCTGACATTTTATTTAGTCTTGGCCTTGGCTGTAGTTTCCTTCCTCTTTGTTTCATCTTTAGTAGTTATAATATCAGTAAAAGTCTACAGATGGAGACAATCTCGCATCTTCTATCAGTCCAATCTCCCGGTTATTCCGTATTATCCACCGCGTTACGCAGACGCTGGAGGTACAGGAACTCTGCAGCACGTGTACAATTACGAGGTGTGCATGACAACTGACTCGCGGAAGAGTGACTGTAAATTTCTCAGGCCTTGTAGTCAGAGCGTGCTAATGGTGGACCCCAGTTCTACAGACACCATGCAGCGCGCGCAGCAAGAGAAAATAATTCTGGACGAACCGGATTCACCCGATCAGGTGAGGGAATCTAAGATTAATATATTGAGCTCATTTTGGTAAATATAGTTTTCGTTATGTCTTTGTTTTATGATGATGATAATAATAATAATTTGTTATATGATTATAATTATTATTATTGGTTGCCTACCTGTTTAGTTATTCAATATCCCTGTATGAGCTGATAATGGAAACACCTTTAAAATAGGTATATTCGATTTTGCTGCTGTTATTTTTCCCCTGAAGAGGTTTTCCTTCCATTTGGCAATTTTTGCGTTTTACTTGTGTCTTTCACCAGCAAAACTAGACACTGCTTATACAACCGCTATTGTATGAAGGAGTAGTGTGCTTGCTCTTACATCTTCTTTAATTAGAAGGTGACCACCGCTTTTAGTGGTGCCTTTATATAAGAAGGATATTGTTTCCACAAGACGCATGCGTGGGCCTCGATTGTTTATTTAATAATTGTTGGTCCTTTTGCCTCCTGTGTGCATTTCAGCACATCGGACAGCGCACTATCTGGATAATTCCTCCAGGATGTGCGCATCAGTGATAGCGAGTTTATCGTCGCACTACAACAAGAGCACGTTATCTACATCACAGCATTTTTAAAATCATGCCTTTTATATCAATTCACTTTAAATTGATTGTCGCATTGAATTCCATCTCTGAATCTGTTAAGCTTTTAAATAAGATATGTTGATAATTTCCTATGTATGCATAATTCAACTTTAGTACGATTTCTAAGTTTTATTCATCGACGTTAGTTATATTGATTACAGTTAAAAATATATTTAAACGAGAGACTTCTCTGCGTTTGTGTAGGAATATGTTTGTATTGTTTATTTCTCGGTTCTTCTGAGTTTAGACTGTAAGGGTCGCTGTTGATCAATGAAATGAGTTTGACTTGGGTACCTCCCCTATTCTTATTAGTGTGGTCTATATCTGCGTGTATGAGGGGGGTGGTAGAGAGCGGAGGAGAGAGAAATACGAAGAGAGAGGGGAATGAGAAAGACGCAAAGCTGGAGCTGAGAAAGAGAGGTCAAAATGCTGGAAACATTTGGATTATTCATCCGTATTAAAGCCGTCAATTTTGCTCGGGATATTATCAATTAAATACGTGTTTCTCTTTTTATAATCATCGTCATTGCAGACGTTATTTTCGTGGGGAAAATCCTCCGATATTAAAATGGGAAATGAAGGATCGTTTGGACTGGATATTCGCATCAAACTGGTACATTGGGGACTGAAATGGCAAGTACTACTTTTTATGGCTGTTTGTTGTTGTCAGGTTGTTAGAGGGCAGATTCGCTATTCTATTCCAGAGGAAATGAAGAAAGGCTCGGTTATTGGGAATGTTGCCCAAGACCTGGGCTTGGAGCTGAAAAGACTGCGGGACGGAAGGGCCCGGATCGTGACCGGAGACAGTATTCAGTACGCAGAGCTAAAAACAGACAAAGGGATTTTGATCGTAAGCGAGAGAATAGACCGAGAGCAGCTCTGCGGGGATATCTCTCCCTGCAGCTTTAGTTTCGAAATCATACTCGAGAATCCGATGGAACTGCATCACATCACTGTAGAAATTTTAGATGTGAACGATCATGTTCCTACGTTTCAGAAAAACGAAATTAAATTAGAAATTAGCGAATCAGCTGCAGCGGGAGCGCGCTTTCTGCTAGGGAGCGCGGATGACCCCGATGTGGGAGTAAACGCGCTCCAGAATTATATTTTAACACCGAATGATAATTTTGTTCTGAAGCAGCACGCAGGTCCGGACGGGGTTAAATATGCAGAAATGGTTCTTCAGAAGCCATTAGATAGGGAAGAGCAGCCCCGCCTATCTCTAAAGCTGGTCGCTGTGGATGGCGGAAATCCGCAGAAATCCGGAACAGTAAATATAGATGTAACTGTTCTAGATGCTAATGACAATGCTCCCGTGTTTAACCAGTCCGTGTATAGGGCGACAGTGTTGGAAAACGCACCAAAAGGCACATATATCACGACAGTAAATGCGAGCGATGCCGATAGCGGCTCTAACGGCATAATAACCTTTTCACTCGCCAAAAATAAAGCCGTCGTGGCCGACGTTTTCGCTTTAGACGAAAACACCGGTATAATAACTGTCAGAGGACAAATCGATTTTGAAAAAGCTAAGAAATACGAAATTGGTATTGAAGCAAAGGACCAAGGTGGTCTTGGAGACTCGAGTAAAGTGATAGTGGATATAATTGATGTGAATGACAATGCACCAGTTATAAATGTCATGTCATTCACAAGTCCCGTGTCTGAAGACTCTCCGCCTGGGACAACCATAGCGATACTTAACGCTAAAGATTTAGATTCCGGGGAAAATGGCCTGGTTAGCTGTGTCATTGAACAGAACATCCCCTTTAAAATAAAATCGTCTTTAAGGAACTACTACACGTTGCTAACTGATGCTCATTTAGATCGCGAGACAGTATCTGAATATAACATAACTGTTGTAGCTACTGATTCAGGGTCTCCTCCTCTGTCAAGTCCTAAAACCTTGCGTCTAAAGATCTCTGATGTGAATGACAACGCACCAGTGTTTCCACAGAGCGTCTATATCGCTCACGTAGTGGAGAATAACTCACCAGGCCTAGCAATTTACACAGTGAGCGCACGAGATTCCGACTGGAATCAGAACGCTCGAATCTCCTACATTTTGGAAGAAACAGACGTCAGTGGAACGCCGGTGTCTGCGTACGTTTCCGTTAACTCTGACAGCGGAATCATACATGCTGTGCGCTCCTTTGATTATGAGCAGATAAAAAATATCAGAATCAACGTGAAAGCTCAAGATGGAGGTTCTCCTCCACTAAGTAGTAATGTGACGGTTAAAATCTTTATCCAAGACCAGAACGACAACGCGCCACAGATTCTCTACCCTGTACAGACTGGCGTCTCCCTGGTGGCTGAAATGGTGCCTCGTTCAGCAGATGTTGGCTATCTTGTCACTAAAGTGGTCGCTGTTGATGTGGACTCTGGGCAGAATGCCTGGCTCTCATATAAACTGCTGAAAGCGACAGACAGGGCGTTGTTTGAAGTGGGTTTAAAGAATGGAGAAATAAGAACTGTACGCCAGGTCACTGATAAAGATGCTGTGAAACAAAGACTTACTGTTGTAGTGGAGGACAACGGGCAGCCCTCTCGCTCAGCTACAGTCAATGTTAACGTGGCGGTGGCGGACAGCTTCCCGGAAGTGCTCTCAGAATTCACTGACTTTACGCACGACAAGGAATACAATGACAACCTGACTTTTTATTTAGTCTTGGCCTTGGCTGTAGTTTCTTTCTTCTTTGTTTCATCTTTAGTAGTTATAATATCAATAAAGGTCTACAGATGGAGACAATCTCGCGTCTTCTATCAGTCCAATCTCCCGGTTATTCCGTATTATCCACCGCGTTACGCAGACGCTGGAGGTACAGGAACTCTGCAGCACGTGTACAATTACGAGGTGTGCATGACAACTGACTCGCGGAAGAGTGACTGTAAGTTCCTCAGACCTTGTAGTCAGAGCGTGCCAATGGTGGACCCCAGTTCTACAGACACCATGCAGCGCGCGCAGAAAGAACACGATCTTCTGGAAGACAGCGATTCTTCAGCGGAGGTGAGACCAATGTTCTAATAAACATTTTCTTAGATTTCACGTTGTATTAATTCATTCATCAGTGTTTTTATTTGGATTACCTCTGACTAAGGATTGTATTCAAACAAATGGTCATGGAATATTAAATTGCTTATTTTGCTAATGCTGTTCGCTGATGTAAGGGATAGTTTATTTTTACATTGACACCGTTATCTGAAAAATACTGAAAATGAAGGTGATTTCAGGAATTTGCGGATTTACATGTTGAAATGGTTTGATATAGAACATTTTTGATGCATTCCTTATTTTGAACTCCAAGTGCCGCTGTTGGTCAGGGAAGCACTGGAGGCTCGAAAAAAGGCAGCACCTCCCATTATTTCGCATTTTATTGGACAGTTCCTCAGGAGAGTTTGTCGCTCTCATTCCTATTCTGCGTTAAGGTCGTGGGTAGAGACTCGTGTGAAACATATCCGGATTTTGTGCATTGCGATGTCTTGTTCGTAATACGAAGCAACTTGTTTAAAACGTTGATTTCTGCATTTCGTTACTTACAATGTGGAACCGGGGGATTTGGCTGCTTGGCCTGGATCGTGGAAATGCTGGACATTATTCGCTGAAATCGCAGGTACAAGCCTTTCTTATTATTTGCCTCTTCGATGTTATTTGCGGACAGATTCGATACTCTGTCCCAGAAGAAATGAAGAAGGGGTCGTTTGTCGGCAATTTAGCCCAGGATTTGGGAATCGAGCCGAAAAGAATGAAATCGGGCGGTGCTCGCATTGTTAGCGAGGACAGCAGCCAGTACATTGAGCTAAATTTAGACAAAGGGATTCTGGTGGTCAGAGAGAAGATAGACAGAGAAGAGCTTTGCGGACAAACATCACCGTGTAGTTTAAGTTTTGAGATGATTATGTCAAATCCGATGCAGTTGCATAGTGTTGTTGTGGAAATATTGGATGTGAACGACAATGCTCCCTCCTTTGCCGATAAAGAAATTAAATTAGAAGTATTTGAATCGGCGCTGCCGGGGACTCAGATATTACAGGAAAGCGCCACGGATCGTGATGTTGGTATCAATGCGCTACAGAGCTACACGTTACACCCTACAGATCATTTCAATATTAAAATCCAAAGCAGCCCAGACGGTACCAAGTACGTAGAGATGTTTCTGCACGCGCCTTTAGATCGGGAGAAAGAGACAGTCTCTTTGTCACACTTACCGCGGTGGACGGCGGAGAGCCGCAGAGAACTGGTTCCGTTAGAATAAACATATTAGTGCTGGATGCGAATGACAATGTACCGGTATTTACGCAAGCCGTTTATAAAGCGGAGGTAATGGAGAATACTTCAAAGGGGGCATTAGTAACCACGGTAACTGCCACCGATGCAGACGAAGGTTCTAACGGTCATGTGACCTATCATTTTTCTCGCGCGTCAGATGAGAATACGGAGCTGTTTGCAGTAGATGAAAATACGGGTGATATAACAGTGAAAGGAGAAATTGACTTTGAAAAGAGCAAACATTTTCAACTCAGTGTACAAGCAAAGGACCAAGGGGGGCATATAGATTCAACGAAAGTAATTGTTGATGTTATTGATGTAAACGACAATGCCCCCGTGATAGCCCTTACTTCATTCTCTAGTTCAGTGTCTGAAGATTCATTGAGCGGAAGTACTGTGGCAATTGTTAATGTCAAAGATCTAGACTCAGGGAAAAACGGTCGAGTAGATTGTTCAATTAACAAAAATATTCCATTTACGATTAAATCTTCTTTAAAAAACTATTACACGTTGTTGACAGACGGTGCATTAGACAGGGAGCGACAAGGAGAATACAATATAACATTCACGGCAGTGGACGAGGGAATACCGCCACTTTCTAGCACCAAAACCATCACCCTTAAAATCTCCGACGTGAACGACAACGCGCCTGTGTTTGAGTCGCGCACGCCCACTGGCAGTGTGACTGAAAACAATGCACCCGGGACCTCTATATTTTCTGTGCAGGCACGCGACTCTGATTGGAATCAGAACGCTCGTATCTCCTACATTCTTTTAGACTCGGAGATCGGTGGAGTCCTGTATCGTCCTACATTTCTGTTAACTCTGAGAGTGGTGTCATACATGCGGTGCGATCTTTTGATTACGAACAAATTAAAACATTTGATGTACACATTAAAGCGCAAGATGGGGGCTCTCCGCCTCTCAGCAGCAACACAACGGTAAAAATCAACATCCTAGACCAGAACGACAACGCGCCTCAGATCCTGTACCCAGTACAGACTGGCGTCTCTCTGGTGGCTGAAATGGTGCCTCGTTCAGCAGATGTTGGCTATCTTGTCACTAAAGTGGTCGCTGTTGATGTGGACTCTGGACAGAATGCCTGGCTCTCATATAAACTGCTGAAAGCGACAGACAGGGCGCTGTTTGAAGTGGGCTTACAGAATGGAGAAATAAGAACTGTACGCCAGGTCACTGATAAAGATGCTGTGAAACAAAGACTCACTGTTGTAGTGGAGGACAACGGGCAGCCCTCTCGCTCAGCGACAGTCAATGTTAACGTGGCGGTGGCGGACAGCTTTCCGGAAGTGCTCTCGGAATTCACTGACTTTACGCACGACAAGGATTACAATGAAAACCTGACTTTTTATTTAGTCTTGGCCTTGGCTGTAGTTTCCTTCCTCTTTGTGTCATCTTTAGTTGTTATCATATCAGTAAAAGTCTACAGATGGAGACAATCACGCGTCTTCTATCAGTCCAATCTCCCTGTTATTCCGTATTATCCACCGCGTTACGCAGACCCAGGAGGTACAGGAACTCTGCAGCACGTGTACAATTACGAGGTGTGCATGACAACTGACTCGCGGAAGAGTGACTGTAAGTTCCTCAGACCTTGTAGTCAGAGTGTGCTAATGGTGGACCCCAGTTCTACAGACACCATGCAGCGCGTGCAGAAAGAGAAAAGCATTCTGGACGAACCGGATTCACCCGATCAGGTGAGGGAAGCTTAAATTAATAAATTGTTCTCATTTTGGTAAATATTGTTGTCGTTATGTCTTTGTTTTATGATGATGATAATAATAATAATAATAATTATTGCTATTTTTTGTTTTTAGTAGTTGCGTACCTGTGTTTAGGTAGTAAATATCCATGTATGAGCTGATATGGGAATCACCTTTAAGATTTATATGACATTTTTGCTGCTGCTATTTCCCTCCTGAAGAGGGTTTCCTTCCCTTTGGCAAGCTCTTCATTTTACTCATATCTTTCACCGGCAAAACTAGACACTGTGTATATCACCTATATTGTATGGAGGGGTAGTGTGCTTGTTCTTCAATTTCTTTAATGACCACACGACCGAGGTCAGTGGAATTAGCCTTTGGTACAGCATAGTAAGAAAGCTCAGTTCAGCAGCATCAACAACATCAGATATAGACAGACATCAGCATCATCACACATTAGACACAATGACTAGTAAGACAAACAATATTCACAGACAGTCACAAGACAGTATTCACAGACAATATTTACAAAATTGGTATAAGTGCTTAAGTGTAGGTGCATCTGTCATGGTTAGTGAGAAGAGTTCAGAGTCCTTATTGCAGTGGCAAATAAATTGTTTTTAAAAGTAGATGACTTGGTGGACAGAAACCTGTAGCACCTCCCAGAGGGCCAGATCAGCTGGTAGAGGTGGTGAGCAGGATGAGAGGGGTCAGAGATGATTTCCTTTGCCCTTTTGATTGTGCATTTGTGATATAGAGATTCTACTGATGGGAGGGGGGAGCCAATAATATTTGATGATTTATTGACAATGCGCTGCAGTGTTTTGCATGTTTGACTGTCTGTGCTACCGTACCAGACTGTTATGGATGAGGTGAGGATGCTTTCAATGATGGACATGTAAAAGTGGAACAAGAAGTGTTGTTTTACTCTGAATTTGTTGAGCTGTCTTAAGAAAAACAGTCTTTGCTGGGCTTTTTTGTGATTTGTTCAGAAATTATGCTCCATTGACTGTGTTCCTGATGTGGGTAACAAAAAAATTGAATGAGTCAGTGATGGTTATGCACTCTTCTGAGATCTGAAGTCTATGATGAGTCTTGTGTTTTGAAAGTGTTGAGCTGGAGGTTGTTGTCAACGCAGCAAGCAACTGCTTGGGCTACCTGCTCATGGTATCGGTCTTCCTTGTTGTTGGTTATGTGTCCTATTATGGTTGTGTCATCTGCATATTTGAGGATGGCGATGGTGATGTGAAGTAGTTTGTGCAGAGGGAGAAGGGCAGGGTAAGAAGACACAGCCCTGGGGGGCACCTGTGCTGAGGGTCAGAGGGCGAGATGAAAGGTTATTCACCTTGACCCTCTGTTGCCTTCTCCACAGGAAGCTCTGGATCCAGTGGCATATGCAGGGGTCAGAATTCATGTCAAACAGTTTATTGAAGTGTTTGACCAAGTTTATGATATTGAAGGCCAAGGTAAAGTTGATGAACAGGATGCGGGCGTAGGTGTTAAGGGCTTATATCTTCTTTAATTAGAAGGTGACCACCGCTTTGTTTTAGTGGTGCATTTATGTCTGAAGCATATTGGTTCCACAAGCCACATGCTTGTGCCTTGATCAAATGTATTTAATTATGGTTGGTGGTACTTTTGCCTGTTGTGTGCATTTCAGCACAATGGACAACGCAATATCCGGATAATTCATTGAGGTTGTGAGTTATTGTGAGTTTATAGTCACACTACAATACTGCTCCGGACTCTAAGAACACATTATCCACATAACATTTTTGCAATGATACCTTTTACAGGTATTCACTTTAAATGGGTATCTTAAATAAGATATGTTAATCATTTCCTGTGCATGCGTATCTGAACAATTCGTGAGATTCCTACGTTTTATTCATCGACGTCAGTTATACTGATGACTGATTTCTGTTAAAACTATATTTAAACGAGAGACCACGTTTCAGCACATCGGACAGCGCAATATCTGGATAATTCCTCGAGGATGTGCGCATCAGTGATAGCGAGTTAATAGTCGCACTCCAACATTCTTCTGGACCCTAAGAGCACGTTATCTACATAACAGTATTTTTTAAATCATGCCTTTTATACGAATTCACTTAAAATTGGTTGTCGTATTGAGTTCCATCTCTGAATCTGTTAAGCTTTTAAATAAGATATGTTAATAATTTCCTATGTATGCATAATTCAACTTTAGTAAGATTTCTAAGTTTGATTCATCGACGTTAGTTATATTGATTACAGTTAAAAATATATTTAAACGAGAGACCTCACTGCGTTTGTGTAGGAATATGTTTGTATTGTTTATTTCTCGGTTCTTCTGAGTTTAGACTGTAAGGGTCGCTGTTGATCAATGAAATGAGTTTGACTTTGGTACCTCCCCTATTCCTATTATTACAGCCTATATCTGCGTGTATGGGCAGGGTGGTATAGAGCGGAGGAGAGAGAAATACGGAGTGAGAGGAGGAGTGAGAAAGACGCAAAGCTGGAGCTGAGAAAGAGAGGTCACAATGCTGGAAACATTTGGATTATTCATCCGTATTAAAGCGATAGATTTTGCTCGGGATATTATCAATTAAATACGTGTATTTACTTTGGTACCTCCCCTATTCCTATTATTACAGTCTATATCTGCGTGTATGGGTAGGGTGGTAGACAGCGGAGGAGAGAGAAATACGGAGTGAGAGGAGGAATGAGAAAGACGCAAGGCAATTCAGGTCACAATGCTGGAAGCATTCGGATTATTCATCCTTGCTAAAACAGCCAATTTTGTTCTGCATATTATCAATTAAATTGGCGTTCCTCTTTTCGTAATTATCGCCGTCGCAGACGTTATTGTTGTGGGGAAAATCATCCAATAGAAAATGGGAAATGAAGGATCGTTTGGACTGGATATTCGCATCAAACTGGTACATTGGGGACTGAAATGGCAAGTACTGCTTTTTATGGCTGTTTGTTGTTGTCAGGTTGTAAGAGGGCAGATTCGCTATTCTATTCCAGAGGAAATGAAGAAAGGCTCGGTTATTGGGAATGTTGCGCAAGACCTGGGCTTGGAGCTGAAAAGACTGCGGGACGGACGTGCCCGGATCGTGACCGGAGACAGTGTTCAGTATGCAGAGCTAAAAACAGACAAAGGGATTTTGGTCGTAAGCGAGAGAATAGACCGAGAGCAGCTCTGCGGCGATATCTCTCCCTGCAGCTTTAGTTTCGAAATCATACTCGAGAATCCGATGGAACTGCATCACATCACTGTAGAAATTTTAGATGTAAACGATCATGTTCCTACGTTTCAGAAAAACGAAATTAAATTAGAAATTAGCGAATCAGCTGCAGTGGGAGCGCGCTTCTTTCTAGGGAGCGCGGATGACCCCGATGTGGGAGTAAACGCGCTTCAGAATTATATTTTAACACCGAATGATAATTTTGTTCTGAAGCAGCACGCAGGTCCGGATGGGATTAAATCTGCAGAAATGGTTCTTCAGAAGCCATTAGATAGGGAAGAGCAGCCCCGCCTTTCTCTAAAGCTAATCGCTGTGGATGGCGGAAATCCGCAGAAATCCGGAACAGTAAATATAGATGTAACTGTTCTAGATGCTAATGACAATGCTCCCGTGTTTAACCAGTCCGTGTATAGGGCGACAGTGTTGGAAAACGCACCAAAAGGCACATATATCACGACAGTAAATGCGAGCGATGCCGATAGTGGCTCTAACGGCATGATAACCTATTCACTCCCCAATCTTAAAGCCGTCGTGGCCGACGTTTTTGCTTTAGACGAAAACACCGGTATAATAACTGTCAGAGGACAAATCGATTTTGAAAAAGCAAAGAAATACGAAATTGGTATTGAAGCAAAGGACCAAGGTGGTCTCGGAGACTCGACTAAAGTGATAGTGGATATAATTGATGTGAATGACAATGCACCAGTTATAAATGTCATGTCATTCACAAGTCCCGTGTCTGAAGACTCTCCGCCTGGGACAACCATAGCAATACTCAACGCTAAAGATTTAGATTCTGGGGAAAATGGCCTGGTTAGCTGTGTCATTGAACAGAACATCCCCTTTAAAATAAAATCGTCTTTAAGGAACTACTACACGTTGCTAACTGATGCTCATTTAGATCGCGAGACAGTATCTGAATATAACATAACTGTTGTAGCTACTGATTCAGGGTCTCCTCCTCTGTCAAGTCCTAAAACCTTGCGGCTAAAGATCTCTGATGTGAATGACAACGCACCAGTGTTTTCTCAGAGCGTCTATATCGCTCACGTAGTGGAGAATAACTCACCAGGCCTAGCAATTTACACAGTGAGCGCACGAGATTCCGACTGGAATCAGAACGCTCGAATCTCCTACATTTTGGAAGAAATAGACGTCAGTGGAACGCCGGTGTCTGCGTACGTTTCCGTTAACTCTGACAGCGGAATCATACATGCTGTGCGCTCCTTTGATTATGAGCAGATAAAAAATATCAGAATCACCGTGAAAGCCCAAGATGGAGGTTCTCCTCCACTCAGCAGCAATGTGACCGTGAATATATCTATCCAAGACCAGAATGACAACGCGCCTCAGATCCTGTACCCAGTACAGACTGGCGTCTCTCTGGTGGCTGAAATGGTGCCTCGTTCAGCAGATGTTGGCTATCTTGTCACTAAAGTGGTCGCTGTTGATGTGGACTCTGGGCAGAATGCCTGGCTCTCATATAAACTACTGAAAGCGACAGACAGGGCGCTGTTTGAAGTGGGCTTACAGAATGGAGAAATAAGAACTGTACGCCAGGTCACTGATAAAGATGCTGTGAAACAAAGATTAACTATAGTAGTGGAGGACAACGGGCAGCCCTCTCGCTCAGCTACAGTCAATGTTAACGTGGCGGTGGCGGACAGTTTCCCGGAAGTGCTCTCGGAATTCACTGACTTTACGCACGACAAGGATTACAATGACAACCTGACGTTGTATCTAGTCTTGGCCTTGGCTGTAGTTTCCTTCTTATTCGTGTCATCTTTAGTTGTTATAATATCAGTAAAAGTCTACAGATGGAGACAATCTCGCATCTTCTATCAGTCCAATCTCCCGGTTATTCCGTATTATCCACCGCGTTACGCAGACGCTGGAGGTACAGGAACTCTGCAGCACGTGTACAATTACGAGGTGTGCATGACAACCGACTCGCGGAAGAGTGACTGTAAGTTCCTCAGGCCTTGTAGTCAGAGCGTGCTAATGGTGGACCCCAGTTCTACAGACACCATGCAACGCGTGCAGAAAGAGAAAAACATTCTGGACGAACCAGACTCTCCATTGGAGGTGAGTTATTCGTGGTTTACACGCATATATCCACATGTCCATATTTATTTTTACGCATAACATGTAATGTCTTGAAAATAGCATTGTTTACATATCCTGATCCGAGAAACATCTGAAGATCTGGTCTCATGTTTTCCCATGTCCCATGTGTGTTATATTCATATTTATAAGAAGAGCTTTGGCATATTGTTATGTAGTATTCATTTATAAAATTAATTCATTAATAATTATAAATTAAGTTCATTGCTAACTTATTATTGACTAATCTCTGTCATTATTATTAATTGTATATTCCCTCAAGCTGACGACAACGTTAAGTTCAGCATTTGTTTTATACTCCATCTCTCCTTCAACTGCACTATATTGTGCACTTCATCCGTATTGACTATGGAATTTAAGATTGTGATACATTTTCCTGGGTAAAACAGCATTTGTGCAATCTATGTCACAGCTAAGCTAATAAATATTACACCACTGAAGTGTGTATGTGTGTGTGTGTGTGTGTGTGTGTGTGTGTGTGTGTGTGTGTGTGTGTGTGTGTGTGTCCGCGCGTGTGTGCGCGCGTGTGTGCATGCGTCTGTATGGGGATTCATTTGAACCTCTATTCGGCTTTGTTCTCGCCCTTCTGAGTTTGGACTCTAAGTGCCGCTGTTGGTCAGCGGAGCGCGCGCTGGTGCGCTTTAGTAGCGGAGAACACTCCCCTCCCGCTGTGCTTTATAAAACCGTCTGGGTGACAGAGTGCACAGTGTTCCGGGAGGTGGATTACAGACACTTAGTTGATGTGTTAGCCGAGGAGGATATGTATAAATAACAAATAATTACCCTCTAAACTTGAAAAATCAGGAGCTAACATCATTTTTTGGACACACGTCGCCTAATAATGGAAAGGAAAGGAATTTGTCGACATACAAATGCAAGATGGCAATTTCTTTCGAGACTGAAATGGCAAGTACTGATCATCTTTATTACGTATTTTAGTCACGTTGTTATTGGACAAATTCGCTATTCTATTCCAGAGGAAATGAAGACAGGTTCGTTTGTGGGAAATATCGCACAAGACCTGGGCTTAGATGTGAAAAGACTGCGGGACGGACGTGCCCGGATCGTGACCGGAGACAGTATTCAATACGCAGAGCTAAAAACAGACAAAGGGATTTTGGTCGTAAGCGAGAGAATAGACCGAGAGCAGCTCTGCGGCGATATCTCTCCCTGCAGCTTTAGTTTCGAAATAATTATCGAGAATCCGATTGAACTGCATCGTGTTACTGTGGAGATTTTAGATGTGAACGATAATGCTCCAATGTTCGAAAATAATAATATTAAATTAGAAATTAGCGAATCAGCTGCAGTAGGAGCGCGCTTCCTGCTAGGGAGCGCGGATGATCCCGATGTGGGAGTAAACGCGCTTCAGAATTATATTTTAACACCGAATGATAATTTCATACTGAAGCAGCACGCGCGTCCGGATGGGGTTAAATCTGCAGAAATGGTTCTTCAGAAGCCATTAGATAGGGAAGAACAGCCCCGTCTTTCTCTAAAGCTAATCGCTGTGGATGGCGGAAATCCACAGAAATCTGGAACAGTAATTATAGATGTAACTGTTCTCGATGTTAATGACAATGCTCCCGTGTTTAACCAGTCCGTGTATAGGGCGACAGTGTTGGAAAATTCACCCGAAGGTTCGCTGGTAACGGTAGTTAATGCGAGTGATCCAGATACTGGATCAGATGGTCAAGTACGTTATTCTTTTTCCAAACTCAAAGGCAACCTTGGGGAAATATTTCGTTTAGACGAAATCACGGGTGTCCTTTCTGTCGCCGGCGTGATAGATTTTGAAAAGGCACAGAAATATGAAATTAGCATTCGAGCAAAGGACCAGGGCGGGCTTGCAGATTCCAGCAATATAATTGTGGAAGTAGTTGATGTGAATGACAACGCACCAGTGATAAATGCCATGTCTTTTTCTAGCCCTGTACCGGAGAATTCTCCACCTGGAACCACTATCGCAATAATAAATGTGAAAGATGCGGATTCAGGAAACAATGGTGCGGTGATTTGCTCTATAAACAATAAAAATCTCCCATTTAAAATCGCATCGTCCTTGACCAACTACTACACTGTAGTCACAGATGGCGTGTTGGACCGGGAGACGGTCTCAGATTACAATATAACTATAACCGCCACCGATTCTGGTTCGCCGCCGCTCGCTAGTACAAAAACCTTGAACCTTAAAGTGTCTGATGTTAACGACAATCCTCCGGTATTTGATAAACGCGCCTATTCGACATATGTCGCAGAAAACAACTCTCCGGGACTGTCTGTATTTACCCTGAGAGCTAAGGACTCTGACTGGAATCAGAATGCTCGAGTATCTTACCTTCTGGAAGACACTCAGATCGGCGGAACACCGGTGTCCTCTTACATCTCCATGAACTCAGACACCGGGGTTGTTTATGCAGTTCGCTCTTTTGATTATGAGCAAATTAAAGAATTTATCATTCATGTGAAAGCGCAGGATGGGGGCTCTCCGCCTCTCAGCAGTAATGCGACTCTGACTATTTCCATTAAAGACCAGAACGACAACGCGCCTCAGATCCTCTACCCAGTACAGACTGGCGTCTCTCTGGTGGCTGAAATGGTGCCTCGTTCAGCAGATGTTGGCTATCTTGTCACTAAAGTGGTTGCTGTCGATGTGGACTCTGGACAGAATGCCTGGCTCTCATATAAACTGATGAAAGCGACAGACAGGGCGCTGTTTGAAGTGAGTTTACAGAATGGAGAAATAAGAACTCTGCGCCAGGTCACTGATAAAGATGCTGTGAAACAGAGACTCACTGTTGTAGTGGAGGACAACGGGCAGCCCTCTCGCTCAGCTACAGTCAATGTTAATGTGGCGGTGGCGGACAGCTTTCCGGAAGTGCTCTCGGAATTCACTGACTTTACGCACGACAAGGATTACAATGACAACCTGACATTTTATTTAGTTTTGGCCTTGGCTGTAGTTTCCTTCCTCTTTGTTTCATCTTTAGTAGTTATAATATCAGTAAAAGTCTACAGGTGGAGACAATCTCGCATCTTCTATCAGTCCAATCTCCCGGTTATTCCGTATTATCCACCGCGTTACGCAGACGCTGGAGGTACAGGAACTCTGCAGCACGTGTACAATTACGAGGTGTGCATGACAACTGACTCACGGAAGAGTGACTGTAAGTTCCTCAGGCCTTGTAGTCAGAGCGTGCTAATGGTGGACCCCAGTTGTCATGACACGATACAGCGCACACAGGAAGAGAAAAACATTCTAGACGAAGCGGACTCTGCAGATGAGGTGAGATTATGGTCACATTTGTTTTTATTTTAATTTTGTTATGTCTCTATTCATGGTATAAAACGTTTGCATTTTATTTGGAAATATGTTTTTATCGTCAATAACGGAATTCGTATTGCGCAGGGCTATGATGTGTTTAAGATTTTTTTCAGTAACAGTGAATCATCGTACATAGAGTCAGCATATGAATTCCCTGAATATGGCGATCAAGTTCTGTTATACACGAGGTCCGCTCTCAGCGCCTCTCTCTGCTGATTTCAGCACTTCTAACACGAACAGCGACACTCGTCCATCAAACCAACAGGGAGAGAGCTGTTGCTGAATCGACTGCGCGTCTTCGTGCCTCTGATTTTGTAATCAGGGTGAAATTAAACTTTGCTTGCACCCATCGGAATGCAACAATAAATTAATAATACACCTTGATGTATTTCATGTGCAATTTGAAATAATACAGACATACATACTGTAATGTCAGGAAAACAGGCGGACACAGTTGCTCAAGTATAAACGTTTATCCACAAAATTATGGCAGCAACATTACCAGCTTGCAAACATTTCCAGCTTCTGAACGCAACAGCAACTCACACACACACTCAAAAACACATCACCGGAACCCATACAATTCCCGCCTCCACCCCAGACCCACCAATCACATCCCTCACAGCCCAGCGAACACCAACTGTCCATCACATGTTAACTGTTCACATGCCAGGTCGCTACAATACATTCGTTGAAATGAAATAAACATAAATGCATTCATTATTATTTGCATCAAGTACAGATCTTTCACTGTGTCATTCGTGTATTTATGGATGTTTTGTATTCCCTGTGCCGTTGTCTGTGCAATGTTTCTGTAAAAAAGTAGTTTTAGTTGAATATGGAACAGGCTAAATGTTTTTATTTCGAGTGACTTGTTTAGTAACACCTCAATTCTGTGCCATTCATGAATTCTATTAAGTTCCTGTGGGACGTTCTTCAGCTGTAGCCGCCATTTTGCCATATAACACACGCCTGTGCTTCATGCATTTGTCTGTAAGTGCCGCTGTTGGTTAAGGGGACGAGATTCTGCAGCACCTCCCATATTACTGCGCCTTTTCTGATGAGCAGAACACACAGTGGCAGTCTGCGTTGCTGGAGGATTACAACAATTTCATCGAGTCGGACAGATATCGGACTATTTAAAAATAATTTTCTACTTACTTTAGCAAAGGAGGGTTTAAAGGCAATATTTTCGAACTCGTAATGACCTTATTGTAATTTTCTCGGGAAATAAGTATTTGGTTTTCTAACAATAGATTTAAGAGACCGAAATGGCGTTGAGAAATGTACTGTGCGTTTTTGCAGCGCGAGCTCGACTCTCGCTTCTTGTTCTTCTCCTGACTTGTGTAGTACAAGGGCAGGTGAGATACTCCATTCCGGAGGAGATGCCGAAAGGTTATATTCTTGGTAATATCGCTGAGGATTTAGGAATCGACGTTAAAAGGTTGAAGAGCGGTCGAGCTCGCGTCATCGCTGGAGACAGCAGTCGGTACGTGGAGCTGAACACAGACAAAGGAATACTGTCGGTGAACGAGAGAATAGATCGCGAGCTTCTGTGCAAACAGATATCTCCGTGTAGCTTCAGCTTTGAGGTTATTCTAGAAAACCCGATTGAGCTATACCGAATAAGTGTAGAAATTATGGATATTAATGACCATACTCCGACTTTTCCAAAAGATGAAATTAACATCGAAATCAGCGAAAATTCCCTACCGGGCGCGCGCTACTTACTGGACAGCGCCTTCGATCCTGACGTCGGGGTTAATGCCATACAGACTTACAGTCTCAGACCTATGGATAACTTCGTTTTGAAACAGGAAAGCCACACTGATGGTAACAGATATTTAGAAATGGTGCTGCAGAGTCCCGTGGACAGAGAGAAACAGGAGGAACTGTCTCTGATTCTAACCGCGGTGGACGGAGGAAATCCGCAGAAGTCTGGAGTTATGAAAATAAATATCAAAGTTCTAGATGTTAATGATAATGCGCCTGTTTTTACCCAAAAACTGTACAGAGCTGCTGTTTCAGAAAATTCCCCAAAGGCAACCCTAGTTACAAAAGTAAGTGCGACGGACGCGGATAAAGGTGTTAATGGAGAGGTTACATACGCGTTTAGACACGACGCGCAAAGTGATACGGGATTGTTTGAAATAGATGAAAAGTCGGGAGAGATATTTGTGTTGGGAAACATTGATTTTGAAAAAGCTAAAAATTACGAGATAAAAATGGAGGCAAAGGATCACGGGGGTTTCACAGATTCGTGTGCTATAATTATTGATATTATTGACGTGAATGATAATATTCCTGTCATATCTATAACATCATTCACAAATCATATTTCAGAAGACGCATTACCAGGCACTACGGTCGCAGTTATTAACGTGAAAGATTCTGATTCAGGAGAAAATGGACAAGTAAAGTGTTCCATTCATGGGAATAGCCCTTTTACAATAAAGTCGTCATTAACAAACTACTATACTTTACTGACAGATGAAATATTGGACAGGGAGACAGTCTCAGATTATAACATTACTATTATTGCGACAGACGAAGGTACACCGTCCCAGTCCAGTAAAAATACAATATATTTGAAAGTATCAGACGTCAATGATAATCCACCAATATTTGAAAAGGGAACGTATTTTGCTAACATTTTTGAAAACAATTCGCCTGCAGTGTCTATGTTTACAGTTAGAGCAACAGACGCTGACTGCTGCCAGAACGCACGGGTCTCTTATCTCCTCGAAGACACAGAGGTGAATGGCGCGCATGCGTCCTCTGTAGTTTCAGTAAATTCTGAAACAGGTATTATTTATGCCGTGCGTTCATTTGATTATGAGCAACTTCGAGAATTTAAAATAAACATCAGAGCCCAAGATGGTGGATCTCCCCCACTTAGCAGTAATGTCACAGTTCATATTCTAATCAAAGACCAGAATGACAACACGCCTCAGATCCTGTACCCAGTACAGACTGGCGTCTCTCTGGTGGCTGAAATGGTGCCTCGTTCAGCAGATGTTGGCTATCTTGTCACTAAAGTTGTCGCTGTTGATGTGGACTCTGGACAGAATGCCTGGCTCTCATATAAACTGCTGAAAGCGACAGACAGGGCGCTGTTTGAAGTGGGCTTACAGAATGGAGAAATAAGAACTGTACGCCAGGTCACTGATAAAGATGCTGTGAAACAAAGACTCACTGTTGTAGTGGAGGACAACGGGCAGCCCTCTCGCTCAGCTACAGTCAATGTTAACGTGGCGGTGGCAGACAGCTTCCCGGAAGTGCTCTCGGAATTCACTGACTTTACGCACGACAAGGATTACAATGACAACCTGACTTTTTATTTAGTCTTGGCCTTGGCTGTAGTTTCCTTCCTCTTTGTTTCATCTTTAGTTGTTATCATATCAGTAAAAGTCTACAGATGGAGACAATCTCGGAACTTCTATCAGTCCAATCTTCCGGTTATTCCGTATTATCCACCCCGTTATGCAGACGCTGGAGGTACAGGAACTCTGCAGCACGTGTACAATTACGAGGTGTGCATGACAACTGACTCGCGGAAGAGTGATATTAAGTACCTGAGACCCATCAGTCAAACTCTCGTGAGTGTTGACGTCAGTGGTACAGAGACAATGCCCCATGCGCACAAAGAGAGGAATCTCATGGAAAGAGCAGATTCTCCAGAAGAGGTAAGCCTCACAGCCTTGAGGTTGTGGACTGTAACTGAACTGTAACGCTTTGTGCATGTAATTATAATTGTATAGTCTTTAAATAACTGAAAATAATCCGTAATATGCTGATTTAGACCGCCTGCAATGTTTTAACCCTGGATGAGCACCTTGCTATAGTTGTTTTTTTCAACACATTTTTTTTGTCTTCCCGTTGACCATTGTGTGATGTAACACACTGCTGGAATAAAAATCACAACAATGTATGTAGATTTCTCAACTTTTTCAATCGAAATCCCTCAGTTGACCGTTTTCCTTTCTACAAACAGAACAGAACGGCTATACATATACAGTGGGTTCGGAAAGTATTCAGACCCCCTTAAATTTTTCACTCTTTGTCATATTGCAGCCATTTGCTAAAATCAATTAATTTCATTTTTTTCCTCGTTCATGCACACACAGCACCCAATATTGTCAGAAAAACACAGACTTGTAGACATTTTTGCAGATTTATTACAAAATAAACACTGAAATATCACATGGCCATAAGTATTCAGACCCTTTGCTGTGACACTTGTATATTTAACTCAGGTGCTGTCCAATTCTTCTGATCATCCTTGAGATGGGCCTACACCTTCATTGGAGTCCAGCTGTGCTTAATTATATTGATTGGACTTGATTTGGAAAGGCACACACCTGTCTATGTAAGGTCCCACAGTTGACAGTGCATGTCAGAGTAAAAACCAAGCCATGAAGTCCTAGGAACTCTCCATAGACCTCCGAGATAGAATTGTGTTGAGGCATAGATCTGGGGAAGGGTATAAAAACATTGCTAAAGCATTGAAAGCACCCAGGAGAACAGTGGGCTCCATCATTGTGAAATGGAATAAGTTTGAAACCACCACAACTCTTCTTAGAGCTGGCCGTCTGGCCAAACTAAGTAACCGGGCAAGAAGGGACATGGTCAGGGAGGTGACCAAGAACCCAATGGCCACTCTAAGAGAGCTTCAGAGTTCCTCCGCAGCGATGGGAGAACCTGGTAGAAGGACAAACATCTCTGCAGCACTCCCATCAATCAGACCTTTATGGTAGCACTTGGCATTTAGGCCAAAAATTTCAATTTGTGTCTCATCAGACCGGATAATCTTTTTCCTGATGCTCTTAGAGTCCTTTAAGTACCATTTGGCAAACTCCAGGTGGGCTGTCATATGCCTTTCACTCAGAAGTAGCTTCCGTCTAGCCACTACCATAAAGGTCTGATTGGTGGGAGTGCTGCAGAGATGTTTGTCCTTCTACCAGGTTCTCCCATCGCTGCAGAGGAACTCTGAAGCTCTCTTAGAGTGGCCATTGGGTTCTTGGTCACCTCCCTGACCATGTCCCTTCTTGCCCGGTTACTTAGTTTGGCCAGACGGCCAGCTCTAAGAAGAGTTGTGGTGGTTTCAAACTTATTCCATTTCACAATGATGGAGTCCACTGTTCTCCTGGGTGCTTTCAATGCTTTAGCAATGTTTTTATACCCTTCCCCAGATCTATGCCTCAACACAATTCTATCTCGGAGGTCTATGGAGAGTTCCTAGGACTTCACGGCTTGGTTTTTACTCTGACATGCACTGTCAACTGTGGGACCTTACATAGACAGGTGTGTGCCTTTCCAAATCAAGTCCAATCAATATAATTAAGCACAGCTGGACTCCAATGAAGGTGTAGGCCCATCTCAAGCATGATCAGAAGAATTGGACAGCACCTGAGTTAAATATACAAGTGTCACAGCAAAGGGTCTGAATACTTATGGCCATGTGATATTTCAGTGTTTATTTTGTAATAAATCTGCAAAAATTTCTACAAGTCTGTGTTTTTCTGACAATATTGGGTGCTGTGTGTGCATGAACGAGGAAAAAAATGAAATTAATTGATTTTAGCAAATGGCTGCAATATGACAAAGAGTGAAAAATTTAAGGGGGTCTGAATACTTTCCGAACCCACTGTATATATATATGTGTGTGTGTGTGTGTGTGTATATACTGTATATATATATATATATATATATATATATATATATATATATATATATATATAGGCATGTGTATGGCTAATTAAATAGCCGCCTTGTTTCTTTCATCATTGCATTATTGGATTTATATTGGCTATATAAATATAATAATAATAATAATAATAATTAATTATCTCGAAATGAAGAGGGACTGTAAGTACGTTCCTATCGTTTCCATTATCCATCTGCAAACTCCTCCCATCACAATCATATCACGTTGTCAAAACAATTCATTTCTGTCTCACATATCATATGACGTCATGTGCCTTAGGTTCAATTTTAAACTCAATTTAATTAATCCCATTAGAGCCATCTATAAATATTTATACTTGAATAAAGATCCTTATTGGTCTCACAGTATTAAATAGATACATTATAATTTGACATTCATTTCCCATTACACGTACATATGTATCCACTCTGTACTCTATGATCCATCTACTCCTCCCACCACAATCATATCACGTTGTCCAAAACGTTACGGTTTCTGTCTCAAATCTCATGACGTCATGTGTCTGAAGTTCATCTTAAACTCCATTTAATTACCCCAACTAGTGCAATCTATAATATTTATAGTTTAATAAGAACCCTTATAAATCGCAAAATATAATGTACATCAATTACAATTATACAATAAGTTCACCTTGCATGTACATATGTACTCACACCCTGTTTTATACAGTATGTATTACAGTACCAGTGTTGAAAGTGTAAGAAATTAATGTATGTAAATATGTATGCATATGGGCATGTGAATGTATACATATATACACGAGTGCGTACATTTCTCCACATTTTTCAGTATTGCGGAATGAAAGGTGGTTACATTTCTTAACTTTGACTCACGGTGCCGCTGTTGATCGTTGGGTGATGGTGTGTAATATCGGATCGGGTCCCTCCCCTATACAAGAGACACAGAGAGCAACTCATTTTGTGCGCATAGTCTGTATTATTCAGCACGGGCCAGTAATTTTCAGCTTCTGTGATTTTACAGATATCCAACAATGCTTTATGCAACATTTCTCTGGAGACGTCGTTTTTGAGGGATACTAAACTGAAAAAATATTTTATGCGACGCAGAAAATATTTTTGGGTGTGTTTGTGATGGCGAGAAGACAAGCGAACAGAACAATGGAGAGACAAGCAGCGTTCTTCATTGCGTGTGTGTGCTGTATTGGCGCAGTTATCGGCCATGTTAGGTACTCTGTTCCCGAGGAGATGACAAAGGGCTCGTTCGTAGGAAATATCGCTCAAGATTTGGGATTGGATACGAAACGAATGATCAGCGGAAAAGCGCGGATATTTGCCGGGGACAATAGTGAGTATGTCGATCTGATTCGAGAAAAAGGAATACTGGTCGTGAATGAAAGGATAGACAGAGAAGCGCTATGCGGACAGACGTCACCTTGCTCCATACAGTTCGAAATTGTCCTTGATAATCCGATAGAATTTCATCGGGTAACTGTAGAAATTTTAGATATTAATGACAATCCACCCATTTTCCCGAAAGAAGAAATAACGTTAGAAATCAGCGAGTCTGCTCTACCGGGCGCGAGGTTTGTGCTGGAGAGCGCCGTGGATCCTGATGTGGGTGTTAACACGCTGCAGAGCTACTTATTGAAACCCACGGATCATTTCGCTCTGAAAGTGGGTTCGCGGCCTGATGGCAATAAATACGTAGTAATGGTGCTTCAGACTCCACTCGACCGGGAAAAATCTGAGGAAATGTCTTTACTGTTAACCGCTGTAGACGGTGGGGATCCTCAGTTGTCTGGCACTAGTAGGATACACATAACTGTACTTGATAATAATGACAATCCCCCCGTTTTTACCCAAGATGTGTATAAAGCTTCGGTATCAGAGAATGCACAAAAAGGCACCTTTATCAAAATAGTGAGTGCTTCTGATGCTGATACAGGATCTAACGCATATATAACATATTCAATTCCCCACAGTAAGGATGGTTTGGGAGAAATGTTTACTATTAATGAATTAACAGGGCAAATAATACTAACAGGGGAACTTGATTTTGAGAAAACAAAGCAACATGAGCTCAATGTTCAGGCCAAAGATGGAGGTGGTCTTTCAGACACTGCACAAATAATAATTGAAATTAATGATGTTAACGACAATATACCATCGATAGCTATAATGTCTTCTTCAAATTCTGTACCAGAGGATGCTTTACCGGGTACAGTCATTGCTGTGATTAAGGTTCAGGATTCTGACTGGGGAAATAACGGTCACGTCCACTGTTACATCAACGATAATGTCCCTTTTAAAATCACATCGTCATCCAATAATTTTTATAGTTTGCAGACGGAAACGGTACTAGATCGTGAAACAACTGGAGCATATAACATCACGATCACGGCTACTGATGAAGGTGTGCCCCCACTTTCCCGAAATTTGACATTGTCATTGAAAGTGTCGGATGTTAATGACAATTTCCCTATATTTGAGAAGAGCTCCTATCAGGCGTTTATTCTAGAAAATAACTCACCTGGGCAGACTGTTTTACCACTGAAAGCCATAGACGCTGATTGGAACCAGAATGCTCGTGTTTCTTATATACTTGAGGAAGGCACGGTCAATGGCGTGCCCGTCTCCTCTTATGTGTCTGTTAACTCCGACAGCGGAGTAATTCATGCGGTGCGCTCTTTTGACTACGAACAGATTAAGGATTTCCAGTTCCGCGTAAAAGCGCAAGATGGAGGCTCTCCTCCACTAAGTAGTAATGTGACGGTTAAAATATCTATCCAAGATAAGAACGACAACGCGCCTCAGATTCTCTACCCTGTACAAACTGGCGTCTCTCTGGTGGCTGAAATGGTGCCTCGTTCAGCAGATGTTGGCTATCTTGTCACTAAAGTGGTCGCTGTTGATGTGGACTCTGGACAGAATGCCTGGCTCTCATATAAACTGCTGAAAGCGACAGACAGGGCGCTGTTTGAAGTGGGCTTACAGAATGGAGAAATAAGAACTCTGCGCCAGGTCACTGATAAAGATGCTGTGAAACAAAGACTCACTGTTGTAGTGGAGGACAACGGGCAGCCCTCTCGCTCAGCTACAGTCAATGTTAACGTGGCGGTGGCGGACAGCTTCCCGGAAGTGCTCTCGGAATTCACTGACTTTACGCACGACAAGGATTACAATGACAACCTGACTTTTTATTTAATTTTGGCCTTGGCTGTAGTTTCCTTCTTATTTGTGTCATCTTTAGTAATTATAATATCAGTAAAAGTCTACAGATGGAGACAATCACGCATCTTCTATCAGTCCAATCTCCCGGTTATTCCGTATTATCCACCGCGTTACGCAGACGCTGGAGGTACAGGAACTCTGCAGCACGTGTACAATTACGAGGTGTGCATGACAACTGACTCGCGGAAGAGTGATATCAAGTACCTGAGACCCATCAGTCAAAGTCTCGTGAGTGTTGACGTCAGTGGTACAGAGACAATGCCGCACGCGCACAAAGAGAGGAATCTGATGGAAAGAGCAGATTCTCCAGAAGAGGTAAGCGGTCGTATTACGGGGATTGTGACCTTGGATAAAAAAACGATTTTCATTAAAATGAATTAGTCTTCTTTTCAGGACGAATTATGTTTTCCTTTTATGTCTCGTTTTCAACGAAAAAAAATACATTAATATTTAACATCATAGCAAAGCACAATGATTTGATCAGGAAACAGGTGTTTGTTACTTTCTGCATATGTCTGTGCACGTGTGTGTGTGTATGTGTGTGTGTGTGTGTGCTCATGCAGGTCTATTTGTGTTCACGCGTGTGTATGTGGGAAACTATATATATATATATACATACAATCAACTCCAAAATTATCCGCACCCTTGATAAAGATGAGCTAAGAGGTTGCATAAAATAAATACAGGCAATGAGCTGTATTGTATGAAAAAAGGGATAATTCTATTATTTTATAATCATACATTTGCCCAGTGAAAAATATTTAGTTTCACAGTAAATATTTAGTTTTCCCAAAAGGTCTGTGTCACAATTATTCACGCTCCTAATAATAATTTTGAATAAAATATTAAATCGGAGAGGGGGGTGGGGGGTATTTCACCATTCCTCCATACGGAATTTTTAAAGATTGTTCAAATCCCTGGTACTTGCTGAAGTTCATGATTCCCTTGACCTTAACAAGAGCCCCAGGACCAGTAGATTCAACACAAACTAATGACATCAAAAATCCACCAACATATTTCACCATTGGTATTTCACTTCTAGGTGTCCTACTGACGTTAAAATCCACAGCTGGTGTGCATGGCCAACAAGCTCAGTTTTGGTCTCATCTGATCATAACACCCGATTCCAATCGGAGTTCGGCATTGGAACTCTGAATGGAACTGGGTGTTATGTTCATCTTCGCATAAATTAATATAATGTCTCCATATTCTGAGCATAAAATATAGGTCATTACCTGTATTGTTTATGTCATACAGCCGCTTTTCTCATCTTTATCAAGGGTGTGAATAATCTTGCATTTCACTGTGTGTGTGTGTGTGTGTGTGTGTGTGTGTGTGTGTGTGTGTGTATACGTATTTACATGTACGTATACTTTGCGGTGTTGTTGTACAATGGAAGGTGGATTGTGCATTTCTTAACATAGGCTCACGGTGCCGCTGTTGATCGTTGGGTGATGGTGTGCAATATCGGATCAGGTCCCTCCTATTTCTATTACGCTACATAAGAGACACACAGAGCATCTGTCCTTTGTGCGGAGTCTGCAGCAATAAACACGGACCACCGATAGGTAGCTTCTGCAATTTCTCAGATATATTCATCAAGGATTTATTTGATATTTCTTCCTTCGGAGAATTCCTCTTTGCGAGATGCCACACAGATTTCTTTTCATCAACACTTAAAATGTGTTTTTGATGGCGAGAAGACGAGCTACAGGAACAATGAAAAAGCAAGCAGCGTTCTTTATTGCGTGTGTGTGCTGTATTGGCGCAGTTATCGGCCATGTTAGGTATTCTGTACCCGAGGAAATGACCAAAGGCTCGTTCATAGGAAATATCGCTCAAGATTTGGGATTGGAGAGTAAACGGATGATCAGCGGAAAAGCGCGGATATTTGCAGGAGACAGTAGTGAGTATGTCGATCTGATTCGAGAAAAAGGAACACTGGTAGTGAAAGAAAGGATAGACAGAGAAGCGCTGTGTCGACAGACGTCACCATGTTCCATACAATTCGAGATTATCCTTGATAATCCGATAGAATTTCATAGAGTCACAGTTGAAATTTTAGACATTAACGATAATCTTCCTATCTTCCCGAAAGACGAAATATGGTTAGAAATCAGCGAGTCTGTTCTACCGGGGGCGAGGTTTGTTCTGGAGAGCGCTGAGGATCCTGATGTGGGTGTTAACACGCTGCAGAGCTACTTATTGAAACCCACGGATAATTTCGCTCTGAAAGTGGATTCTCAGCCCGACGGCAGTAAATATGTAGCGATGGTGCTTCAGACTCCACTCGACCGGGAGAAATCTGAGGAAATATCTTTACTGTTAACCGCTGTAGACGGTGGGGATCCTCAGTTGTCTGGCACTGCTAGAATACATATAACTGTACTTGATAGTAATGACAATACTCCAGTTTTTACGCAGGACGTGTATAAAGCTTCGGTATCAGAGAATGCATCGAAAGGCACGTTTATCACGAGAGTGAGTGCTTCTGATGCTGATACAGGATCTAACGCATACATAACATATTCAATTCCCCACAGTAAGGATGGTTTGGGAGAAATGTTTACTATTGATGAATTAACTGGGCAAATAAGACTAACAGGGGAACTTGATTTTGAGAAAACAAAACACTATCAACTCAATGTGCAGGCCAAAGATGGAGGTGGACTTTCAGACACCGCTAAAATAATAATTGAAATTAATGATGTTAATGACAATATACCATCGATAGCTATAATGTCCTCTTCGAATTCTGTACCAGAGGATGCTTCAGCGGATACAGTCATTGCTGTGATTAAGGTTCAGGATTCGGACTCGGGAAAAAACGGCCACGTCCACTGTTACATCAACGATAATGTCCCTTTTAAAATCACATCGTCATCAAATAATTTTTACAGTTTGCAGACGGAAACGAAACTAGATCGTGAAACAACTGGAGCATATAACATCACGATCACGGCTACTGATGAAGGTGTGCCGCCACTTTCCCGAAATGTGACATTGTCATTGAAAGTGTCAGATGTTAATGACAATTTCCCCATCTTTGAGAAGAGCTCCTATCAGGCGTTTATTCTAGAAAATAACTCACCTGGCCAGTCTGTTTTAGCGCTGAAAGCCAGAGACGCTGATTGGAACCAGAATGCTCGTGTTTCTTATATACTTGAGGAAGGGACGGTTAATGGCGTGCCCGTCTCCTCTTATGTGTCTGTTAACTCTGAGAGCGGAGTCATCCATGCGGTGCGCTCTTTTGACTACGAGCAGATTAAAGATTTCCATTTCCGCGTAAAAGCGCAAGATGGAGGCTCTCCTCCACTGAGTAGTAATGTGACGGTTAAAATCTCTATCCAAGACCAGAACGACAATGCGCCTCAGATCCTGTACCCAGTACAGACTGGCGTCTCTCTGGTGGCTGAAATGGTGCCTCGTTCAGCAGATGTTGGCTATCTTGTCACTAAAGTGGTCGCTGTTGATGTGGACTCTGGACAGAATGCCTGGCTCTCATATAAACTGATGAAAGCGACAGACAGGGCGCTGTTTGAAGTGGGTTTACAGAATGGAGAAATAAGAACTCTACGCCAGGTCACTGATAAAGATGCTGTGAAACAAAGACTTACTGTTGTAGTGGAGGACAACGGGCAGCCCTCTCGCTCAGCTACAGTCAATGTTAACGTGGCGGTGGCGGACAGCTTCCCGGAAGTTCTCTCGGAATTCACTGACTTTACGCACGACAAGGATTACAATGACAACCTGACTTTTTATTTAGTCTTGGCCTTGGCTGTAGTTTCCTTCCTCTTCGTTGCATCTTTAGTTGTTATCATATCAGTAAAAGTCTACAGATGGAGACAATCTCGGAACTTCTATCAGTCCAATCTCCCGGTTATTCCGTATTATCCACCGCGTTACGCAGACGCTGGAGGTACAGGAACTCTGCAGCACGTGTACAATTACGAGGTGTGCATGACAACTGACTCGCGGAAGAGTGACTGTAAGTTCCTCAGACCTTGTAGTCAGAGCGTGCTAATGGTGGACCCCAGTTCTACAGACACCATGCAGCGCGCGCAGAAAGAAAAAAGCATTCTCGACGAAACGGACTCTGCAGATGAGGTGAGATTATGGTAACATTTTACTTCGTTTCAGATCTCCACGTTTAATATTCATAACAGCATTCATCTATGCATTTTATTTTCAGTTTAATTTATTTATTTTGCGCAGGGCCATAATGATACATTTGCAGCTCAAACTGCTTTAATTAAAACATGGGACAGGACATTTTCAAAAAGCACATTTTGAAAGCATTCAAATGAAATAAAAGGTATTTAAAATAAAGAAAACAATTGAAGGGAATTGAGTATTATAAAATAACATACAATGTTTGTAAAATACAACTACAAAGCGGAAACGCAATTAAAAGTAAGAATGTAAAAAATTGCATTTTAAAATGGGATTTAAAGGAAGACACCGATTCAGTTGGTCTGATCTTTTCAGGAAGATTGTTGCTGAACCTAGGTGAAATGGTAGTGACATGTCATAATTTCATAGAGGTTTTGCTTGATCCTTGTTATTCTAGTCAACTTCTGAAGTTCGTGAAAAAGGAGCGGTCTATCTGTGTTTTAATAGAGCGCCGCTCTCGCTTCAATCTGCTGGTTTCAGCACCTCAAACACGCACAGCGGCACTTCAAACTAACGGGGAAGGCTGCTGCTCAATCGACTGCACGTGTCAGTGCCTCTCAATATTGAATCAGGGTGAACTGAAACTTTGCTTTCACCTATCTGAATGACATGCATTATTATAAATTCATAATACAATTTGGTTTATTGTATGTGCAGTTAAAATAATAGATATACTTGCATTAATTATTGTTTACATTATGTACAGGTCTTTCGCCCTGTCTTTAGTAGGCTATATTCATTGGTATTGGTTTATTCCTCAGTGCATGTATCTGTGCGATGTTTATGGGATAATTTCGCTTTAGTTGAACATGAATCAAGCGGAATATTGTAATTTACAGCAATTTGTGCACCTGAGTAGCACCTGGGTTTTGAGCCATGTCTGTATTCCATCAGGTTACTGTGGGAAGTTGTTCTGCTGTGGCCGCTATTTTTACATAAAACACACGCGCGTGCTTCCGGCATTCGTCTGCAAGTGCCGCTGTTGGCTAAGGAGGCGAGATATACTGCAGCACCTCCCATATTACTGCGCTTTTAGACGGAACACGACACGCAGTGACAGTCAGTGCTGCTGGAGGATTACAACACATTCACGGTGCTGGACAGATATTGGACTGTTTAAAATATTTATTTGCTTAGCGGAATAATTTTTAAGGGAATATATTCGGAATTCTAATTTTCTTATTTTCCTTTTCATTGGGTGCTAATATAAGGTTTCCTATCTATTGCTTAAAGGGAGCGAAATGGCGTTGAGAAATGTACTGCGCGTTTTTAAGGGGCGAGCAGGACTCTCGCTTCTTCTTCTTCTTCTTCTTCTTCTTCTTACTTGTGTAGTACAAGGGCAGGTGAGGTACTCCATTCCTGAGGAGATGGCGAAAGGTTCCATTGTCGGTAATATCGCTGAGGATTTAGGAATTGACGTTAAAAGGATGAAGAGCGGCCGAGCTCGCGTCATCGCTGGAGACAGCAGTCGGTACGTGGAGCTGAACACAGACAAAGGAATACTGTCGGTGAACGAGAGAATAGATCGCGAGTTTCTGTGCAAAAAAATATCTCCGTGTAGCTTCAGCTTTGAGATTATTCTCGAAAACCCGATTCAGTTGTTTGAGCTTTTAGTGGAAATTATGGATGTGAATGATCATGCTCCTATTTTTTCTAAAGATGAAATTAACATCGAAATCAGCGAAGCAGCCCTCCCGGGAGCGCGCTTCTTACTGGACAGCGCCTTCGATCCTGACGTCGGGGTTAATGCCATACAGACTTACAGTCTCAGACCCATGGATAATTTCGTTTTGAAACAGGAAAGCGGAACTGATGGTGACAAATATTTAGAAATGGTGCTGCAGAGTCCCGTGGACAGAGAGAAACAGGAGGAACTGTCTCTGATTCTAACCGCGGTGGACGGAGGAAATCCTCAGAGGTCCGGAGTTATGAAAATAAATATAAAAGTTCTAGACGCTAATGATAATGCGCCTGTTTTTACTAAAAAACGCTACAGAGCTGTAGTTCCAGAAAATTCCCCAAAGGCAACCCTCGTGACAAAAGTAAGTGCGACGGACGCGGATAAAGGTGTTAATGGAGAGGTTACGTACGCGTTTAGACACGACGCGCAAAGTGATACGGCAGTGTTTGAAATAGACGAAAAGTCGGGAGAGATATTTGTGTTCGGAGACATTGATTTTGAAAAAGCTAAAAATTATGAGATTAAAATTGAGGCGAAAGACCATGGCGGTTTAACCGATTCCTGTACTGTCATTATTGATATCCTTGACGTGAATGATAATATGCCTGTCATATCTATAACATCATTCACAAACCATATTTCAGAAGATGCGTTACCAGGCACTACGGTCGCAGTTATTAACGTGAAAGATTCTGATTCAGGAGAAAATGGACAAGTAAAGTGTTTCATTCATGGGAATAGCCCTTTTACAATAAAGTCGTCATTAAGAAATTACTATACCTTAGTGACAGAGGGAATATTAGATAGAGAGACAGTCTCGGATTACAACATTACTATTATTTCGACAGACGAAGGTACGCCCTCTCTGTCCAATAAAAAAACAATATATTTGAAAGTATCAGACGTTAATGATAATCCACCAATATTTGAAAAGGGAACGTATTTTGCTAATATTTTTGAAAACAACTCACCAGCAGTGTCCATTTTTGCAGTTAAAGCAACAGACGCTGACTGCTGCCAGAACGCACGTGTCTCCTATCTCCTCGAGGACACAGAGGTGAATGGCGCGCATGCGTCCTCTGTAGTTTCAGTCAATTCTGAAACAGGTATTATTTATGCCGTGCGTTCATTTGATTATGAGCAACTTCGAGAATTTAAAATAAACATCAGAGCCCAAGATGGTGGATCTCCTCCACTTAGCAGTAATGTCACAGTTCATATTCTAATCAAAGACCAGAACGACAACACGCCTCAGATCCTGTACCCAGTACAGACTGGCGTCTCTCTGGTGGCTGAAATGGTGCCTCGTTCAGCAGATGTTGGCTATCTTGTCACTAAAGTTGTCGCTGTCGATGTGGACTCTGGACAGAATGCCTGGCTCTCATATAAACTCCTGAAAGCGACAGACAGGGCGCTGTTTGAAGTGGGCTTGCAGAATGGAGAAATACGAACTCTGCGCCAGGTCACTGATAAAGATGCTGTGAAACAAAGACTCACTGTTGTAGTGGAGGACAACGGGCAGCCCTCTCGCTCAGCTACAGTCAATGTTAACGTGGCGGTGGCAGACAGCTTCCCGGAAGTGCTCTCGGAATTCACTGACTTTACGCACGACAAGGATTACAATGACAACCTGACTTTTTATTTAGTCTTGGCCTTGGCTGTAGTTTCCTTCCTCTTCGTTGCATCTATAGTAGTTATAATATCAGTAAAAGTCTACAGATGGAGACAATCTCGTATCTTCTATCAGTCCAATCTCCCGGTTATTCCGTATTATCCACCGCGTTACGCAGACGCTGGAGGTACAGGAACTCTGCAGCACGTGTACAATTACGAGGTGTGCATGACAACTGACTCGCGGAAGAGTGATATTAAGTACCTGAGACCCATCAGTCAAAGTCTCGTGAGTGTTGACGTAAGTGGTACAGAGACAATGCCGCATGCGCAGAAGGAGAGGAATCTGATGGAAAGAGCAGATTCTCCAGAAGAGGTAAGCGTTCGCGTTCTGGGGATTGTGGCTCGGAATTGTACTTCGTTATCAATGAATTGTAATTGATTATTGTGTCTCTAGATAACTACAAATAATCTGCAATATGCTGATTTACACCGCCTGTAACTTCGTAACATCAGATAAGTAACTCTGCTCAGAAGGTTTTTGCTTTTGATGTTTTTTATATGAATGGGAACTTTTTTTGTCTTTCCTGTTTTGTAACGTAACACATTTAAAATCACAAAATATATATTCATGACGTATTAGAAATGTTCAGATACTGCTTTAACTTCTGCTTTGCAATACTTCAGTTGAACATGTTCATGTCTCCAAACACAATGGAGTGACTGTAGCTATAATCAGCCTGGCACACCCTTACAGGACAGATGAGTTGAAAGTACAATTAAAGCGACCGCTTCAATAATGCAGAAAATATACTACCCTTACACGTGCTGCATGTGCATAATATTGGACTTATCATGCATTTAAATAATAATAATAATAATTCTCCAGAAATTAAGAGGAACTGTAAGTATGTTGCATTCGCGTCTATGGTCCATCTTTAAACTCCTCCAACCACAATCATATCACGTTGTCCAAAACCTTACGGGTTCTGTCTCAAATCACATGACGTCATGTGTCTGAAGTTAATTGTAAACTCCATTTATTTGCCCCAATTAGTGATTTTAATAGGAACCTTTACTTATCAGTCTCAAAACATCATGCACATATATTACAGTTACACAATCATTTTCCATGACATGTACATATACATTCACTTTGTACACACACCCTGCATGCATGTATTACAGTACCAGTGTTAAAAGTGTAAGAAATTCATTTCTGTAAATATATATGCATATGGCCATGTGAATTTATTCATTTAGACGCTTGCGGGTACATTTACCAACACCTTTCAGTGTTGCGGAAAGGAAGGTTTTACATTTCTTAACTTTGACTCACGGTGCCGCTGTTGATCGTTGGATAATATTGGATCGAGTCCCTCCCCTCCCTACTGCGCTGTATAAGAGACACAGAGGGCACATCACTTTGTGGGCAGTCTGCATTATTCAGCACGGGCCGCCAATACGCAGCTTATGTTTTTTCTTAGATTTCCAACAATGCTTTATGTAATATTTCTTCGGACACTTCGTCTTTGAGGAATACCACCCTGAAAAATATTTAAATCGACAAGAAAAACGTGTTTTTGTATTTGTGATGGCGAGAAGACAAGCAAACAGAACAATGGAAAGACAAGCAGCGTTCTTCATTGCGTGTGCCTGCTATATTAGTGCAGTTCTCGGCCATGTTAGGTATTCTATACCCGAGGAGATGACAAAGGGCTCGTTCGTAGGAAATGTCGCTCAAGATTTGGGGTTGGAGAGTAAACGAATGATCAGCGGAAAAGCGCGGATATTTGCAGGAGACAATAGTGAGTATGTCGATCTGATTCGAGAAAAAGGAACACTGGTAGTGAAAGAAAGGATAGACAGAGAAGCGCTGTGCGGGCAGACGTCACCATGTTCCATACAGTTCGAGATTATCCTTGATAACCCGATAGAATTTCATCGCGTAACTGTAGAAATTTTAGATATTAACGATAATCCTCCTATCTTCCTGAAAGATGAAATAGCGTTAGATATAAGCGAGTCTTCTCTATCGGGAGCCAGGTTTGATCTGGAGAGCGCCGTGGATCCTGATGTGGGTGTTAACACGCTGCAGAGCTATTTATTGAAACCCACGGATCATTTCGCTCTGAAAGTGGATTCGCGGCCTGATGGCAGTAAATACGTAGCGATGGTGCTTCAGACTCCACTCGACCGGGAAAAGTCAGGGGAAATGTCTTTACTATTGACGGCTGTAGATGGTGGGGATCCTCAGTTGTCTGGCACTGCTAGAATTCATATAACTGTTCTTGATAGTAATGACAATCCCCTCGTTTTTACACAAGATGTGTATAAAGCTTCCATATCAGAGAATGCACCAAAGGGCACTTGTATTACTACAGTGAGTGCTTCTGACGCGGATATAGGACTTAACGCATACATAACATATTCAATTCGTCTGAGTACGAACAGTTTGGGAGGGACATTTAGTATTGATGAATTAACTGGGCAAATTAAACTAACAGGGGAACTTGATTATGAGAAAACAAAGCAATATGAACTCAAAGTTCAGGCCAAAGATGGAGGTGGTCTTTCAGACACTGCACAAATAATAATTGAAATGAATGATGTTAATGACAATATACCATCGATAGCTATAATGTCCTCTTCGAATTCTGTACCAGAGGATGCTTTACCGGATACAGTCATTGCTGTACTTAAAGTTCAGGATTCTGACTCGGGAAATAACGGTGAAACCCGCTGTTACATCAACGATAATATCCCTTTTAAAATCACATCGTCGTCCAATAATTTTTACAGTTTGCAGACGGAAACGGTACTAGATCGTGAAACAACTGGAGCATATAACATCACGATCACGGCTACTGATGAAGGTGTGCCGCCTCTTTCCAGAAATGTGACATTGTTATTGAAAGTGTCGGATGTTAATGACAATTTCCCCATCTTTGAGAAGAGCTCATATCAGGCGTTTATTCTAGAAAATAACTCACCTGGCCAGTCTGTTTTAGCGCTGAAAGCCAGAGACGCTGATTGGAACCAGAATGCTCGTGTTTCTTATATACTTGAGGAAGGCACGGTTAATGGCGTGCCCGTCTCCTCATATGTGTCTGTTAACTCTGAGAGCGGAGTAATTCATGCTGTGCGCTCTTTTGACTACGAGCAGATTAAGGATTTTCAGTTCCGCGTAAAAGCGCAAGATGGAGGCTCTCCTCCACTGAGTAGTAATGTGACGGTTAAAATATCTATCCAAGATAAGAACGACAACGCGCCTCAGATCCTCTACCCAGTACAGACTGGCGTCTCTCTGGTGGCTGAAATGGTGCCTCGTTCAGCAGATGTTGGCTATCTTGTCACTAAAGTGGTCGCTGTTGATGTGGACTCTGGACAGAATGCCTGGCTCTCATATAAACTGCTGAAAGCGACAGACAGGCGCTGTTTGAAGTGGGCTTTACAGAATGGAGAAATAAGAACTCTACGCCAGGTCACTGATAAAGATGCTGTGAAACAAAGACTTACTGTTGTAGTGGAGGACAACGGGCAGCCCTCTCGCTCAGCTACAGTCAATGTTAACGTGGCGGTGGCGGACAGCTTCCCGGAAGTGCTCTCGGAATTCACTGACTTTACGCACGACAAGGATTACAATGACAACCTGACTTTTTATTTAGTCTTGGCCTTGGCTGTAGTTTCCTTCCTCTTCGTGTCATCTTTAGTAATTATAATATCAGTAAAAGTCTACAGATGGAGACAATCCCGTATCTTCTATCAGTCCAATCTCCCGGTTATTCCGTATTATCCACCCCGTTACGCAGACGCAGCAGGTACAGGAACTCTGCAGCACGTGTACAATTACGAGGTGTGCATGACAACTGACTCGCGGAAGAGTGACTGTAAGTTCCTCAGACCTTGTAGTCAGAGCGTGCTAATGGTGGACCCCAGTTCTACAGACACCATGCAGCGCGCGCAGAAAGAAAAAAACATTCTGGACGAAGCGGACTCTACATATGAGGTGAGATTATGGTAACATTTTACTTCGTTTCAGATCTCCACGTTTAATATTAATGATAGTATTCATCTCTGCATTTTATTTTCAGTTTAATTTATTTATTTTTCGCAGGGCCATAATGATACATTTGCAGCTCAAACTGCTTTACAGAGGTTAAAATAAGATGTTAAACTAAATGAAAACATGGGACAGTACATTTTCTAAAAATCATATTTTGAAAGCATTCAAACGAAATAAAAGGGATTTAAAATAAAGAAAACAACTGTAGGAAATTGAGTATAATAAAATAACATACAATGTATGTAAAATACAACTACAAAGCGGAAACGGAATTAAAAGTAAGAATGTAAAAATGCGTTTTAAAGGGGGATTTAAAGGAAGACACCGATTCAGTTGGTCTGATCTTTTCAGGAAGATTGTTGCTGAACCTAGGTGAAATGGTAGTGACATTTCATAATTTCATAGAGGTTTTGCTTGATCCTTGCTATTCTAGTCAACTTCTGAAGTTCGTGAAAAAGGAGCGGTCTATCTGTGTTTTAATAGAGCGCCGCTCTCATCGCTTCAATCTGCTGGTTTCAGCACCTCAAACACGCACAGCGGCACTCACTGGGGAAGGATGTTGCTGAATCAACTGCACGTGTCAGTGCCTCTCAATATTTAACCAGGGTGAACTGAAACTTTGCTTTCACCTATCTGAATGACATGCATGACATGTTTCTGAGCCTAGGTGAAATGGTGGTGACATTTCACAATTTTTAACATTGAAATTTTGGTTGATCAGTGTTTAGCGGTCTATCTGTGTTTTAAAAGAGCTCCGCTGTCACCGCCTCTCTCTGCTGGTTTCAGCACCTCTAACTCGAACAGCGACACTAGCACTTCAAACCAACGGGGAGAGCTGTTGTGGTTTCTCCTGAACTGCTTTGAGCCTCTGGATATTTAATCAGGGTGAATTGAAACTTTGCTTTTACATATCGGAATGACATGAATTGTAATGCATTATTAATACAATTTGGTTTATTTTATTGGCATTTTAAAATAATATAGATATACTTGCATTCATTATTATTTAAATTACGTACAGAACTTTATCCCTGACTGTAGTGTATGTATGGGTATTGTTTTATTCCTCAGTGCATTTGTCTGTGCGATGTTTATGGGATCATTTCGCTTTAGTTGAACATGAATCAAGGAAAATATTGTAATTTACAGCATTGATTTTCATAATAGCACCTGAGTTTTGAGTCATGTCTGTATTCCACCAGGTTACTGTGAGAAGCTGTTCTACTGTACCTGCCATTTTGGCATAAAACACAAGCGTGTGCTTTCTGCATTGGTCTGTAAGTGCCGCTGTTGGCTAAGGAGGCGAGATATACTGCAGCACCTCCCATATTCCTGCGCTTTTACAAACGGAGCACGACACACAGTGACAGTCAGCGCTGCTGGAGGATTACAACACATTCACGGTGCTGGACAGATATCGAACTGTTTAAAACCATTTTTTGCTTACTTACCGAGCGGAATCGTTTTTCAAGGAATATATTCAAATGTCACATTTCCTTACTTTCTTTTTCGCTGTATGTTAATATAAGGTTTCCTATCTATTGCTTTAAGGGAGTGAAATGGCGTTGAGAAATGTACTGCGCGTTTTTAAGGGGCGAGCCCGACTCTCGCTTCTTGTTCTTCTTCTTACTTGTGTAGTACAAGGGCAGGTGAGGTACTCCATTCCTGAGGAGATGGCGAAAGGTTCCATTGTCGGTAATATCGCTGAGGATTTAGGAATCGACATTAAAAGGATGAAGAGCGGCCGAGCTCGCGTCATCGCTGGAGACAGCAGTCGGTACGTGGAGCTGAACACAGACAAAGGAATACTGTCGGTGAACGAGAGAATAGATCGCGAGCTTTTGTGCAAAAAAATATCTCCGTGTAGCTTCAGCTTTGAGGTTATTCTAGAAAACCCGATTCAGTTGTTTGAGGTTTTGGTGGAAATTATGGATGTGAATGATCATGCTCCTGTTTTTTCTAAAGATGAAATTAACATCGAAATCAGCGAAAATGCCCTCCCGGGCGCGCGCTTCTTACTGGATAATGCCTTCGATCCCGACGTCGGGGTTAATGCCATACAGAGCTACAGTCTCAGACCCACGGATAACTTCGTTTTGAAACATGAAAGCCGCACCGATGGTAACAGATATTTAGAAATGGTGCTGCAGAGTCCCGTGGACAGAGAGAAACAGGAGGAACTGTCTCTGATTCTAACCGCGGTGGACGGAGGAAATCCGCAGAGGTCTGGAGTTATGAAAATAAATATCAAAGTTCTAGACGCTAATGATAATGCGCCTGTTTTTACCAAGAAGCTTTATAGAGCTGCTGTTCCAGAAAATTCCCCAAAGGCAACCCTCGTGACAAAAGTAAGCGCGACGGATGCGGATAAAGGTGTTAATGGAGAGGTTACGTATGCGTTTAGACACGACGCGCAAAGTGACAGTGAACTGTTTGAAATAGATGAAGCGTCGGGAGAAATATTTGTGTTAGGAATCATTGATTTTGAAAAAGCTAAGAATTATGAGATAAATATTGAGGCAAAGGATCACGGTGGGTTTACAGATTCGTGTACTGTCATTATTGATATCCTTGACGTGAATGATAATATGCCTGTCATATCTATAACATCATTCACAAACCCTATTTCAGAAGACGCATTACCAGGCACTACTGTCGCAGTTATTAATGTGAAAGATTCTGATTCAGGAGAAAATGGACAAGTAAAGTGTGCCATTAGTCTAAATACTCCATTCATAATTAAGTCGTCCTTGAGGAATTACTATACCTTACTGACAGATGAAATATTGGACAGAGAGACAGTCTCAGATTATAACATTACTATTATTGCGACAGACGAAGGTACACCGTCCCAGTCCAGTAAAAAGACAATATATTTGAAAGTGTCAGACGTCAATGATAATCCACCAATATTTGAAAAGAGAGCGTATTTTGCTAACATTTTTGAAAACAATTCGCCCACAGTGGCTATTTATACAGTTAGAGCAACAGACGCTGACTGCTGCCAGAACGCACGTGTGTCTTATCTCCTCGAGGACACGGAGTTGAATGGCGCGCATGCGTCCTCTGTAGTTTCAGTCAATTCTGAAACAGGTATTATTTATGCCGTGCGTTCATTTGATTATGAGAAACTTCGAGAATTTAAAATAAACATCAGAGCCCAAGATGGGGGATCTCCCCCACTTAGCAGTAATGTCACAGTTCATATTCTAATCAAAGACCAGAATGACAACGCGCCTCAGATCCTGTACCCAGTACAGACTGGCGTCTCTCTGGTGGCTGAAATGGTGCCTCGTTCAGCAGATGTTGGCTATCTTGTCACTAAAGTGGTCGCTGTTGATGTGGACTCTGGACAGAATGCCTGGCTCTCATATAAACTGCTGAAAGCGACAGACAGGGCGCTGTTTGAAGTGGGCTTACAGAATGGAGAAATAAGAACTGTACGCCAGGTCACTGATAAAGATGCTGTGAAACAAAGACTCACTGTTGTAGTGGAGGACAACGGGCAGCCCTCTCGCTCAGCTACAGTCAATGTTAACGTGGCGGTGGCGGACAGCTTCCCGGAAGTGCTCTCTGAATTCACTGACTTTACGCACGACAAGGATTACAATGACAACCTGACTTTTTATTTAGTCTTGGCCTTGGCTGTAGTTTCCTTTCTATTTGTTTCATCTTTAGTAGTTATAATATCAGTAAAAGTCTACAGATGGAGACAATCTCGTATCTTCTATCAGTCCAATCTCCCGGTTATTCCGTATTATCCACCGCGTTACGCAGACGCTGGAGGTACAGGAACTCTGCAGCACGTGTACAATTACGAGGTGTGCATGACAACTGACTCGCGGAAGAGTGATATCAAGTACCTGAGACCTTACAGTCAAAGCATAATTAGCTTGGACGCCAGTGGAACACAAACTCTACAGCACGTGCATAAGGACGAGGTCAATGAGGATCCAGGCATTCAGGTGAGAAATACAGGATGATTACAGCTTCAGCACGTGTCGTGTTATCGGTGACGTGTATTTAAGCTCATGTCATTTAATTCCGTTAGTTGGCTCTGTTACAATTCTTTCTGTTAAATTAATTGTTTATTTCAATAAATTACTTAATTTAATGTCATTTTCGAGGCAAAACGTTGCACTCTGTTCCCCCAAGAAAAATGAAAAATGAATCTTGAATGCGCAGTATTCAAAATTCTACATACAAAAAACGATTTATCTCCGTAATATGTTTGAAACCAGAGAGTAAAGTTTATTTGATCACATTTTCAAAATGCGCGTGTTAATGTTTCAGCTATAATAATAATAACCATAATAATAATAATCTAAACGTTATTCATAAACCAAATGAATTCAAATGCATTCCATTGAATGATATGGTCTATCAGGGATTGCCAATTAAAAAAAACAAAATATGTATATAATAACAAATTGGTGTAAGTATAATGCATTGATTAAAGTTTCCTCACGTTGGAGTTATGACAAGTCACAAAACAAAGCAGGCAATTTACAATGGCATTTATTATATTGTGTGAATTTGTGACTCCACATGATGTGTACAGTTTAAACATTAGCTGCAGAGTGGGTGTTTGCAGTTCTGTATGTTCACTCTGGGCGCCGCTGTCGGTCAGTGTGGGGCTATATTGTTACCAGACTCCCGTCAGTACCTCCCCCAGCATCTCTGTGTATAAGAGACAAAAAGAGCCTCACGCTGCGTCTTAGTCCAGGCACCGCCACTATCAGTGGAGGTATCGAGTTTCGATGTTTTCGTTTCGACAAAAACCTGGATAATCGCGTATTTCTGTTTGGATCTGGCTAAGAAAACAATCTGGATTTCAAACGTTAGTCTTTATTTGGAATTGTATTATCTGCCTAGTTTCAAATCACGGGGAAAATGTCGGTCAGAACAATGGCATGGCAAGTACTACTGTTTTTCTCTGTTCTTTCTCTCGGCTTCGTATACGGGCAGGTTAGCTATTCCATACCGGAGGAAATGGCTAAAGGGTCGTTAGTGGGTAATATGGCGCAGGATTTGGGGCTGGATTTAAAAAGGCTGAAATCTGGCAATGCGCGTATATATACTGGAGACAGTGCTGAATACATTGAGCTGAATAAAGAAAGGGGTGTTCTCCTCATTAAAGAAATAATAGATCGGGAAACTCTCTGTGGCAAGACGAGCCCTTGCGCTTTACATTTCCAGGTTATACTGGAAAACCCCATGGAATTATACCGAGTTACTGTCGAGATCATGGACGTTAACGACAATGCGCCAGTCTTTAAAAAGAGCGAGATGCGACTGGAAATAAGCGAGTCTGCTTTGCCCGGGGCGAGATTTGTGTTGGAGAGAGCACTCGATCCGGATGTTGGTATTAATGACCTCCAAAGTTACTCTCTTAAACCCACAGATAATTTTGTGCTGAAGGTCCACAATCAGCCGGACGGAAGTAAAAAGGTCGAAATGGTCCTTCAAAAAGCGTTAGACCGAGAGAAACAGGACGAGCTGTCTCTGTTATTAACAGCCGTGGATGGCGGAGACCCGCAGTTGTCAGGCATAGTTCAGATACGAATTGTTGTGCTCGATTCAAATGACAACTCTCCCATTTTTACCCAATCGGTTTATAAATCCACTATACCCGAGAATGCGCGTGCAGGGACTCTGCTAGCCACTGTCAGCGCGTATGATGCAGATACTGGTTCTTATGGACATGTCACGTACTCCATCACGAATAGCATAGATGGTGTATCAGAGCTATTTGAGGTAGATGAAGAAAATGGTGAAGTGAAACTAGTGGGTGAAATGGATTATGAAAAATCCAAACATTACCAGATTGATATCGAGGCCAAAGACCACGGTGGACTTTGGGATTCCAGTAAAATAATCGTGGATGTTATTGATGTCAATGACAACACCCCTGTAATTAATTTAATTTCAAAGTCGAGATCAATACCAGAGGACTCTCCCCCCAGCACAGTGTTAGCGATGATTGGTGTTCAAGACCCGGACTCTGAGAATAACGGCCACGTGCACTGCGCAATAAATGAAAACATTCCATTCACAATAAGATCAACATCGAATGATTTTTTCAGTGTGGTTACTGAGAATGTTTTGGACCGGGAGACGAACTCTGAGTTTAACATCAGTGTAATCTGTTCTGATGAGGGAGTGCCCGCTCTATCCAGCAGCGTCGTTCTTATTGTACATGTATCAGATGTGAATGACAACGCGCCTGTCTTTGAGAAGAGTTTATACGTGGCTCAAATTAAAGAAAACAATAGTCCGGGACTATCCATATTTTCAGTAAAAGCCAGAGACGCTGATTGGAACCAGAATGCTCGTGTTTCTTATATACTTGAGGAAGGCACGGTCAATGGCGTGCCCGTCTCCTCATATGTGTCTGTTAACTCTGAGAGCGGAGTCATCCATGCGGTGCGCTCTTTTGACTACGAGCAGATTAAGGATTTCCAGTTCCGCGTAAAAGCGCAAGATGGAGGCTCTCCTCCACTGAGTAGTAATGTGACGGTTAAAATCTCTATCCAAGACCAGAACGACAACACGCCACAGATCCTGTACCCAGTACAGACTGGTGTCTCTCTGGTGGCTGAAATGGTGCCTCGTTCAGCAGATGTTGGCTATCTTGTCACTAAAGTGGTCGCTGTTGATGTGGACTCTGGACAGAATGCTTGGCTCTCATATAAACTCCTGAAAGCGACAGACAGGGCACTGTTTGAAGTGGGCTTACAGAATGGAGAAATAAGAACTGTACGCCAGGTCACCGATAAAGATGCTGTGAAACAAAGACTCACTGTTGTAGTGGAGGACAACGGGCAGCCCTCTCGCTCAGCTACAGTCAATGTTAACGTGGCGGTGGCGGACAGCTTCCCGGAAGTGCTCTCGGAATTCACTGACTTTACGCACGACAAGGATTACAATGACAACCTGACTTTTTATTTAGTCTTGGCATTGGCTGTAGTTTCCTTCCTATTCGTGTCATCTTTAGTTGTTATAATATCAGTAAAGGTCTACAGATGGAGACAATCTCGCATCTTCTATCAGTCCAATCTCCCGGTTATTCCGTATTATCCACCCCGTTACGCAGACGCAGCAGGTACAGGAACTCTGCAGCACGTGTACAATTACGAGGTGTGCATGACAACTGACTCGCGGAAGAGTGATGTGAAATACCTTAGACCTTACAGTCAAAGTATTATTAGCCTGGACGACAGTGGAACACAAACTCTACATCACGTTCAGAAGGAGAAAGAGGCCAACGAGGATTCATGTATTCAGGTGAGATTGGAGGAAATATGGGTTTAACTGCGCACGATTTATTTGATTGCGTTGCGTTTGGGGGAATTGATTCTTGGATGTTCTTTATTCATTTATTTTTTGTTCAATATAAATATTGTAAGAATTGCATTCCTCGTTTAATTATTTTGTATAGTGACACAGACGTATAGTTACTTAGTCATCGTACCATATTACCTGAAATATTTTAACTTCATATAAAGTATTTCCAGTGTCTTTCTCCCGTTTAATAGTAAAGAGCGTTTCATTACGTATGGAATTGTTACTGTTCATTTTGTTTGCCTGCTTTTGGTCATGGAATAATCTACACATATAATTTTGAATTGTATACTGCAATACATTATTCTGATCATTTGTCTGTGTCCATGGAGGATTATGGCTTTCATATGTATGTAATATTCATATATACATCTGTACATCTACTGAATCAATTGAGGCAACGTACCTAACATAAGAGTGCAGTGACGTGGGCCCACCTCGTCATTAAACCTCTTACTTGAACATCTAACTTCCTGGTTAAATGCCATTCATGATTCAAAGATACAGGTGAGCGCACGTGTATAGTTTTGCAGTGAAATTACATATTTTATTACATATTTGGGAAGGTATAGATCCGCTCTCCTCTTGCTAATAATTTTACCTCATTGCTCTGCATAAAGAAAACTATTATAGCATTACTTAGTTATATTTAAATACGTCATTTTAATGTAAACAAGTATATATTGTGTTGTTTCTAGATCATGTAGTGACGTACTGCATGCTGCTTACCGTACCATACCTATCTGTGTTTAACTCAATTTTGGTGTAATAGGTATATTTTCTTGCTAAGAAATGTATGCTTTCCCGTACTCTATCACACCTGGGTCAACTTCGTATTGCAAGTATTTATTTTAAATAAAAGCATTTTAAAATGCATTACTAACAAATACGTGTTTGAATACTTGAATTAATTTGGAAATATGTCTCGAAATTACTTGAATGTATTTAAAAGTAATTACATTTGAATGCATTGTAAATATTTACATTTACAATGACAAAGTGGTTTATTTCCTGAATGTATAAAAACAAATAAGAATAACAACCAACACAACATCGATTGGTCTTATTTTCTTATTTCATGTTTGAATTACAACATGCATTGGTAGTGTACAGAGTTTAAACTTCACCCATCATTGCATAATGTTATGCTACATATTGTGCAATATTCCAATTTGAGAAATAAGCAGACATATATCCAGTATATATCTTCCTACATGAATCAGCAGGCCTCTAAAGGAAAACATGTCACACTTCTGTCAAAAATGTATGTATTTTTGTATAATTTATCTAAGGACTTTTACATAAGCCAGTCATGGCTCTCACATTCTTGACCATATTATTTGATCAAGTTATTTTAACTTTTAATGCATTTTCAATACTATTTGAATGTTAAAATACCAGTAGTATTTTAAAGAAGTATCTGAAAAGTATCTGATAGTTCCCACATTTTCCTGTTCCTTTTAAGATATTTAATGTTATACATGAATTTATTATTTTATTCGTTCAGTTTTAATGGCGTTGCGTTTCATCAAGGTTGAGTCTGGTGAAATAGTCGTTTTCACCTTTAGAACGGATGGTATTGGCTCCTTTTCACTTTTAGAGCTGGTGGTGTTGGTCCCCTTTCACCTTTAAAGCTGGTGGTGTCGGTTCCATGCTCCAGTGATCCACTGCCGCTGTAATTCTGAGCGATTTATCAAGGGCCAATATCTCCGGTTTATATAAGGTAAAGACCGTGTGAGAGGCAAACCTAATTCTTAAAGCAATCTAAGATTGAAGTTAATTAAAACCATATTCCAGCTACTTGGCCTACAGGTTACCTTGTCATCAAGGGAAGTGTTTTTTACTTTGTAAGTAGCCTACTAATGATGCGCTGTTCATTTGTAATGAATTCCTTTGTGTACAATTCGATGCAGTGTCTCCTCTGTGCTCTAAGTGCCGCTGTTGATCAATATAGTAATAATACGCAGCTATTGTGGTCCTCCCTAAAATACGGCTTTATGAGAAGGAGGAAAGGAGACGCTCGCCTCCATTCCTGATTAGAAAGGAGAATGTTCTGATCTCATCGTAGCGTTTGGTTTTGTGACGGGCGGATATCTTGCTCGTATTTTTGTACTAATTTAAATTAACCCTTCAAAATCGTTCGGAAAATCTATTTTTTTCCTCACATAGGAACATACTGTATATCATGCTGCTCCTTTGTTTTCTCGGCGCTCCTGCACGCGCCGCTCGGGTGTGGAAATGGAACCCGCTGCTTCTTCTCGTGTGTTTCTGCGCCGCAGAGGTGGCGCGCGGGCAGGTCCGCTATTCTATTCCCGAGGAAATGGTGAAGGGCTCGTTTGTGGGGAATATCGCACAAGACCTGGGTCTGGATGTGAAAAGACTGAAATCGGGCCGAGCTCGCATTTTTACCGAAGACAGTCGTGAGTATATCGGTCTGAATTCTGATAAAGGGACGCTGGAGGTGAAGGAAAGAATAGATAGAGAGGATCTGTGTGCTCAGGTGTCTCCGTGCTCTTTACATTTCCAAATTATTCTGGAAACACCAATGGAACTGCACCGCGTTATTGTAGAGATTTTAGACATCAACGACAATGCTCCGTTTTTTGCGAAAAGGGAAGTGAAATTACAGATGAGCGAATCCGCTACTGCAGGAGCGCGCTTCCTTTTAGAGAGTGCTAAAGATCCTGATGTGGGATTGAATACTCTTCAAAGCTATCGGATAGTTCCCACAGACCACTTTGTGTTAAAGCAACAGACCCGTCCCGACGGAGCGAAATATGTGGAAATGGTCCTTAAATCTGCACTCGACAGAGAACAACAGGAGGTGCTCTCTTTAACATTAACAGCTATAGACGGTGGCAACCCGAAAAAAACTGGCACAGTAAAAATAACGATAACTGTTCTGGACGCAAACGACAACCCCCCTGTATTCAGCGAGGCCGCATATAAATCTTTTCTGCTGGAAAACGTAATTAAAGGCACGGAGGTCGTGACGGTAAGCGCAAGCGATGCAGACAAAGGCACAAACGCAGAAGTGACCTACTCTATTCCCCAAACCACGGACAGCGTCTCTGAGCTGTTCCATATACATTCAAATACTGGCGTGATCACAGTTAGTGGTGATTTAGATTTCGAGCAATCGAAACAATACGAACTTAATGTCGAGGCAATAGATCAAGGAGGCTTAACCGATTCTTGTAAAGTTCTCATTGAAGTTCTAGACGTGAATGATAACGTCCCTGTTATCACGTTAATGTCATTTTCTAATCCAATACCTGAAGATTCTGCGCCAGAGACTGTCATTGCTATGCTGAACATTAAGGATTTAGACTCGGGGAAAAATGGCCAAGTTCAATGTTCTATTAATCCCGAAATACCTTTTAGAATTAAATCCTCATCTCCTAATTTTTACAGTTTGGTCACAGATCAGATGTTGGATCGGGAAAAGGCCTCTGAATATAATATTACAATAACAGCTGCTGATGAAGGATCCCCTTCATATTCCACAAATAAAACTGTGACTTTGAAAATCTCAGATGTCAATGATAATGCGCCTGTATTTGAAAAACAATCGTACACTGCGCAAGTCAAGGAGAATAACGCACCCGGGATAGCAATATTTTCTGTTAAAGCTAAAGACTACGATTTCGGAAACAATGCCCGCATCTCTTACTTTCTTGAGGATGAACAGATTAACGGACTTTCAACCTCGTCATATATTTCAGTGAATCAGAAAGCGGTGTAATCCATGCTGTGCGCTCTTTTGATTATGAGCAAATTAAAGAATTCAAAATTCGAGTGAAAGCGCAGGATGGGGGCTCTCCGCCTCTCAGCAGTAATGCGACTCTGACTATTTTCATTAAAGACCAGAACGACAACGCGCCTCAGATCCTCTACCCAGTACAGACTGGCGTCTCTCTGGTGGCTGAAATGGTGCCTCGTTCAGCAGATGTTGGCTATCTTGTCACTAAAGTGGTCGCTGTTGATGTGGACTCTGGACAGAATGCCTGGCTCTCATATAAACTGCTGAAAGCGACAGACAGGGCGCTATTTGAAGTGGGCTTACAGAATGGAGAAATAAGAACTCTACGCCAGGTCACTGATAAAGATGCTGTGAAACAAAGACTCACTGTTGTAGTGGTGGACAACGGGCAGCCCTCTCGCTCAGCTACAGTCAATGTTAACGTGGCGGTGGCAGACAGCTTCCCGGAAGTGCTCGGAATTCACTGACTTTACGCACGACAAGGATTACAATGACAACCTGACTTTTTATTTAGTCTTGGCCTTGGCTGTAGTTTCCTTCCTCTTCATTGCATCTTTAGTAGTTATAATATCAGTAAAAGTCTACAGATGGAGACAATCACGTATCTTCTATCAGTCCAATCTCCCGGTTATTCCGTATTATCCACCCCGTTACGCAGACGCAGCAGGTACAGGAACTCTGCAGCACGTGTACAATTACGAGGTGTGCATGACAACTGACTCGCGGAAGAGTGATGTGAAATACCTGAGACCTTACAGTCAAAGCATTATTAGCCTGGACGACAGTGGAACACACACTCTACATCACGTTCAGAAGGAGAAAGAGGCTAACGAGGATTCAAATATTCAGGTGAGATTGGAGGAAATATGGTTTTAACTGCACGCGATTTATTTGATCGCGTTGCGTTTGGGGCAATTAATTCTTGAATGTTCTTGATTTATTTTTATTTTTTCAATATAAATATTGTAAGAATTGCATTCTTAATTGAATGATTTTATATAGTGACACAGACGTATATATACTTAGTCATCGTACCACATTACCTGAAATATTTTAACTTCATATAAAGTATTTCCAGTCTCATTCTCCCGTTTAATAGGAAATGGCGTTTTATTAGGCACAGAGTTGTTACTGATCATTGTGTTTTTCTGCTTTTGGTTATGAAATAATCTACACATAGAATTTAGAATTTTATACTGCATTACATTACATTATGCTCATCATGTGTCTATATCCAGGGAGTACTGTGGCTTTCATATTTACGTAATATCCAAATATACATCTGGACATTTCCTGAGTCAACTGAGGCAACGTACCTAACATAAGAGTGCAATGACGTGGGCCCACCTCGTTGTTAAACCTCTTACTTGAACATGTAACGTCCTGGTTAAATACCTTAACCATTTCTTATGAATGGGAAATTATGGCCATACTAACACTTGAGTATTCCTATCTGCTTTTTGTATCTGCTAACGAGTAAGAAGTATCCTGAAAATCTGTTAAGGACATACAACATTAGCGCATTTATTAAGGGTTAATAACTTTGCTAATTGAATCATATTTTGGACCTAGGCTCCCCGTAACATCGTATTTCGGCTCTAGGTGTCGCAGTTTATCAGCGTGGAGACGCGAAAACACAGACCCTCCCCTCCATGTCGTTATATTTCACATGGAATGTGAGAAGCTCTCCATCGCCAGAGTTTGGGACACAAAGACGCACACAGCGACGCACGCATCAGCCGCAGCTAAGGGAACACGGTTACTTATATTGCATCTGTTTCCCAGATAAATAAATTGTAGGATCATAGAGATTTAGACGCAATATTTTTTATTGAGCACTTTTTTTGGAAACATGGGGTTTCTTTGTTTTCTCGGCACTCCTGCACGCGCCGCTCGGGTGTGGAAATGGAACCCGCTGCTTCTCCTCTTGTGTTTCTGCGCCGCAGAGGTGGCGCGCGGGCAGGTCCGCTATTCTATTCCCGAGGAAATGGTGAAGGGCTCGTTTGTGGGGAATATCGCACAAGACCTGGGTCTGGATGTGAAAAGACTGAAATCGGGCCGAGCTCGCATTTTTACTGAAGACAGTCGTGAGTATATCGGTCTGAATTCTGATAAAGGGACGCTGGAGGTGAAGGAAATAATAGATAGAGAGGAGCTGTGTGCTCAGGTGTCTCCGTGCTCTTTACATTTCCAAATTATTCTGGAAACACCAATGGAACTGCACCGCGTTACTGTTGAGATTTTAGACATCAACGATAATGCTCCCGTTTTTCCACATAAAGAAATTCGATTAAAAATAAGCGAGTCGTCGGTTATCGGAGCTCGGTTTTCCCTCGAGAGTGCTGCAGATGCCGATGTCGGAGCGAATTCTCTTCAGACGTATAAACTTCACCCAAGCGATTATTTCACGTTAAAACTCTATTCTCATTCTGACGACAGTAAATCGGTTGAAATGGTGCTTCAGACGGCGTTGGACAGAGAGATGCAGGAGGAGCAGAATTTAATGTTAACTGCGATAGACGGTGGCAGTCCTCAAAAAACAGGCACGGTTAAAATACACATCGAGGTTCTGGATGCGAACGATAATGCCCCTGTTTTTACTTCCCCTCTTTATAAAGCGTCCTTACTAGAGAATTCTGAAATAGGTACGATCCTCCTGAAAGTCAGCGCGACTGATGCGGACAAAGGGACAAATGGAGAAGTGACCTACTCCTTTTCTCACAGCGCCAATAGCGTTTCAGATGTATTTAAAATAGACTCCGCCACTGGCGAGATCACAGCAAACAGTAAATCAGACTATGAGAGGACCAAACAATATAAAATAAGTGTGCAAGCAACGGACCAGGGGGGTTAACAGACTCTTGTAAAGTGTTGATTGATGTCATAGACGTGAATGACAATGCCCCTGTGATAACAGTGATGTCGTTTTCCAACCCGATACCCGAAAACTCGACGCCAGAGACTGTTATTGCTATGATAAATATTATAGATTCAGATTCTGGAAAAAACGGCCAGGTTCGTTGTTCAATAGACAAGGAATTACCTTTTCGACTTAAATCGACATCTCCTAATTTTTACAGTTTAATCACAGATCAGATGTTGGATAGAGAAGAGGCATCAGAATATAATATTACAATAACAGCTGTTGATGAAGGATCCCCTTCTTATTCCACAAATAAAACTGTGACTTTGAAAATCTCAGATGTCAATGATAATGCGCCTGTATTTGAAAAACAATCGTACACTGCGCATGTCATGGAGAATAACGCACCCGGGATAGCAATATTTTCTGTTAAAGCTAAAGACTACGATTTCGGAAACAATGCCCGCATTTCTTACTTTCTTGAGGATGAACAGATTAACGGACTTTCAACCTCGTCATATATTTCAGTGAATTCAGAAAGCGGTGTAATTCATGCTGTGCGCTCCTTTGATTATGAGCAAATTAAAGAATTTAAAATTCATGTGAAAGCGCAGGATGGGGGCTCTCCGCCTCTCAGCAGTAATGCGACTCTGACTATTTTCATTAAAGACCAGAACGACAACGCGCCTCAGATCCTCTACCCAGTACAGACTGGCGTCTCTCTTGTGGCTGAACTGGTGCCTCGTTCAGCAGATGTTGGCTATCTTGTCACTAAAGTGGTCGCTGTTGATGTGGACTCTGGACAGAATGCCTGGCTCTCATATAAACTGCTGAAAGCGACAGACAGGGCGCTGTTTGAAGTGGGCTTACAGAATGGAGAAATAAGAACTGTACGCCAGGTCACTGATAAAGATGCTGTGAAACAAAGACTCACTGTTGTAGTGGAGGACAACGGGCAGCCCTCTCGCTCAGCTACAGTCAATGTTAACGTGGCGGTGGCGGACAGCTTCCCGGAAGTGCTCTCAGAATTCACTGACTTTACGCACGACAAGGATTACAATGACAACCTGACTTTTTATTTAGTCTTGGCCTTGGCTGTAGTTTCCTTCCTCTTTGTTTCATCTTTAGTAGTTATAATATCAGTAAAAGTCTACAGATGGAGACAATCTCGTATCTTCTATCAGTCCAATCTCCCGGTTATTCCGTATTATCCACCCCGTTACGCAGACCCTGGAGGTACAGGAACTCTGCAGCACGTGTACAATTACGAGGTGTGCATGACAACCGACTCGCGGAAGAGTGATGTGAAATACCTGAGACCTTACAGTCAAAGCATTATTAGCCTGGACGACAATGGAACACAAACTCTACATCACGTGCAGAAAGAGAAAGAGTCCAACGAGGATTCAGGTATTCAGGTGAGATTGGAGGAAATATGTTTTTAACTGCGCACGATTTATTTGATTGCGTTGCGTTTGGGAATGAATTCCCTAATGTTCTTGATTTATTTTTTGTTCACTATTCTAAAAATTGCTTTCTTAGTTGAATGATTTTATATAGTGACACAGACGTACTTAGATACTTAGTTATCGTGCCATATTACCTGAAATATTTTAACTTCATATAAAGTAGCCTATTTCCAGTCTCATTCTCCCGTTTAATAGGAAATGGCGTTTATTAGGTATAGAGTTTGTACTGATCATTGTGTTTTTCTGCTTTTTGTTATGAAATAATCTACACATAGAATTTTGAATTGTATACTGCATTACATGTTCATCATGTGTCTGTATCCAGGGAGTACTGTGGCTTTCATATTTACGTAATATCCAAATATACATCTGGACATTTCCTGAGTCAATTGAGGCAACGTACCTAACATAAGAGTGCAATGACGTGGGCCCACCTCGTTGTTAAACCTCTTCCTTGTACATGTAACTTCCTGGTTAAATATCTTAACTATTTCTTATGAATGGGAAATTATGGCCATAATAACACTTAAACATTCCCGTCTGCTTTTTGTATCTCCCAACGAGTAAGAAGTATCCTGAAATATAATTGAAAGACACAACATTGGTAGATTTATTAAAGTTTAATAACTTTGCGAATTAAACCATATTTTGGACCCAGGCTCCCTGTAACATCGCATTTCGGCTCTAGGTGTCGCAGTTTATCAGCGTGGAGACGCGAAAACACAGATCCTCCCCTCCATGTCGTTATATTTCACATGGAATGTGAGAAGCTCTCCATCGCCAGAGTTTGGGACACAAAGACGCACACAGCGACGCACACATCAGCCGCAGCTAAGGGAACACGGTTACTTATACTGCATCTGTTATCCAGAAAAATCTATTGTAGGATCATAGCGATTTTGACCCAATACTTTTTATTGAGCACTTTTATGGAAACATGGGGTTTCTTTGTTTTCTCGGCACTCCTGCACGCGCCGCTCGGGTGTGGAAATGGAACCCGCTGCTTCTCCTCTTGTGTGTCTGCGCCGCAGAGGTGGCGCGCGGGCAGGTCCGCTATTCTATTCCCGAGGAAATGGTGAAGGGCTCGTTTGTGGGGAATATCGCACAAGACCTGGGTCTGGATGTGAAAAGACTGAAATCGGGCCGAGCTCGCATTTTTACTGAAGACAGTCGTGAGTATATCGGTCTGAATTCTGATAAAGGGACGCTGGAGGTGAAGGAAAGAATAGATAGAGAGGATCTGTGTGCTCAGGTGTCTCCGTGCTCTTTACATTTCCAAATTATTCTGGAAACCCCAATGGAACTGCACCGCGTTATAGTTGAGATTTTAGACATCAACGACAATGCTCCGTTTTTTTCTGATCGAGAATCAGCATTGCAGATCAGCGAATCCGCTGCACCTGGAGCGCGCTTTTCTCTCGAGACTGCCAAAGACCCCGATGTGGGAGTGAATTCACTCCAGACGTACACGTTACATCCCTCAGATAATTTCGTGTTGAAGCTGCAGTCGCGCCCCGATGGCAGCAAGTACGTGGAGATGATGCTTCAAACCGCACTGGATAGAGAAAAACAGGAGGAACACAAATTAATCTTAACTGCGTTTGATGGCGGAAGCCCTCAGAAATCCGGCACGATTCGTATAAATATAGAAGTGTTGGATGCCAACGATAATGCGCCTGTATTTAGCTCGACGCTCTATAAAGCCTCTTTAACAGAGAATTCGCCAGTAGGCTCTCCTGTCTTGAAAGTCAGCGCGACGGATGCTGACAAAGGAACTAATGCAAAGGTGACCTATTCCTTTTCCCAAACGGCAGACGGTGTTTCTGACGTTTTTGATATAGACTCCGCCACTGGCGAAATCACAATGAGAGGCAAATTAGATTTCGAAAAAAACAAACAATATGAGATAAATGTAAAAGCCAGAGACCAGGGGGGGTTAACAGACTCTTGTAAAGTGTTGATTGATGTCATAGACGTGAATGACAATGCCCCTGTGATAACAGTGATGTCGTTTTCCAATCCGATACCCGAAGACTCGACGCCAGAGACTGTTATTGCTATGATAAATATAAAAGATTCAGATTCTGGAAAAAACGGCCAGGTTCGTTGTTCAATAGACAAGAAATTACCTTTTCGGCTGAAGTCAACATCTCCTAATTTTTACAGTTTGGTCACAGATCAGATTTTAGATAGAGAAGAGACATCTGAATATAATATTACAATAACAGCTGCTGATGAAGGATCGCCTTCACATTCCACAAATAAAACTGTGACTTTGAAAATCTCAGATGTCAATGATAATGCGCCTGTATTTGAAAAGCAATCGTACACTGCGCATGTCAAGGAGAATAACGCACCCGGGATAGCAATATTTTCTGTTAAAGCTAAAGACCACGATTTCGGAAACAATGCCCGCATCTCTTACTTTCTTGAGGATGAACAGATTAACGGACTTTCAACATCGTCATATATTTCAGTGAATTCAGAAAGCGGTGTAATTCATGCTGTGCGCTCCTTTGATTATGAGCAAATTAAAGAATTCAAAATTCGAGTGAAAGCGCAGGATGGGGGCTCTCCGCCTCTCAGCAGTAATGCGACTCTGACTATTTTCATTAAAGACCAGAACGACAACGCGCCTCAGATCCTCTACCCAGTACAGACTGGCGTCTCTCTGGTGGCTGAACTGGTGCCTCGTTCAGCAGATGTTGGCTATCTTGTCACTAAAGTGGTCGCTGTTGATGTGGACTCTGGACAGAATGCCTGGCTCTCATATAAACTGCTGAAAGCGACAGACAGGGCGCTGTTTGAAGTGGGTTTACAGAATGGAGAAATAAGAACTGTACGCCAGGTCGCTGATAAAGATGCTGTGAAACAAAGACTCACTGTTGTAGTGGAGGACAACGGGCAGCCCTCTCGCTCAGCTACAGTCAATGTTAATGTGGCGGTGGCGGACAGCTTCCCGGAAGTGCTCTCGGAATTCACTGACTTTACGCACGACAAGGATTACAATGACAATCTGACTTTTTATTTAGTCTTAGCTTTGGCTGTGGTCTCGTTTCTTTTTGTCGTCTCCATCATTGCTATCATTGCAGTAAAAATATATAGATGGAGGCAGACAAGGCTGTATTATAAGTCAAATGCCAATCTCCCAGTTATTCCGTACTACCCGCCTCTTTACGCAGACGTCGATGGCACCGGAACTCTACAGCACGTGTACAATTACGAGGTTTGCAGAACTACTGACTCGAGAAAGAGCGACGTAAAGTTCGTCCGACCTTGCAGCCAGAGCACGCTGAATGTGGACGTGAGTGACGCAGGGACATTGCGGATGGGAAAGGAGACTGATCTCGCAGATCTGTGTGCGGAGGTGAGACCTCCTTCCCCCCGGATATTGTCGAAGACATATAGTGTCAAACTTAAAGCAGTACCAAAACCTTCCCAATGATGGTTTAAACAGTAGACTTTAAACGTTTTTATTAACACCCTTGATAAATATGAAAACAATAGATCGTATAAAATAAACTATATAGCCTAAGTAATGAGCTTTATTTTATGCTCACAAAATGCATACAATTATATTATTTAATAATACATTGGCACGAACCAAAATCAAACGGTTCACAAATTATATATGTTTTCCCCAGAAAAATCAAGAATCACAAATATTCACACTCCTGTTATAAGTACTTTGTGGTTCCTCCCTTGGCCATTTTAACAGCAAGTAGTCATCTTCTGTAGTGTCGTACGAGGTTATGGAATTTGTTGGGGGGGGATCCTGAACCATTCCTCCCTGCAGAATTGTTCAACTTCCTATAGATTATTGGGTTGACGTTTGTAGCCTGCTTTTTGAGCTAATTTCTTAGTTGCTTTGGACCTATGTGTGGGATCGTTGTCTTGTTGGACGGTTCATCTGCGGCCAAGGTGTAGCTTCCTGGCAGAGGGAACAAGGTTTTAGGACAAAATGTCTTGGTACATGCTGGAGTTTATGGTTCCATCTATTTTAATAAGGGCCCCAGGGCCTGTGGATGCAAAACAACCTCAAAGCATTAAAGATCCACCACCATGTTTCACCATAGGCATGAGGTGCTTTTCAACATTACTTGCATTCTTTGGATGCCAAATATAATGCTGATGTGCATGTCCAAAAAGCTCAATTTTTGTTTCATCTGACCACAAGACACAGTTCCAATTGTAGTTCAGATGTATTTGGGAATTCAAGATGCCTTTTTTGGTGAATTGTCTTCAAAAGAGGCTTCCTTCTTGCAGTTCTGCCATAAAGGTCATTGTCATGTAGACGTCATCGAATGGTAGCTTTAGACACCTTGTAACCCCAAGATGCCAAATTGTTTTGGAGATCTTGAACTGTGCCCCTTGGACCTCTTTTTGCCTCTCAAAACATCCACCTCACTACACGTGGGAGCAAGATAGACTTGCGTGCTCTACCTGGCAGGTTAGCCACTGTTCCAGTGGCCTTAAACTTCCCACTAATTGGCATAACAGTGGAAAGTGGTATATTTAACTTTTTAGTGATTTTTTGTAGCCATCTCCTGATCTGTAGAGGTCAATAACCTTTTGTCTGATGCTTTCAGGGAGTTATTTGCCTTTCACCATGATGATGGCTGACCACAGTATTTCAAACATGTGTTCCCTCCTTTTTATACCCTAGTGAAACAGGAAACCATTGTAGGCCACTGTATATTTCCATAACCTTCCAATGAACTTCAAAAAAGTTGTATATTTATGAAGATTTGTTTTTGTGGATTCAATTTAAAACAATAGTTAGGGGTATGGATAATTGTGATCCAGATGTTTTCTGGGAAATATATTTATTAATAAAACAAAATATGTTTTTCTGAACAATTGTATTAGTATTGTAGGTTTTGCATTTTCTGCATTTCTTTAGCATACAATATACCTCATTACTTATATAGTTTATTGTATATGATCTCTTTTGTTCATCTTTATCAAGGGTGTGAATAAAAATTGAGTCAACTGTATATCTGAATATCCATGATTTCCATGTTTAAATTGGTGCTCATTTCCCATAGTAAGACACTATAGATTTACATCTTTATATACCTTTTGTTTATGTTTGATCTATATGGGGATTTGAGGTCCAAAGCTTTAATTTGCAGGTTTTTATAAAAAACATTTGCATGGTTAAAAATATCTCACATTTGATGGTTAAATAGAGTATAAAGCAGCACCACCCAGTGTGGTGAAATAGTGTATACAATTTTCCGTTCATACAACAGTGTCGATTTCATATATGAAAGTCTGAGATACGCGTAAAATGTTCATCTCTCTCCTGGTATGTAATCCTGTATTTGAGCCCTAGGAGCCACTGTTTATCATAAGGGTGAAGTTTGAATATTCCATAAATGCCCGTGTGAGATCCTCCCATTCCAGCGGGCAGCTTGAGAGCAGCAGCTCGGTCATTGGTGTAAATCAGGATGCCAATTGTGTCTTAAAACGTTTGCCTTTATTGTGTTTTTAATGAATGTCATTGTGTTTAATTCGCTGAGAAATAGTTATTTTGTTACAACTCTTCTTTTAAACAGCATTTTCCATTTGATTTTAAATTTGGTGTGCTAAGCCTGCAGTTGCAGTTGACATGCACTCACCATGAGTCCAACGGTGGTCTTTGTGTTTGTTCAGTGCCTTTGTGTTTCTCCTGGTTCAGCATCCAGGCAGGTCAGGAACTCCATCCTGGAAGAAATGGTGGTTAACCACCATGTAAATTCAGGGTGGCCAACTTTTATCATGGGATGTCGCCTGTGATAGGTCTATGAGTTTTCCCTAGAAGTTGCTAGATGAGGTAATGATACATAATGGGGGTACTGATGATATTGTTTGGGGAGGTACTTAGGGAGTGGGGAAGTTATACACAGTGAGATTACTGTAGGGGATGTGGGGATGTGGTAATTAGTGAGATTACTGTAGGGGATGTGGGGATGTGGTACACAGTGAGATTACTGTAGGGGATGTGGGGATGTGGTACTCAGTGAGATTAGTGCAGGAGAAGTGGGGATGTGTTACTCAGGTATATTACAGTAGAGGAAGTGGGGATGTAGTACTATGTGATATCACTGCAGTCCTCTCTCCTGTGCTGTTTAGCTCTGACCCAGTTTCCTCTCTCACTCGCTGGTGTCCTCAGTCAGCTAGTCTCTGTGGGCCACGCCCACCTCACAGCACGCAGGCAGAGCACTCCTCTCTCTCTCTCCCTCTCCTCTCCTTCTGTAGATCAGCGCTTCACACACTCTCTCTCTCTCTCTCTCCTTCTGTAGATCAGTGCTTCACCCACTTATCTCCTCTATCTCTCTCTCCTTCTGTAGATCAGCGCTTCAGACACTCCTCTCTCTCTCTCTCTCCCTCTCCTTCTGTAGATCAGCGCTTCACACACTCTTCTCTCTCTCTCTCTCTCTCCTTCTGTAGATCAGCGCTTTACACACTTCTCTCCTCCATCTCTCTCTCTCTCTCTTTCTTTCTCTCTCTGCTTCTGTAGATCAGTATAAGCATTAAATCTGCCTATGTACATGTGATCGATTCATCAGGAAAAAAGATCAAGAGAGAGAAGAAGAGAGGAGACATTAGGAGAGGACAAGTGAGGGAGGGAGAGAGGGGGGAGGTGATAGAAGGGTAACTAATAGATAGATATATAATAGCAATAGAAGGGTTTCAAAGGGTATACCCTTATCTCACACACTATTATCTGCAGTATAGCAGCGTGGTTATATTCTCATTCACACACTGGTATCTGCAGTATGGCAGCGTGGTTATATTCTCATTCACACACTGGTATCTGCAGTATAGCAGCGTGGTTATATTCTCATTCACACACTGGTATCTGCAGTATGGCAGCGTGGTTATATTCTCATTCACACACTGGTATCTGCAGTGTAGCAGCGTGGTTATATTCTCATTCACACACTGGTATCTGCAGTATGGCAGCGTGGTTATATTCTCATTCACACACTGGTATCTGTAGTATAGCAGCATGGTTATATTCTCATTCACACACTGGTATCTGCAGTATGGCAGCGTGGTTATATTCTCATTCACACACTGGTATCTGCACTTGTCTCAGAGTTCTTTCAGCTCACCCCTCCCCCACTGCAGCATGCCAGGGTGTGGTCCAGGCCTAATCTCTGGATTTCTATAGCAACCATCCGGCTGTGCAAATATGCCTCAGTGTTAACAGGGCAGTTTGGACAGGAGCATCGGTCTGCAGCGACACTGCGTGTGATCTAAACCTGACCTGAGTGAGAGAGGAGTGGAGGAGTGGGGGGGAGGTGTTCATGCACCAGGCTGGGTTACATGAAGGGGGTGTTACATGTTTGAGTATTACTCAGTTTACCAATAAGTTTATACAGCTGGATATTTCTGGAAGCAATTCAGGTTCACCTCTGCTGTTACAATCCCAGTTCCCTAACCATTATACTACACAGCCAGCCATTGTATCCCACAGCTCTGAGCTGCAAGATGTCTGTATGTTTCATAACAGAACTATAGAATTCACTTGCATTAATGTTCAATAAAGATTCTATCCAAATTCAGCCTAACCACAATGATATTTGTGCTGAATGTTATTGTCCAATTAAAACATTCAGCGGTTTGTTAAATACTCAAATGAATGAAAAAACATGCTGTGATTAGACTGAAACAGTTGTTACCTTTAGATAATTGGATTCAGGTCTAAAATTAGTTTTTACTATTTTATTATGATGATGATGATGATGATGATGTTATTATTATTATTATTATTACTATTATTGTAAATAATAATAATCCTTATCATCACAATAATATGAATACAAATGTTTACTACTTTTATTATAAACCTTTATTTAAACTGTGAAGTCATTCTGCATTTTCTCTGCTGAATCAGGGAAAAGGCTGCAGTGTCAATGTCAGTCTGTCAGTCAATCCAATCATTGTTCTCCATTATTTATGTGCTTAGTAGATATAAGTAGCCCATATCCAAAGAAGATGTACAAAAATTGCACATGGGTCTGTACTCAGCAGAGTGAGTGATGCATTTAATAATTGGTGTCACACCATAAACAATCGCCCTATCAGCAGCCATAGTAACAGTGATCTGCAAGCACACATTCAATACAGCACCGTTTCCATTACCCACCATGCCCCTCTCTCTGGCTCCATTACCCATCATCCCCTCTCTCTGGCTCCATTACCTATCACACTCCATCTATCTGACTCCATTACCCATCATGTCCCTCTCTCTGGCTCCATTACCTATCACGCTCCATCTATCTGACTCCATTATCCATCATGTCCCTCTCGCTGACCCCGTTACCCATAACCCTCCTTCTCTCTGACAACATAAATGCACTCATTCAGTTAAGCACACACACTCTCCCAGATCAGCATACTGCTAACTGTCTCTCTCAGCAGTGTTACTGCCGCTAGGTTACTGAACTGTTGTGCCCACCTACTGGCTATGTTGATTACTTTGCTTTTATGTTTTTTGAAGGGAATGCTTTTTAATAAAACAGATTCCTGATGTGACATCGATGCAGATTTGCATTTTATAAAGCCGGCATTGTGATAGGGTGTAAATCCTGATTGGAATTGTGCTGAAAGCTGCTGCAGCTGTGAGCCTGTGTGATGGTGTAAACAGTGTGTGTGTTGTGTGTGTGTGAGAGAGAGAGAGAGAGAGAGAGAGAGAGAGAGAGAGAGAGAGAGAGAGAGAGAGAGAGAGAGAGAGAAACAGTGTAAGCATGTGCATGACTGTGTGTGTGTATGTGCACGTGAGTTTGTGTGTGTGTGTGTGTGTGTCTGTGTGTGCGCGCGCAGCTCTGTAGATTGCTCATAGCATACTCACTCTGACTGGAGCCTGAGTAAAGAGTGTGTGTTTCATGGAGCTCATGTTTCTCACCTCCTTCTTCTCCAGCTCTGTGCTCTAAATGGATTGAAGTTCAGCGCCTATCTCTCCCTGCATTAGCCTGTCTGCACTCAAACCAGCCCCATACATTCAAATACACTGTAATTCACTGTAAGTGTGTGTGCGTGTGTGTGTGTATGCTCTGTAGATTGCTCATAGTATACTCACTCTGAGTGGAGCCCGAGTAAAGAGTGTGTGTTTCATGGAGCTCATGTTTCTCAGCTCCTTCTTCTCCAGCTCTGTGCTCTAAATGGATTGAAGTTCAGCGCCTATCTCTCCCCGCATTAGCCTGTCTGCACTCAAACCAGCCCCATACATTCAAATACACTGTAATTCACTGTAACTGTCACAAGTGCTAATGAATACCATAGAGGATGTGTGTGTGTGTGTGTGTGTGTGTGTATACGTTGAGCTGATGTTTACATCGCTGTCTCTTCCTGTTGTGTGATGCTTCATTGAGCTGCTTGTTATTTCTTCACTCCTGATTTGAAGCTGGGTCAGTGCTGCATCTAAGAGAAAAGCTCTTATTTCCCTTTCCGAGAGACAACATCCCTGTGTCCTACACAGCCTGCATGAGATTACACACACTCTGTATCAGACTGTACACTATAAAAGAGATCCCCATACACACTCTCTATATAAGTGATTACACCCTCTGTATCAGTGATAACACACTACATATCACAGACTACACACGCTGGGGAACCCAGCTCTGTTGGTTTATTTGGGGTTTCAGTGAAAGTTATTTCCTACTGTAGCATCAGTTCTGTCCTGTGAGTGTGAACTCAAATCCACCCCTCAAATGCCTCATTCTCATATTTAAACTATCTGTAATTAGGATATGATTTACCAGGGGCGATTCTAGGATTTGGCCTTTAGGGAGGCTCAGCCCCCAATGAGAATGTGAGATGCAAAGCACAAGCCTACATTTTCAATGAATTTACTGTTACATTCCCCAAAACAAAAACACCACAATGGTGGTCACTCTCAAAATGTAAATACCACTCTCTATCTGTGGTATTTTTTAAATAGATATTAAGTAAAAATGTTTTTTAGAAAAGAATGACTAAACATTTTCAGGGGGGCTGAGATGAAAGACAAGGGGGCTAAAGCCCCTCTAAATAGGGTCTAAAATCGCCACTGTGATTTACATTTGAGTGATTTAGCAGACGTTCTCATCCAGATAGGGTATGATTTTCCTGCTCTCTGGGCAAATGGATATTATTATCACCAGCCGATGGCTGTGCATTGAGATGAATGAACGTGAATCTGAGTTAGCTCAGTACATTATGGATGACTGTGGACAATCATTTCTTTGAGTGCTGCAGTCTGGCTCACCCCCATCCCTTGCTCCTCACCTCTCCTCCCTCATCCATGTGCGATTTGGCCTGTTTTGCATACTCCCAGAGAAAGAGGTGGGCATTGTCACCATGGCAACAGGCTGACTCATGCATGAGACTGTAACGTTGCTAAGAAGGTGTGAAGAGGGATGTGGAGGAGCTCAGTGTGACAGCGAATATGTACCAGTAAAGCCTTAGCTCATCTGTAAAATGCTCTTCATGCTGTATTTATTCAAATGGCTATTTAGGAAATACCATGTAGCTGAGGAATAATGTCACCAGTAATATCAATAATCAATTATCCATGAAAGGTAAATCCACAAGCAAAATAACACCATGGAAATGCTTTAGTTCCCAGGTGAGAGGACTCAGCGGCGGGTTTGGGTGTGGGGCAGGCCTGCTGTGTTATTAATTTCTGTGTTTCTAAAGAATTCTCTATTTCTCTTTCATGCTGCTGCTGCTGTGCTTTCCGTTCTACCTGTTTCCCTCCAATAAGGTAAGACAAGCTTTCAATCCCCATTAACCCTCCCCACACCACACAGGAGCACGTCCCTGCAATGTTGCTGTAACGTGTCTGGATCTCCTCAATGACCACGGAGCTCAGACTCAGACCTTAGAGGGAGGGTCTCTACATCATTAACTCATATGTCACCCCTGAGAGCCCGATCAATACTCCCCTACCTCAAACAGAGCGCAGACCAATACGGGTACAGAACACAGACAGCTATGGATATAGAACACCTACACAGCTATGAGTATATAACAGACACACAGTTATGGGTTTAGAACACACGCACGCACACAGGCTATGGGTTCAGAACACACACACAGCTATGAGTAGGCCTATATAATAGACACACAGTTATGGGGTTAGAACATACAGGTTTGGGATTAGAATACAAATTTTGACAAAACATGGGTTTAGCAAACAGTTTGGAATCTAAAAATCCAAGATGATTTCAACAAAATCCAGAAGTGGGCAGAAACCTGGCAGATGACATTCGATATAGCTTATGGGATATGGGAGTTATGCATATGGGAAATAAAAATGTTAAACAAAGCACACTAAGCACACTGACAGTGTAGTGTAATGGTTAGGGAGCTGGGCTTGTAACTCAGGGATTGCAGGTTCAATTCCCAGGTTGGGCACTGCTGTTGTACCCTTGGGCAAGGTACTTAACCTGAATTGCTCCAGTAAAAATATCTAGCTGTATGAATGGATTGTATGTAAAAGAAATGTAAAAACTGTGTCAGTCGCTCTGGATAAGAGCATCTGCTAAATGCCTAAAACATTTTTTTTTAAACCATTGTAGTGTAGCAGTGAAAAAGGCACGCAGGATTCTGGGATATATAGCAAAAGGTATTGAGTATAAATCAAAGGAGGCTATATTGATGTTATATAATACCTTTTTCAGACCTCATTTAGAGTACTGTGTGCAGTTCTGGGCACCACACTACAAGACAGATATAGAAGCTCTTGAAGAAGTACAAGGAAGTGCAACTAAATTGGTTCATGGTATGAAAGGTAAAAGTTACAAGAAAAAACTGAAGACACAATCTATTCAAGCTTAACAAAAGGAGGATGACGTTTTCAAATTCATAAAAGGGATTAACAAAGTGAACTATTTTTCAGGTTAGGTTCAGTCAGCAGAACAAGAGCGCACAAGTGGAAATTAGTTAAAGGTACATTCTGCACTGATATCAGGAAGTGTGGCACAGGGAGTTGGAATGGAATGCCTGGAACAGCTTGCCTGGTCATGTAGTGGAGGTAGAGACTCCAAGGGTGTTCAAGTCCAGGCTTGATGCAGTGCTGGATACTCTTTAGTCTAGATCAATTACGAGCCTAGATTGTCTGAATGGCCTGTTCTTGTCATTGTGTATTCTTATGTTCTTATGTAACACATGGCTATGGGTGCAGAACATACACATACATGGCTACATTTTACATTTACATTTTAAGCATTTAGCAGACGCTCTTATCCAGAGCAACTTACAAGATGTGCATTAATACATGGTAGGAACAATCATAGTTTGCGCACAAGGTCAGTGCAGTAATACAACGATAGACATCGTTGTAGGCAGCTGTGTACCATACCTGTAACACTGGGAAGGAAAAGGTTAGTTTTTGTTTTTTTATTAAATGAGAAGGCAGGGATAAATGTACAAGAAGTGTTGAGCAGGTCGGCAGTGGTGATGACAATAGGCTATGGGTTTAGAACACACAGATCACACACACACACACACACACACACACACACACACACACACATCGCTATACATTACATTACATTATAGGCATTTGGCAGACGCTCTTATCCAGAGCGACGTACAACAAAGGTATATAGCTATAGGTATATAAGGCTATGGGTTTAGAACATACACAGTCCTGGACAGTAACGTCAGACTCTTTAATGGACTATACCTGTGCCTGTTGGATTTTAAATGTGTTCTATGCTCTATGGCATGGCTATTCAATTCCAGGCCTCGGGCGCCACAGTCTCAGCAGGTATTTGCTTCAACCACGCACTACATCATCAGGTGGTGTAGTGCATGGTTGGAGCAAATACCTGCTGACACTGCGGCCCTTGAGGCCTGGAATTGAATAACCCTGTTTTATGGCATCAGTCAAACCTCAGACTGTCTGCAGCTGGCTTCATCTTGTCTGCAGCTGGCTTCATAATAAATAATTATGTTTTTTTCATATCAAATATGAAATATTTTTTAAATGCAAAATAAATCACTGGATGTGGGCACTTAAACCTAAAAAAGCACTGACATGTTATGAAAATGTATGTATTTATGAATCTTACTAGCACTGTGGTTGCTGCTAGCACTATTTTTGAAGAAAGGTTTTACTTGCAATGATTGTGATATGTTGTTGTCTCACCTACCTTAGTTGAATGCACTCACTATACGTCACTCTGGAAAAGAGCATCTGCTAAATGACTAAGTTGTAAATTGTAATTATTCTTACTAGGTTACATTTTATATAATAATACAATTATCTGCATCAAACACAGGGTACACACGTAGGGAGAACTCGTTAGCTATGCTGTAGTGGTGATTTGAAAGCGCAGGTTGTATTGTGCTGGTGAGTGTGGCGTTCAGAGTGTTGCTCGCAGCTGAAGCGTGAAGGGCGTGTCTCCCTCATGACCGCGGCAGTGAAAGCTTGGCTCCGGTCAGCATCGTGTGGCGCTGTTCATCGGGCTGGTGCTGAAAAGGGCTCTCTCAGAGCGCGCAGTGAAAATCCGACGAAGCATCAGTAGAGTCGCTTACTGTGTGTGTTTGTTTGTTGTAATTTGTGTAACACTATAACTGGAAATGTATTCGTGTTGTGAGGCTCTGTTCCCTTTCCCTGTTCTCTGGGAAAATTGATTTCACGGCAGTACCTCGTGTTGCTAGGGAGATCCGGGAATACGGCTTTCGTTTCATCGTCCTTATAGTAACAACGATCTGATTGGCTATTGGTGAAGAAAAACATTCAGTCACATTTGAGCGGGGGGCTGGGGGATGGGGGTTGTTTTGTAGGTCAGAGAAAAAAATGCTGTTTATCACTGAAACAGATTCAAGCGTCTATACGAAACCAAATGGCCCAATCAGTCTGCTTTTACGGAGTGGTTTTTATACAGTGATGTGTTGCATAATAACAAATTTGAATAAAATAATAATAATAATAATAAAATAGTTATAATAATAATAATAATAATAATAACAAATGATTCATAGTTTTTACTGTTTGATTTTTAAATATTTCTTCAGACTTGTATATTTTAATGTACAGCACCTTGAGCAAGGGGAAATATTTACTTACTTAATTACAGATTTGCTTATTTACATATTTAGTTAGTCCATTTGATTTGAGTTTGATGGATGCTATCATCATTTTGATAGTCATTGTAATAGTACTTCTAGTGCTTAAAAAAGGACTTAGTCTAGTCTTAGAAAGACAACTTTCCAATGAGCAGGTCAGAGAGAGAGAATGGTCCAATGAGCAGGTCTGAGTATGTATCCAATATATAAATACATAAATAGACTGGAGGACTTATTTGCTTGAAATGCAAGTATATTGAGAGGACATTTGAGTGGAAAGTTTAGTTAAACACCTGAGTCTGTGCTGATGAGTTTAAACACCTGAGTCTGTGCTGATGAGTTTAAACACCTGAGTCTGTGCTGATGAGTTTAAACACCTGAGTCTGTGCTGATGAGTTTAAACACCTGAGTCTGTGCTGATGAGTTTAAACACCTGAGTCTGTGCTGATGAAATCAGGTGGTGCACAGTAAAGAAAAGCTTTAAAGCTTTCCTCAACAGTCCTAAAAGAGAACACATCGCGCAGGGCTGGGATTTTAAATATTTCAATTTCCTCTCATTGGAGGAGGGCATAGTCTAATTACGTTTTACATCCCGCTTCTATGCCTTTACTTGTACTGTTATTGGATCCACGGCACATGCATATAAAAATGTGCTTTGGGAATGATTTAGTCCTCTCTTATTTTCTCTTTTCAGTCCCCTGTTGAAGCACCAGCTTTTTCTCTTCAAACACCAGCGTGGAGTGTGCTTTGTGCCGCGTAGTGTCATGAGAACTGATGCTCTGAAGCAGCGCAGTGAAGGTGCTCCCTCTCAGGCTCTTAGTGGCTGAATGTGGTCATGTGATCAGTGAGCTCTGACAGTAATGGAGACATTCTGCTGTATCCAACTCCTTGGCTCTCTTTAGAGAGACAGCCACTGACTCCATTTGATAGCACAAATTCAATAATGCAACTATATATATATATATACATACTGTATATATACATAGATAGCCATCCCCTGACATCTTTTAAATTGGAAAGTGCCTGGTTGTATCAGGGAAGATCAATGATGATTAAAAGCAATTGACCAATGTCAATGAAACGCATGTAACCTTTTGCATTTGAATGGTAATGATATTATTTTAATGACTGAGAACAATGGACTTGCTGATGTTTCAGGAATAATGGGTGTCTAAGGTGGGATGTTCATTTTTTTAATATTCTGGAATGGTGCCTGAGGCAGCGCTCTGCACTTCCAGCAATTGCACGTGAATTGATCGACTTTCTTGTGGAAGAGTGGTGTCGTATTCCTCCTGCAGAATTCCGTACACTGGTAGACTCTTTGCCAATAGCGCATACAGTGCGTACTGGTCACACATGGTGTTCCAACAAGTGACCTTGCATTGACATTTCCAGCTTTTGTTCACTACCGGTAATGATATCGTTTTATGTCCCTCAGAGTAGTCAATGAATGCTTTGTAGAGTGGTGGTTGTTCTGTTTCATTAACATGCATTTGTGATGCTACTGGATAATCTAGTGTACAGCCAAACACTAATAGCATTCAGAACTGCAAAAAGAGATATACTCCCTTCCCCAGCCACAGCTATGCTAAAATAATACGAATAATAATAAAAATAATATAGAATTTCTTGAGTATCTCATGTGAAGGATGAAATGTTAAGTGGAAAGTCTTTCCTCTGGCACAGTTCTGTCAGCGTGGCATATGGCACATGGCAGGACTGGAATTTCGCCACCTGCTGGCCATTCACGTATTTCAGAACCACTGGTGTGGACAGCGACACATGCTTTCCCAAGAGTGTGGGACTCTTTATTGTAGAGTGTTGACTTTAATTATATATATGGTTGTTCTTCATTTTAATACGTCAACAAAATAAATAAAAAAAAAAAAAAAAATAAAAAATGTGTTTCATAGGAATAATAATTTTCTCTCCATGATAAGCGGTCATCTGTTTCACTTCTCTTTTCTGGTAAATGTCCCATTTGATTGTGCTTTAGTTTTTTGGATTTCTTATCATACAGTAGAATGCTTTTCTTTATGGTCCTAGATAAATTTGACTTGTCTGTGATTGTATTTGCTTCTCTAGTTTATTTATAGCATTAACATTGCAGGAATTTAGCAGACGCTCTTATCCAGAGGGACTTTTTACAGTTCTTTACATACAATCCATTTATACAGCTGGATATTTTACTGAAGCAATTCAGGTTAAGTACCTTGCTCAAGGGTACAACAACAGTGCCCCAACTGGGAATCAAACCTACAACCTTTGCATTACAAACCAAACTCTCTAACCACTAAACTACACTTCCGTGCAATTTATCCAGTTAGGTTCTCACTGGCGTGTTCAGTAGGAGCTCTGGATTATGTGTGTGCGCTGAGTTTGAGATGGTTCTGTGCGCTGAGTTTGAGATGGTTCTGTGCGCTGGCTTTGAGATGGTTCTGTGCGCTGAGTTTGAGATGGTTCTGTGCGCTGAGTTTGAGATGGTTCTGTGCGCTGAGTTTGAGATGGTTCTGTGCGCTGAGTTTGAGATGGTTCTGTGCGCTGAGTTTGAGATGGTTCTGTGCGCTGAGTTTGAGATGGTTCTGTGCGCTGAGTTTGAGATGGTTCTGTGCGCTGAGTTTGAGATGGTTCTGTGCGCTGAGTTTGAGATGGTTCAGTGCATCATGTTTGAGATAATTCTGTGCGCTGAGTTTGAGATGGTTCTGGGCATCGTGTTTGAGATAATTCTGCGTTTCTGGAGGGGGGGTTTGATTATGAGAGCACTGGCTCTTACAGAATCAATGTCAGCGCTAAAGACATAGCTATTCCGGAGAAGGAGATTCACTGTAGGGCACAGATATAAATAAAGGACGAGAACAACAACCCTCCTAACCTAGCCCTGACCGCAACGACACACCTGGGTGAACTGCTTGTGTCCAGTATCAGAGTTCAGTGATGTCTCCTTTGAGCCCAGCAGCACCGCTGCCTTTAAAGAGATGATTCGTGCCCTCGAACCCGAACCCTATCGCATCTCTATCAGAGCACGTGGGTCGACAGGTCAGCATGAGGTGATATTACAAAGAGACTTTCATTGAAAAGGAAATCCTACCTCAATTTTGCCAGTCAATTTGATTTGATATGATTTTTATTTCACTTACAGTTGTGTTTTTCAACGAGTTGCAAAGTTTTCTGAATTCAGTTGTATTGTCTGGTAAGGAATTATTAACTATAATTTTGTAAAAATGTATAGCTTGCATTGTTAAACACACACAAGCATGAGTGCAATATTGTCTGTCAACATTGACAAAACAAGAGAACACATATGCTTTACAGTTTTTTTTATTGCCAAGACACATTTCTTTAAATTATGCTCCATTTCCCAAAACTCTAAACACAAATGCATAACTGCACACTCATCTTCACAAACTTCAAACTGTCAAAACCAAACTCTCCACTCAAAACCATGTAATCTTACATCTAAACCAAACTTTGCCTTCAGACATCACACAAAAACCATCAAATAAACATACACTACAAAATATCCATTACACACTGGTGAGATCAATTCAAAACACTACCGTAAAAACCTGTTACTGCAATGAATAATGGCACTTATGGTTTTCCCCCAGAACAACCTCTTTACATGATGAACACAATATAAAGACATGTATAAATTTGCTAATATTTTAATTCCTCAATGTACTGTAGTAAAATGAAACTGAAATTGAGTGAAAAAGTAAATGTACTGTAAAAATATGCAACTGATACATAAAGAACATAGAATACAGTAAAATCATTTCCATGTATTTACCAATATAAACCAATGAAAAAAACAACTGTTTGTACATAAAGAAAGAAATCACATTTATTCTGCCTTAGCATCTCATCTCTGGTCTGAGATGTCAGGCCAGAGATTCTCATCAACATCACAGGCAATATTAGCCCTAGCCAGGCAGCGGGGAAGAAAAACCCTTGCATGCCTTATCCACCCCTGGCAAGCCTCAACTGTAATATCTAAACAAGCCTGCAAGTAGGCCATCATATAGCCTGTACTACAGTATATAATGCTGTAATACATAACTGTACTCAAATGCTTGATACAGTATGAAAAAACATACCTGCACCATCCTCTTCCTCTACTTTCAGGTCTTAGCAGATCCATTGTTCCAAAACAAGTAAACTGACCCATTGCCCTTTTATGTATCTATCCATCCTGAGGTTCTGATTGGTGTGTGAACAATTTTGACTTTTAGTGTTTACTCCTGGGGAATTGTGTGTTAATTGGGTTCAAGTTGTGATCACTTGAGTTAATGATATTAAATGCCAGTGCTTTCTAAATGAGCACATGGTGCAGCCAGTGATATATGAAGGGATTTGTGTGTAGAGTTTTTCAGAAAAGTTCAACAAATCTGAATCATGTGTGAAAACAGGGGAATAGTGTTTATAGTTTTGGGAAATGGGTCTGTCTTTTGGTAGATGGCATCATGGTTTGGGATGTTTAGTTAATAGGCCCAGTTATAGTGTGTAAGCAATCGAGAAAAACTGTAATAATAAGAATTATTATAATAATGGATTTAGCTCTTTTCATCTCAGGATCTCAAAGTGCTTTTACAGAAAAGGGTGTAAACTCAACCTGAATCATCATCAGTGTATAGCACCCACCTGGGCTCTTATCCAGAGCGACTTACACAGTTTACATTTCTTTACATACAATCCATTTATACAGCTGGATATTTTACTGCAGCAATTCAGGTTAAGTACCTTGCTCAAGGGTACAACAGCAGTGTCCCACCTGGGAATTGAACCTGAACCCTCTGAGTTACAAGCCCAGCTCCCTAACCATTACACTGCACTACATTACACACACATCAGCTGAGGGGGAGAGGGAGGGAATTATTGAGCCAGATAAAGTGAGGGATGATTAGGTGGAAGGTTGAGAACCACCTAGACTTTTTGATAAGTGGCATGGGATTTTTAATGACCAGTGAGTCAGGGTCCCAGTTTAACATCTCTTCCAAAAGATAGCTTCTCCTCCAGCATAGTGTCCCCACCATTGCATTGGTTTACTTGAGAGGAAGAACACTGACTACTGGGCCCACCAACACCACTTCTAGCAGTATTTTAGTTTCCCCAGGTTGTCTCCCATCTAAGTGCTAACCATGCTCACACCTGCTTAGCTTTAGCCAGGAGGGTACAGGAGTAAGGTACAGGGTGGTACGGCTGCTTTACCTGAATGTAAACATTTGAATCACACAGTGACAGATATTTTCTCTGACAGGAGATGTTGACTTAGAAAGATCATGGCAAACAGGCAAAACCACATACTTTGGGGGTAACAAACTACACCTTGAGCCATACCTCATTTGTGTACCAAAATGTAATTTTAGAATAGAGGTCCAACATTCTCTGGCAGAGAAAACTCATTGAACATTTATCTGAGCCACACAGTGAGAATAAAGACTGGTTGCTTATTTATTTATTTATTTTAAATGTTATGCTTTTTCACTTTTTCTCCCAATGTGGAATGCCCAATCATAATCTCAAGCCGTTGCAACCCTCACTATCAATCCGAGGCAGTGTACAGTTACATTTACATTACATTTTAGGCATTTAGTAGACGCTCTTATCCAGAGCAACTTACACAGTTTACATTTATTTACATACAATAAATTTATACAAAGCAATTCAGGTTAAGTAACTTGCTCAAGGATACAACGGCAGTGCTCCAACTGGGAATCGAACCAGCAACCTTTGAGTTACAAGTCCAGTTCCCTAACCAAATTTTGTAACCAAGAATCTGGCATCTTTATACCATGACATCAGGCTGTGATTCTAATCTTTCCAGGTGAAAAACAGGCCTGTATCCTGTCACACCTGAACAGAATGCCACTCAAAAGTGTGCAGTTCTAATACATAGTGACAGCTCTGTTCCCCTGGTAAACGAGAAAATACTCAGAAAATTGGGTTCTTACAGAAATTCTTCACCATTCTTTTAAAGTTTTTTTTATTGCTGTCAGATGTAACCTTTGGGGTTTTAATCGAGTGTTTCTTCATAAATGTGTCACATTACTCACTTAGGGAGAGAGAGCAAGAGAGTTGGTGTTATGGGGGTGAGGGCAGAGCAAGGTGTCTCAATAACAGGATTTCAGGGGGGCAGTGGCTGACTTCTTATTTTCCTCTGAATCTAAAATTAATTCAATCCAATGTTTCATTCATTCATTCATTCAACGCTACTAATCATAACCTCACAACACATACCAGCCCTCCACTGAATGTCTCTGGCCGATGATGGCTTCGTCTGCTGTCCTGATATTTTTATCTTTGTGGGGAGTCAGACCTTGGGTGACTCAGGATCATGATCTGTGTGTGTGTATGTGTGTGTGTGTGTGCATGTGAGACAGAGACTGTGTCTGTGTGTGTGTGTGTGTGTGAGAGAGACAGTGTGTGTGTGTGTGTGTGTGTGCATGAGAGAGACAGAGAGTGTGTCTGTGTGTGTGTGCATGAGAGAGACAGAGTGTGTGTGTGTGTGTGTGTGTGTGTGTGTGTGTGTGTGTGTGTGTGTAAAAATGGCTGTGTGTATTTGGAAGCTCTGATGTCTGGGTGGTGTGCGGCCTTGGAAACAGGGTGTGGTAGCAGTAGGAGATCAAAACATGTTAGTTCCTGATCTCAGATCTGCCTGTCTGTATCTCAGCGTTAGCATGTTAGTCCCTGATCTCAGGTCAGCCGGTCTGCTTCTCAGTGTTAATAAAGCATGCTAGTGCCTGATCTCAGATCAGCCTGTATCTTAGCATTATTAAAGCATGCTAGTTCATGATCACAGATCAGCCTGTATGTATCTCAGTGTTATTAAAGCATGTTCATCCCTGATCGTAGATCAGCTGGTCTGTATCTCAGCATGTCCCACTTTGTCAATCCTGCAGACAATTCTCTGGCAGCTTTATTTTCTAATCAGGGATGAAACAGATTTATCCTGAAAAACTTTAACCTGCGGAAAACGAGTGACCGCTTTAATATGCTGTTGATGATGTGTGTGAGATGAGCTGTGTGTGTGTGCACGCGAGTGCGAGTGTGCAGGCTAGTGTGTGTATGTGTGTGTGCGAGTGAATGTGTGTGTGAAGGTATGTGTGTGTGTGTGTTTGTGTTTGTTTGTGTGTGCATTTTCGATGGTTAGAAAGTACAGTATCTTTGGCCCCAAAGATTACACAAAGAGACTCATTGGAAACTGAGCTGGTTGATATCAGTGCTATTATACCTGCACCTCCTCACAGGAAGTGACATCACAAGAAATGGCCAAGAGAGATGGAGACAGATCTTCTTACTAAATATGAAGTCAAATGTCAAATCTGACACTGGAGGGTGGGCCACTGTGTACCTACGCATTACTAACATCGCACTCCGATAAAGTCCTTTTTCATAAAGTTGACATCGTGTCAAGTCAACCAAATAAGATTGTTCGCAACCAGACCTCCTGAACTTCACATTGACCCAACTGTACCCCGACTGCGTGACTGTATAAATGCAGTCTAGAGCCAGCAGTGCCACATCTAGCTTGTGCGGATGGACAGACAGACAGACACAGTGATGGATGGATGGATGAATGGATGGATGGATGGATGGATGATGTTTCTTTCTTTTCTCTTCCAGCAAAAACCCCCCACTGACTGGCACTTCTCCCAGAACCAGAGGCCTGGAACAAGTGGGTAAGTTAAGGACACACTCACACACACAGATGCATCCATGCACACACACACTATCTCTCTCTCTCTCTCTCACACACACACACACACACACACACACACACACACACACACTCAAACACAAGACTCTCGCACAGCTTAAACAGACAGTGTAGAAGGTGACTGTGCTGTGTGTCAAAGTGGTTGTGAGCAAAGAGCACAGACAACTGCATGTGTCCCAGGCAGCTTCCACAGGGCAGATGTAGACCAGCTTTCACACTGATCTTCTGTGATGACACCGACTGGGCGGAGTCTTTAGCAATGACAGAGTGGGCGGAGTCCTAAGTGATTGGCACAGAGTGGGAGGTGTCTGCACCTTTTTCAGTTCAGTGAGACGCCAGGAGCCCTGCACTTCATGGGCAGAGCCAGTGTGAGCCAGCTGATTCACCTTGCTCTCTGTTTCAGCCAGTGCAGGTTCCAGGGCACACAGGAGAGATGGACTCCCTATGGGAACAGCAGGTATCATCTCGTGTGCCGTGTAGTGGAGGGTGACTAGGCTGTGCTAGGCTCTGTAATGTCCTTCTCCTAAGCTCTAGTCGAATGCTCCTGTCGTTTTGCTGTGTCTATGTGCTTGTGTAACCTCATAGCCTTCCCCATGTCCAACCTGTCAGTCATACATTTTTAAAATGCTGATTGCATTAATCTTACACAGCCATACAGGCAATGCTATGGCCGCACGCTTGTCTGAGCAGCTTCTGTGGTGAACACCTTCTGTTGTTATTCTTATGATTGCCAGTAGGGGTCTCATGTGAGCAGGAACGTTTTTTATGGGATGAAGGTTATAATTATGATGATGGCATATTAAATAGGCTGTTTTAAATATTGCCATAGTGTTGTCACATTGCTCAAATAAGATGCTCTAGCAATGTTGGATGCCCTTCATTGAAAGTCACAGACAGTTTGATGGTAGGAAGTGATGTCAGAAGAAATGAGACCATAAATGAGAGCAGTTTCCCTGTACACTCCTTCTCCCTGCTGAGTTTGTAGGTAACCTCTAATGCTGCTGCAAAATATCCTAACAACTCTTCAGCTGCCTCTTCTGATTTTCTGTTTTAATGTTGGTTTGTGGGTTACCAGATTTTTACTATCCTCGGGAGGGACTGAAAGAGAGTCTGTAGTGTGCGAGAGTGAGGCGCTTATGACTCTCTTGCTGGAACATACGGGAAAGCGAAAGCATCTACAGACAGAAGCCGTTTGTACATATTACAATAAATGAATAAAGCTGCCACCTGCATCAACCACCGAGGTGAACCGCTAAGCAACCGCACAGCTCGCTGACCACTCTCTCATCAAAGGACAGTCCTGCAGACAGGGGGTGCTCTACCTGTCTGTTATAGCTGTGCCACGTCGTGCTTGTCTCCTGTACCTTCGGCTGTTTCCTCTCTGCTCTGTAACTCAAACAAAATTGCTTCTGCACTGCTGAGATTGTCTGTCAGTGTGTGCTGGGAGTGAGGAAGAGTACGGTGTGACCAGGCCATGGTGTGAGGAAGAGTACGGTCTCATGCTGTCTTTTGTTAAGCATTTTGTGACAATGTATTTGTAAAAAGCGCTATACGAATAACTTTGATTTCATTTGATGTGGTGTTAGGAACAGCAGTAGTTGTGGTTGTGGGTGTGAACAAGAGCAGTGGTTTTGTTGTGGTTGTGGGTGTGAACAAGAACAGTGGTTGTGTTGTGGTTGTGGGTGTGAACAAGAGCAGTGGTTGTGTTGTGGTTGTGTTCCGGGTGTGAGGAACAGCGGTGCTTTTGTTGTGGTTGTGTTTTGGGAGTGAGGAAGAGTATGGTGTTACCAGACCGTTGTGTGAGAAAGAGTACGGATTGAGATTGCCTTTTGTTAAGCATTTTGTGACAATGTATTTGTAAAAAGAGCTATAAAAAATAAATGTGAATTTGATGTGATTTGATGTGATGTTAGGAAGAGCAGTGGTTGTGTTGTGTGTATGAGGAAGAGCAGTGGTTGTGTTGTGTGTATGAGGAAGAGCAGTGGTTGTGTTGTGTGTATGACGAAGAGCAGTGGTTGTGTTGTGTGTATGAGGAAGAGCAGTGGTTGTGTTGTGTGTATGAGGAAGAGCAGTGTTTGTGTTGTGGGTGCGAGGAAGATCAGCTGTTGTGTTGTGGTTGTGTTGCTGACCCCTCTCTCTCCCTGCAGAGCTGGGCCCCGTCCTGAGGAGGGCGTGGTCACTGGTACTGGCCCCTGGCCCAACCCCCCCACTGAGGCTGAGCAGCTCCAGGCCCTCATGGCCGCCGCCAACGGTGAGCCTGCTACACCTGTCTCTCTCTCTCTCTCTCTCTCTCCCTCTCTCTACATACAGAGCAGTGTCTCTCTCTTTGTGTCAGATGGAGGCTTAGCTGTTTTCAGATTGAGCAGTGTAATCGAGGTTTGTGTCAGATGGAGGCTTAGCTGTTTTCAGATTGGGGTTTATATGCTTGCTGTAGTTGAGCGATTTGTTCATAAAGCTGCCCATTTCTTTCCCCCTCTCTCCCTCTCCCTCTCTCTCTCTCTCTCTCTCTCTCTCTCTCTCTCTCTCTCTCTCAGAGGTGAGTGAGGCGACTGCCACGCTCGGCCATCGCTACCCTCAGTTCACCCTGCAGCACGTGCCCGATTACCGCCAAAACGTCTACATCCCCGGCAGCACCGCCACTCTGACGGCCAATCAGCAGCAGCCTCCCCAGCCCGCCCTCCCACAGCCCCCCCCACAGGCCGAAGCCCCCAAAGCTGCCCAGACCCCCGCCAGCAAGAAGAAGTCCACCAAGAAGGACAAGAAGTAAGAGGAGGAGGAAGACGAGGAAGAGGAAGAGGAGGAGGAAGACGATGAAGAGGAAGAGGAGGAGGAAGACGGCTCCGTTCGGGCTCACAGCTCCATGGAGACAGACTGAGCGTATACCCTTTCCCATTCATCTCTTTTTATTTGAATTCACTTATTTTCATCCTTCCATTGTGCTTATATCTGACAGTATAACGTAACAGAGACTTTGTTCTTTAACTTTAACTAGGGCAGAGGCGGTTAAGGAAAGAAGAACTCCTGTATTTTAATCCAGACGGATTTGAGAGACCAGGATGAGCAGGTAGACCTAGGCCGTGTCCTATAAGATAGATTTACATAAAAATTAATCCTTTTTGCTTAAATATTTTTTGTCATATTGAAGATTTTTGTTGTTAAAACAGATGCTTCTTGTGGTGCAGGAAAAAGTTTATTAGGAGAGGATGAGTTTTGGCTCTCTCTGCTGTAGGTTTTAGTATGAAAGTAGACTGGGAATTTTGCATGACCCATCCTTAACTAAAGACTTAAAACTACAGAAGTTAAGCTATGCATCAAATGAAGAATAGTTCCTGAATCAGAGAAGAGTCTGAGAGTAACGGATGCACTAGTAGCACTATCTTTAGGAACAACACAGAAAATCTAATGGCTTTTATGTTTTTGGATAGTTAAACTTAAGGGTTGTGTTTTATTAATTGGGTTGAGAATTAATGTGTAGATACCAGGAGAATGGACATCAATGCAGTGACAATGAGTGTCTCAGTGAAGATACTGTGTGTGCCAACTCTGTTTGTTCTACATCTCTGTGGTAACTCTGGAAGTGACAGCACCCTATCTGTACATAGCCTCACAGTTAGATTGCTCTGCCTGTAAACACACACACTCTCTCACACACCATCAGATGCACACACACACACACACACACTCATTCATTCACACTCTCTCTCACTCACACACACACACACACACACACACACACACACACACACACACACACACACACACACACATAAGAACATAAGAATACATAATGATGAGAACAGACTGTTCGGCTCATCCAGGCTCGTCATTTACAAGTCTAAAGAATATCCAGTACTGCATCAAGACTGGACTTGAATACCCCAAGTGTTTCTGCCTCCACTACATGACATGGCAAGCTCTTCCACGCATTGACAACTCTCTGACTGACACACACACACACACACACACATATATATACACCCTCCATCCCTTTGTAAATAACCACAGCCCCCTCTACGTGGCTAATACTAGAATGTTTTACATATTTTTCATAAAAAAATAAAACCCCCAAAAAAGAGTCCTGCAAGTGTGGTGGTTCAGTGTGAAAAGTGCTGAACTCACAGACCGAAACCTGCTGTACATAAGAGCTCCATTTCAAAGAGAGGCCTGTGAAATTTTTGTGCATATTTTTCTGTTGTATCACCCAGAACTAAAAATACACAAAACAGGAAAAGACCTCCTGTTCTTTATGTGTTTGTGGTTTCTGTTGTGTTTCTGTGTTTGTGGAATGCATTTCCTATCTCATATATAAATATATATCTGTGACTGCTGATTAATTACACTTCTATATTATATCTTTCCCCTCAGTGTTAATCTCTTATTTTATATTCTAATGTTTATGTTTCTCTTTCTCTTTCTTTTTCAACACTGACATTTCAAATAAAAGTTTCTGAAATGATAACGTGGACTGCACTCCGGTGAATGATTTGGTGGTTTTTGTGTCCTGGAAGATGATTATCACAATACTGCAGCACATACAGGAGTGTGACCACAACCGTACAGAATAAATCACCATAACATATATTCTGTCTGCCGAACACTGGATAAAAGAATATCAATGCAGAAATCAGACAGAATTACACCACGTGTTTCCTCAGACTCTGTACAACACAGGCATCTAAACCTGCACAGACTTTTAAAATCAGCATTAGCTGTGCTCTAGGCCCATATACAAAATTGTTTTCAATTTGGAAATTTTTGTGCATTTTTAATCTGTGAAAAAAGAGTAGTTTCACAGAAAAATGTGAGACGCTCGTTTGAGACACTTGAGAAGTGGGACCTTAGTTATTTTAATATGTGTCAGTTAATACCTGAAATACCAGTGGCTCTTATACACCAGAGAACAAAGCTGTTTGCACACCACTTTCCTTGGCTGCATTCAGAAACTGGACTCACACTACATGTGGTGTTTATGGAGTCCAGGAGCCATCAGACAGGATCCAGCCTAGGAGGAGCATTCCAGAACATGACTGTCTCACTGCTGTGAACATTCCAGAACATGACTGTCTCACTGCTGTGAACATTCCAGAACATGTCTGCCTCATTGCTGTTAACATTCCAGAACATCACTGACTCGCTGCTGTCAACATTCCAGAACATGACTGTCTCACTGTTGTGAACATTCCAGAACATGTCTGCCTCACTGCTGTTAACATTCCAGAACATCACTGAATCACTGCTGTCAACATTCCAGAACATGACTGTCCACACTGCTGTCAACATTCCAGAACATGACTGTCTCACACTGCTGTCAACATTCCAGAACACGACTGTCTAACACTGCTGTGAATGCTCCTAAAAGATAGATGGTTTGCATTTAAACAGCACTGTGAGAGGAACAATTTGTAACAACATATTTACTCTAAAATTAGTCCAGAGACACTGTTAACAATCGCAAAATAGTCAATCACATAGAGCTGAGCTCCTGTTGTTTCAGTGTGGATATTACCAAATATTAATTTATGGATTATAAACACTACATATAAATGTGTGCCTGAATAGCTGCCATTTCAGTGCACCTTCTTCACTTCTGACACAAAATGGTCGCCGCATCCCTCCCTGGGTCCTGGACTGTGCTGCAGTGGTTGCTATGGTGATAAGCGTCAGGCCCAGAATAAGATCCTGAGGAGAGAAACAGTAGTGCCTTCAGACATTGAGCCAGGAAACAGGCTTAGCTACAGATGCTGCCATACAGTCTTATTAGGACAATAATGATCAAATATGAAAATGATGTGATATAGGAGTGCTTGGTTAAAATGGGGATAGGACCTGGAAAAATAGGATAGGATAGAGAAAAACACTATTCTGAAGTGCTGAAGTTAAACAATGTGAAAATTAAAAACAGGCATTTTATGCCTTTTGTTCTCAAATGTCCTTTTTTAAAATGTGGTTTGCATCCACAACAGTGGTACTTTCAAATATCTACACAGTGACATTACAGCAGTTATACTCTACACAATGTCGGCATGGTGATGCAGGCTGGTCTTCATCACACACAGATGTCCTGCTCAGAACTTTACTTTTGTAAAACATGGTCATGGTTCTGAGAGATACCCGCCTCTCTCCTGCAGTTCTGTGTCTGTCTGGTCTGGGACAGCTCTGGGAGTATGACTCTCACACAGTAAAACATACACATAAACACACACTTCCAGTGTCTTTCTTTTCAGGTTTTACAACAATTAGAGGCTAGGTACAGTAAACGCACATGCCTAGTGCATTACAGACATCACAGTCAGGAGAGGAGCAATACACACTGACTGATCTGATCTCCAGGGCTCAGCATGCCAAATGAAGCTGCTGATTGGTTGAGTACAATGCGGACAGGCTGACGATTGGCTGAGTTTGTTGCAGACAGTCTGCTGATTGGATGAGTTTGTTTGGTGTATCACTTTGGACTGAGGTGGGTTGACAGGCTATGGTGCAAATACGCTGTTTGTCTGATTATGGTGCTGAATGCTGAGTTTATTCTCTGGGGCATGCGGAAGGGGGAAGGGGGGAGGGCACAGCTGCTCTTGTGGGATGAAAGGGTCCATCTGCTGACACAGCCCCCCACAGGAGACTCCTCCATTGTCATGGAAACGCAAGACCAGCAGCCTGGCTTCCTTGTGTCAGCACAGTGAGAGGGGGGTAAAGGAGTGCACTGTCACTGATACTGATGCTGTGGAGAGAGAGAGGGGTGTGTGTGTATGTGAAAGTGTGCGTGTCGGGGGGGGCTGTAAGGTGAAGGTGTGTGTGTGTGTGTGTGTGTGAAAGGGAGCATGTGTGTGCATGAGAGTTTGTGTGAACGAGTGTGTGTGTATGTGGGGGGGGACCTGGTTCATGTGACCTGGTTCACACGCTGCGATTAAACTGGAGCACAGAAACACACCTGAGATCCAGTCCTACACAGCAGAGTTATTACTGATTGTGCGCACTGTACCCTGATCTAATACACCTCTCCTGTCTGACAGCAGCAAAGTCACTGGCATCAGCTCACACTCCAGTCACTCCTAATCTCACCATAAGCATTATCACCTGTCAGGACAGACATACACACACACACACACACACACACACGTTCAAATGCACCAACGCAGATACACACTCATTGACAAAACACACAACATGCACACACAGATACATATGCACACACCCATACACACACACACACACACAATGGATCAGAAGTCTGCTTGGTTGACACACAACATTATTATAATGTTTGTAGCGTAGTGTAACTGTAGCATTGCTGCAGGAACGGATGCTCCTGTAGTGTGTATTCAGAGGGAGTGAGACTGAATGACGGTTAAACCAGGTCACGCAGCATAAAATCTAATCTCACTGTTCATACCTCTATCCTAACCACCTACACATGGATCCACATTTCCCTCTCTCCTCCCTTTCTCAATTCAATTTTGCTTTATTGGCATGACAAAATCAATATTCTTATTGCCAAAGCATATTACACAAGGTATAAAATGACAATGATAACAATATTCTCATCGTTTGTTTCTAAATTTGTTTATGATTGGAAAACAAAAGCAGGATTGTGAAGTAAAAACGGCCTCTCTGTAGAAACACACACAGGTGCAGGATCAATCTTCTTTCACCCAAAAGCACATAGAATAGAACCAAAGAAAGAAAACAAAAATAATAATTGTAACAATAATAATATTAATAACAAAAAAACCCTCTCTCAATCCCCATCCCTCCCCATCCCTCTCTCTCCTCAGACTAGCATGCTCTGCATTGTGCAGGATGTGGCCGCCATTTTTGTAGAGGTCATGTTGATTATATAGGTCAGTAGGAGATTCAGCTTCATGGGAATTAACCCCATAAGTGCTTAACATGGCCGCCTGCCTCCTTCAGCCCATTTACAGGGATCATCAGCTCTCTCACACAGCCATGAACTCATCCTTTCATGCGACTTATCCGTCAGAGCTAATTATCATTATCACCCACACTCTCTCTCTCTCTCTCTCTTTATCAAACTCTCTCTCTCTCACACACACATACCATACATATACACACATACTAACACAGAGAAAATAGCAGGAAATTCAGTCTTCTATGAGGTTTGAATGTGTGTGTGTGTACGTGTGCATGCGCACATGTGTGAGTGCGTGTGTGAGCGTGTGTACATGCATGTGTGTATGTGTGTGCACATGTGTGAGTACGTGTGTGTGTGTTTAAGAGAGTGTTTTTTCAAAATAACCCAAACTCTTTTTCCAAACCTTAAACCTCACCTGCACATAGGTATTAGTATCTCTCACATCTTATACCTGAACTGTGGAGAAATCACTTTCTGCTCACAAGAATCAGAGTTCACACCAGATCTTCCAAACTCTCACTAGCACACATAGAAATGCATGAATAAATAAGAATAGCAACAATACTAACAAAAAGGCAAACCCAAGGGCAAAAACACAAGTACATCCTGTTCTGATCCCCTGACCCAGAGAAAAGCTTGTTATATATGGTCCAAGCTATCCGGCACATGTACAATCATCCATTGCATCATATGAGTGTAAGTGTGTCATTTTCACTAGTGTGCGCGAATAAATCTGTCGATGGGCGGGGGTGCTGCGCAAAAAGAAGCTGAGACCTGTTCGTTTATATGCGCGAAAATGTGCGCCCCCTCGGAACATATGCCTGTCTCCATCGCCCCACTAACCCAGATATGCCCGTAGACAAAGTATGGCACCAAATACACACACACACACACACACACACACACACACACACAGACAGTTTATTCAGGTCTGTAACCGGCAGCAGGTCCAGTTCATGTATCCTGTGATGTGGCACAGGGAGAAATCTAAACGTGGCTCAAGCCTACCACCCAGTGGCCAAAACCAGCAACAAGCAGTATTTATATTTACTTACTCAGCTCAGTTTGCTTCAGGAAAGTGCTTTCGGTGCATCAGTGATGTGTTTAACATGGAACACCGGCAGTTTAATCTCTGAAATACAGGGAAACTGTGTGATCCTCAGATCCAGAATAATTAGAAATGACCCAGATGCAGCCCAGAGGAATATCCCTTACATATACCTTACATGTGGTTTCGACCCACTGACCCAAAATCTGAAAATATACTATTGACAAGTGTGTGCCTACAGGACCCACAGAGACAATAGTAAAGGACCCAAATCTGTATATTCAGGATTTATGCTACACCTTCAAGTGACACATGACAGCTGTACACCTCTCTACAGAAATCACAGGGTTTTATAGTCCCAACATGGTATATGCCACTGTACTGCACAGTGTCATTTCATTGCATGTATCCTGTTACTTGTGAACAGTTTGTAAATGTGTTATGTATTTTCTATAAATGTTATGCTGTGATGGTTGGTGAAGAAGCAATTTCCCATTATAAAGACTATACAACTACTACTCAATGTGACTGTGTATATCCAAATGGAAATATAACTACATTCATACTCATTTATAAGCACAAAATTTTAGTTTCTTTGTTTTTCTTTCTATGGCAATGGAGTGAATGAGTTGTGTAAGTCCAGCAGTGAACTCTTGATATCTCAGTGCTCAGAAGGGCACCAGAAAGCAACACACCTCATAGCAATGCCTTATGAAAGAGTTCAACCCCCACTGTTCTATACTGCTGTAAAAGAGCTTCAATTAACTCGCAGGTAGGACTGTAGCTGATTATTTTATTGGTATAGGTTTCCCAGGGTCCATCAGGAGTGCCGCACAGAGCCTGTGAGCTTGGGAGTCCATGCCCAGATCTCTCACATTCACGCTGTGCTGCTATGACAATGAAAAACATGTAACAGAGCTGAACCACATGGCTGTGTAGAGTATGGGTCTGCTCTCAGTGCTATTGCTAGTGGTGCTGAGGTCCGATGGTGAAACGTGTGACTGCAAGGAGGCCTGTATCAATGGAAGCCATAGAGGCTATTTCCACACAGCTCCACCAGCACATTCACCCTACAGCCATTCAACGGGTTAACTCTAGTGCCGAAAGGGTTAACTCTTTCTCCAGACTAAATCCTCCCACAACCGGTGCTCAGTGTCCTCCTATACGGCGTAATCCCTCAGACATCTGTCAGTGCTCCTCCAACACACTCACTTACTGCCAACACTGACCTCCAGTGGTCATAAAGAGGAACTGCATGCCACTCAAATGCAGGGCCAGTGAAGCGTGGGGACCTCTCAATTACAACCATAATAATAATATACGCCATTTAGCAGACGTTTTTATCCAAAGCGACTTATAGTAGTGAATGCATACATGCATACATCCCCAGTGGGGATTGAACCCACAACCTAAGCGTTGCCAACGCTGTGCTCTACCAACTGAGCCACAGAGAACCAGGAGTCAAAATCACTGATCAATCACAGCCAGGAGCCTTTGTGTTCATATGGATACATAAACTGAATTGAATATCTCTGTTTTTAGAGGAGCTAGACACGGGTGTGAATTTGCACACATTACTGTAAACACAGCATGTAAGCTGTGAACATGATGAAATATGGAGAAACAGAGCTACAGGCAGTGCTTTAAAAAGCTGATGGAAAATTGCAGGGGTTTTCAGTAAACTCCTCTCACTGATAAAGCCCCACCCAGACTGTCTGACCCATTCAAATATATATTACAATATTTTTGTACTGTTATTTACTGAGGTAAGTTTCCCCGTTCACCTTAGTGTTTGGGATCAAGAGATTAATGAAATATGTTTTTATGTATTTATTATTATTATTGTATTTAGCAGGCATGGCCCAGCCTCTACAGATGCCACACAACCTCTGTCCTCTGACCACTACACCCCCACATTTCAATATTTCTCAACCGCTAACTTTTTTGGAAATTACGGTCAAGATATCTTACGCATGGCATCAATTTTCAGGTTTACAAACTCATTTGCACAGAGTAATCATAAAACTGAGCATGGCCAGAGCATAGCTGAGCATGATTGAGAAAGAGCATAGCTGAAAATGAGCACAGATGAGTCTGAATGAGCATAGCATGAGCATAGCTGAGAATGATTGAGCATAGGTGAGCATTGCCTGACCACAAGCATAGCTGAGCATGGCCTGTGCATGACCATAGCGGAGCACGATTGAGAATGAGCACAGCCGATTTTGATTGAGCATGGCCTGAGCACGAGCATAGCTGAGCATGGCCGAGCACAGCTAAAGTAGTAAGAAGAGTCCAACCAAATCTCCTCAGATCCAGTTTCTTCTATAATGGGAATCTTTAGGAGAGGAATCAGTACTGTATCTCTAGAGAACAAAAACTATTGTACTGTAATGTAATTGTGCACTATATATTGTGGTGTCCCCAGGGGTTGGGCGACACTCACGGACCTTGCAGAGGACGTAGGCAAGTAAAAGAACACAGAGGAGGCAGTATTCAAAAACAAAACAATGATTTATTAAACTAACTCTTGACAACACAAAACAAAGGGTGGGGTCTTCAGGGGAATACAAACACACAAAGTCCTTATCCTTATCTCGCTGTCAATGTCCGTAATCCTATTCAAAATCCTCAAACAATCCGGTCAAACACAAAAACACTCTCTCTAATTCCCAGCTAGTCAAACGACGTCACGGTTTTCTCTCCTTTCCACCCTCACCGCCATTTCCTTGTGCAGCCCCTTTGGCTGCCACACACCCTCCTCCTTAGCTCTGGCCTCGGGAGGGCTGAGCGGCCTATGTCCAGCAGCCACTAGGAGGGCCCGCCTCTCCAGGTCCACTCAGGCAGTGCTCCACCGGGATCAAATGTCCAGATTCCATCTCCATTCATTGCCTGAAAAAGCATCTGCACACCGTTAGTGAATGGCACAAGTTGCTCACCTTGTCTGCCCCCAACTGGCCACATGTGGGTACTGGCTCTGGGCTCCATGGACAGAACGGTTACCACTCTTGCTCTGGTCCTCACCAGCCTTCCATGGCTGCTCCAGCGAACCCTGTGCAGCATTTTACTCCGTAGTCCATTCTTTGGCCCTTTCTTCCACGTCCCTTTTTCTTTCAGGGGGTCAGGTGGGGTAACTGGGAAAAACATACTCTTCAACAGGTGGTTAGCTGTATCCTTACATTTCTTTTTCACATTTGCATTTACTCTCCATAAACGGTTGCTATGGTTAATCCTTTGAATTTTACTTCCGTTCTTTTCGGAGTTTCTTTTCCAGTGAAAATTTCTGACTTCCACTCTTCTTCTCAGTCTTTTCAATTTTAGCTGAACAGATGGACACACCACTTCAGGAGCCATCTGACCTCAGCCATCACCAAGAGGCTTTTCTCCACGCTATGGTCCCACCATAGCTCCTCCTCCGCAAACTGCTCCACCAGTTCCCCTCCAAGGTCCGGCAGGCTGAGGGGGACTGAGGACCATCAATTCCACTCCAACTCCAACGTCTGGTCATAGTCTCTTTCTGGCTCCACGATTTCCACCTGGGTGCCAGAATCTTTAACAGGAACACGTTTTATGCACTCAAGTTCCACACTCACCCCTTCCAGTCGGTCTTGTAGATCCAGCAGAGTCTCAGTTTGGACTTTCAGGACTTCACAAAACGAGTTTTCTGTGGCCCGCTACTGGGCTTCTTTTCGGTCCAGTCTCACACTTAAGACATGCACTTTCTCTCTCAGTAGAGGGAGCTCTTCATTTTTATTTTGTTCTAGCAGGAGTGCTTCAGAGGTGGTTCGGTGAAGTTCCTGCAAAGCCAGAATCTTCTCTTCTTGTTCTTTTAGATGAAACTTCACCTCTTCCAGCTGAGTCTCCAGCTCCCGCCTTCCCTCGCTCTCCTGCTCCACTTGGCTCCGGAGTTGCTCCGCCTCATGGTTCTCCGCTTCTCTCCTTAGCTCCGCCTCCTTCTGGGCAAGCCTGGTCTGTACATCCCCCAAGGCCCTGGCATATTCCTCTTTAGCCTGTTCCTGGGATTTCTGAATGTTCAGACCCTGCAGATGCTCGTCCTCCAACATCCTGGTTAGGTTTCTCACCTTCTCTTCGAGCGCCAGGTTGTGGGATGGGATGCTTTGTCCTTCTCCAGCTCCCCAGCCATGATTCCCAGCACTCTCAGCGAGTCAGTGTGCTCCTGCAGCAATCTCCCAACGGCCACCAGATGGCGCTCCTCCGAGGTCCCCAACTCAGCTTTCGTCCTGTACAGCTCAGACTGGACATTCTTCAGCTCATGAACCTCCTGGAGGGTGACTCACCATCTGTCTTCAACCATGGCCGCCCACCTCTGGTTCTTCACCAGGTTTTCCTTCTGGTCACAACACAATTTCTCCAGTTTCTGGATCACTTCCTCTTGGCCCTTTATGAATGCTTGCGCCTCTCCCAACTCTGCCTCTAAACCAGCACATTTTTCCACCCCACTGGTATGCTGCTTTTGTGGCCTACCTGGGATCTTTCCCTTTTCCCTAGGGGGCACCACCGAGCAAGAGTGGCCATTCTTCTTTTGGACTTTTTTCATCTCTTGTTGCCCCTTCAGGGTTCTCAACACCTTCTCCATTTCACCGATGGCCTCAGCAACGTCGGGCGCCATTCCAGCCAAAAAATAGCATTTGAGGGCTGGACTTGCCTGGAAAAACACTTTGAGGGACCGTTGGTGCGCTTTAAACAGATGCTTGGGACCCTCTGCCTCCAGCCAAGCCTCCATGTCTGGATCCATCGTCCAGTCCCCTTCCATCATGGAGTATCTCTTTCAAAAATCAAAAACAAAAAAACAAATCCTGCTCACAGTTGCACTACCTCCTCTTGCCTATATGTGATGCCCTCTGCCTGCATTCTCCACCATAATGTGGTGTCCCCAGGGGTTGGGCGACACTCACGGACCTTGCAGAGGGCGGAGGCAAGTTAAAGAACACAGAGGAGGCAGTATTCAAAAACAAAACAATGATTTATTAAACTAACTCTTGACAACACAAAACAAAGGGTGGGGTCTTCAGGGGAATACAAGCACACAAAGTCCGCAATCCTTATCTCATTGTCAATGTCCGTAATCCTATTCAAAATCCAAGTCAGTTCCGCAATCCAGTCCATAGTCAAAATCCAAAGGGGGGTCCTCAAACAATCCGGTCAAACACAAAAACACTCCAAAACACTCTCTCTAAATCCTGGCTGGTCAAATGACTTCAGTTTCTTACTCTCACTAATTCCCGGCTAGTCAAACGACGTCATGGTTTTCTCTCCTTTCCACCCTCACCAACACTTTCCTACTCCTCTCCCAGTGTGATGAAATCAGCCCTTTAAATAGGCCTTGAAATGGCCTTCAGCTGGTCGTTAGTCCCATTGCCGTGACTCGGCTCAGGTGTGACTGTGGCCTGCTGGGAAATGTAGTGTTCTCGGGCTCCCATGTGTTGGAGGCCAGGCAGCCATTTCCTTGTGCAGCCCTTTTGGCTGCCACAATATGTATGTACGTCCTGCACTGCAGCATACTATACTGTGCAATCCCTGTAATGCAATGGACATTGTTGTTCCTGGAAATTCCCCTCTAGGACTGTGAGACCACACAGTGGCTCAGCACTCATGTTCACAGACCACCATGGTAAATTATGTTATCCAGCTGAGGGAAATGTGATATTATTGCTGACAATTACATATCTGCTGATATTCAGTATTATATTGCACTATACTGGACTGTAGTGTCAACAGGTCTGGCACCAAGAGAAGTTCAAGGAATCTGAAATCTCTGGGGGTCACAGCTAAATACTGCTTCTCAAATGTTGTCATCACCACGGGAAATTGATTACTCTGTCATCACGGCACAAGAGTGCACCTAAAATCCCTAAACACTGGAGAAATACCAGATGACTGGAAGCAAAGGTAGTATAATTTAAATATATAATAAGGGGGATTGTATTGGCCCAGGGAAGATTAGGCCTGTCAGTTTAACTTTAATGTCATGTAATATACTGGAATGTATTATTGGGGATAGATTGAAATTATTCCTGAAAAAAATTGTATCTTAAGAGACAGCCAAAATGTTTTTTTCGGGAGGAGGTCATGTAAACAAACCTCCTGGACTTCTTTGAAGAAGCTACAAAGTGTTTTTACTTGAACCAGACAAATTATATACTTGGATTTTCAAAAAGCATTTGACAAGATACCACACGAGAGGCTCACTGTCAAACTGAATTCAGTAGGAATTACAGACTTTATTTCAGAGTATGTTCAAAAATTGGCTGCAAGGTATACAATACAAAGAATACAAAGAGGGATCATATCTGGCCTAGATGCTGTGAGCAGTGCAGTTGCACAGGGATCGGTGCTGGGACCTCTACTTTTCCTTATTTTCATAAATGTTATTGATAGGAATGTTAATATCAAAATAGTTATATTTGCAGATGATACAAAACTTCTGGGTTTAGCAAACAGTTTGGAAACTACTAAAGTCATACAAGATGATTTAAACACAATCCAGAAGTGGGCAGAAACCTGGCACATGACATTCAATATAGCTAAATGTTATTTATTAGAATGTGCTTAACTTGAACAAGAGTAGTATTTGATCAAAGTCTATCAAGATCTAAGCACTGTGCTGTAGCAGTGAAAAGGGCAAACAGGATGCTGGGATGTATAGTTATATAGGCTAACTTATGTTATATAATGCCTTTGTAACGGAGCTGGTTCTGCCCGCAGCGAGTTTCGAACCGAGGGATCTCGACGCGACAAGAGAGCGATTTAGCTCGCTGAGCTAAAGACTCAAGTCTCCAACTCTGGGAACTAATCACACTCTTATACACGTCACTTTCTGTAGCGGACGCTCACGTACCAGAGCACACCCGCTACATTCTCCCCCTCGAAACTCCTGCGGCAGCAACCACGGCCCAACCGATTGCCATCAGCTGTATTATCCGAGTCACGGCACCAATGTAACGGAGCTGGTTCTGCCCGCAGCGAGTTTCGAACCGAGGGATCTCGACGCGACAAGAGAGCGATTTAGCTCGCTGAGCTAAAGACTCAAGTCTCCAACTCTGGGAACTAATCACACTCTTATACACGTCACTTTCTGTAGCGGACGCTCACGTACCAGAGCACACCCGCTACACCTTGGTTAGACCTCATTTAGAGCACTATGTGCAGTACTGGGCACCACACGACAAGAAGGATATAGAGGGTCTTGAAAAAGTGCAAAGAAGGACAACTAAATTGGTTCCTGGTATGAAATACAAAGGTTGCAAGGAAAGATTTTTAATCTATTCAAGTTTAGCAAATGGAGAATAAGAGGAGATCTGACTGAGGTTTTTAAATTCCTAAATTAGATGAACAAAATGAACTAGCATAGATTTTTCAGGTTGAGTTCAGTTACCAGAACAAGAGGCACAGGTGTAAATGAGTTAAATTATTAGTTAAAATAAAAGGTAAATTCCAAACTGATATAAGGAAGTTTTTTGTCTTTTTACAGTTGTCAATGTGTGGAACAGCTTGCCAGGTCATATAGCAGAATGCAAGGAGGCCTGTATCAATGGAAGCCATACAGGCTATTTCCACCAGCACGTTCTCCCTGCAGCCATTCAACACGCAGCGCCGAAAGGGTTAACTCTTGCTCCAGCCTAAATCCTCCCGCAGCCGGTGCTCAGTGCCCAGGAGCATTTGTGTTCATATGGATACATAAACTAAATTGAACATCTCTGTTTTTAGAGGAGCTAGACACAGGTTTATAGGTCATATAGCAGAAGCAGTTGGAGACACTTGGGACATATAAGTCCAGGCTGGATGCAGTGCTGGATACTCTCCAGACTGTGGGTAAATGACAAGCCTAAGTGGGCCGAATGGCCTGTTCTCTTCTTAAGAACAAGAAGAAATAGATAATAAGAAAACTAACAAGAATAATTGGGTTCCAGCACCTTTGGTGCTTGCCCCCCTAATTATTTGTCTGCCTTATTTTCAAGTCCCAAGGTTGGCAAGTATGTCCACAGGTACGCTTAGATAGTAATACTAGCTAAGCTAATGTGATTAGTTAAAGAATATCAGTGGGGTTTTTCATAGCTATTAGCTAACACTTCCTTTTATTGCAATGCACTAACACTAGGTCAGAGTAGAGAAATACATTTGACAGACTAATCAATTCCCATGAAATACTATCTCATTCCCTCAAGTTAATAATTTGTTCCCTCAAATTAATTATTTTATTCCCTCAGTTTGCTATTTCATTCCCGCGATTTAGTGAAATCTCCCCTGCACCTTCAGTGTTTGTTCATTATGAATCAGTTAGAATGAACTGAATTCTACTACAATCCTGGGTTTAAATACAAAGACATGATTCATGTTTTAAGTGTCAAACATAAAATAATTCAGAAGTTCTGCAGTTGAGAGTTTAGGCTAGCTACATGGCAAGTTGGTAACTGTTATCCTGCTAACTTGCCAGTCAAATCCAATAGCCAGCTAAAGCAGACATGTTGCTATGTAGCGATTAGCTATATAGCTAGTTGGCTAAGATTTTATCAACATTATACATGATGAATTTGACTGGCAAGCTTTTTAGCGCTTTCAGTGAGCCAGCAAATAGCAGTGAGGGTGTTTGGCTAGGCCATCTGTTTTGACTTGGGCTACTAAGGGTTAGGTTACTAGCTTGCAAGGATAAAATCTCACCTGCAGAATATATGCAATACTTGACTTGGGGGGAGGGTGCTGATCTGACCTTGACCTTCTCTGATGCTCCAGTGATAATGCTGACTACCCCTGCTGCTCTGATGATGTTATGACGATGATGATGGTGATGATGATGATGATGATGATGTTGATGTGCTCACTGCCCCTGATGCTGCCTGCCTGCCTCACTACTACTACTGAGATTATCCTCATATTAAACACCTGACATCATATAATTTAAGACAATCCTACCATCTTCATTCAATAACAAATTAGTAAAAAATTTGTACTTTGATGAAACATTACAAACAAATAAAGAGATACACTACCGGTCAAAAGTTTTAGAACGCCCCCATTTTCCAGTTTTTATTGACATTTAAGCAATTCAAGTCCAGTGAATAACCGGAATCGTTTAGGTTACCAAAAACTGAAAAATAATGTACATTTTTTGGCAGTGAGTAGTTTCCTACACCATCAAAAGGCACTTGGAAACTGGAGGAAACTCTGACAGTAAGAGGTCCGGCAGACCCAAAGCCACAATAAAATCAGAAGACAAGTTTCTGAGAGTCAACAGCTTGCGTGATAGGCGGCTCACAGGACAACAGCTTCAAGCACAGCTTAACACTGGTTGAAGTAAGGAAGTCTCAGTTTCAACTGCGAAGAGAAGATTTCGAGCTGCAGGTTTGACAGGTTGAGTGGCAGTAAGAGAGCCATTGCTAAGATGGCAAAACAAGAAAAAGAGGCTTGCCTGGGCCATGAAGTACCGCCAGTGGACTAGTGAAGACTGGAAGGTCTTATGGACCGATGAATGAAAAATTTAAATTTTGAAAGGTTTTTGTAGGCCATCGAGTAGGCGAAAGGATGGTTCCTCAGTGTGTGACACCAACTGTCAAACATGGAGGAGGAATCGTGAAGGTCTGGGGCTCTTTTGCTGGATCCAGAGTCCGCAACTTGCACAGTGACTGTTAACCCACGTTAACCCATTACTTGTTCCCTGAAAAGGGCCTTTTTAAAAAATTTACATTATTTTCCAGTTTTTGGTAACCTAAACTTTTTTTTTAACCTCTGGCAGTTTACCGCTTACCTTTGTACCATTTCAGATTATTCACTGTACTTAAATTTCAGTAAAAACTGGAAAATGGGGGCGTTCTAAAACTTTTGACCGGTAGTGTACATTGGCAGTTTATTAAAGACTTGGAACATAGGTAATGCAAACGTTATTAAGCATAACAGTAAATACATTTTGATACAGTTGGTAATACTAGCCTCACAAAGAAATTATTTACCTTTAACTGTCAACTCTTACAGAGAAACAATACAGGGTAGCTAAATAATTTCCCTAATTAAGGTAAAAGCTAACACATTCATTTTGCAACATATCAAAATAAATATTATTGGCTGTCCCCTTACTTTGTAAGCAAATTCTTATCTCCTTTCTTTACTAACAAAGTGCTCGATCATACCAGCGAGGGTTTTTCTCCAGTGACTCACAATCCTCAATGTCAAGCAGTTAGCTAGCTAGCTAACGTTAGCCCAGTTCAGTTGAAACGAGATGAGACACATTATTTGCTAGATAACGTTAACTTGTAGCTAACTTTAGCTAGAACAAAACCGCAGCTTATTATTTGACATGTTGTAGACAAAGACTTTCTTCTAAAACGTCATGCTAACTAGCTAGCTAGCTAAAATCTCATGTTTTATCCGAACTGAAAACGTCAACTACCTACTAGCCCAAGCAAGTATTCATGTGTTGAATTTCTAGCGATGTGGTCGTTTGATTTTAATTTTCTATAAAAGTCTCTAAAATTATATTTCACTACCAACTGATACCAAGAGATGCAGTAGTTTACATAATTTCACATCAAAAATCAAAATATGGTATGGTTTAAGGGAAATCTGATCTTTCATCATCAGTTAAAACATATAGGCTTGCTGATACTATTACAGGGAGTTATTATTTGCTATTTTGCTGTATCAAGTGGATGCACTTTTTCTAATGTGTTTGTGCATGCATTTTGTATTGTTTGTTTTTATTTTTTTATACATCCGTTTTTGTAGTTTCTCGGGGCGGATTTAATGCTTGTTTAAATGTAGCGTTTAAACTAACCTAGCAAATTGTTTATATGACACATCGATCACATAAATAGGTTAACGTTAGCTAACTAGCTAGCATTGTCAGCTAACGTTAATTATAATAATAGCTGTCCAACTCAGGGAGATTTCACTAAATCGATGGAATGCAATACTAAACTGAGAGAACAAAATCATTAATTTGGGAGAACAATGTATTAATTTGAGGGAACGGATTATCATTTTGGGTGAATTGATTAATTTGAGGGAACGAAATAACGAAATAGTAAACCCAGAAAACAAATTATTGATAGGAGTGGATGAGATAGTATTTCGTCCGAACGGATTCGTTTGGGGAATTTCATTTCTCTACCACGACATAGGCCTATAAGCCGTAACGTTGCATGCAAGCCATCATCACGTCAAAATGCATGCATTGATAAACAAACTGTTATCTGAAATAGAACATTCATAATGAATATTCATAGCTAGAAATAGTTGATCGCTTTTTTATTCAAATTTGCGTCCAACCAATGATGCACACATTGCAATCTATACCATCCCCCACCCTTCCAATCATTAGAGCATGGCAATGCCGTTAGAATGTATGCTATGTGTGGCTTTATTTACGGTGAAAACATTTCTGTTGAGATTAATATAACAAACCCTGCCAGACTGCTGCTGCTGGTCGCCAGGTTGATAATGTTATCTGGCTCACTATTTCCACGACTGCTGAGTTTAAATGTTAAGTGTTAGTTACAGGTATATTAGCTAGCTAACCTTATTTTAAGGTTAATCTTAATCCTAATCTTATCAAGCAGCCTGCAGCATTCTAATGTTATATGGTTGGCTGGTTAACTAGCTCAACAAGCTCATTCAACTTCTTGAACGTAAAATAAGTCACAAGCACAATTTGGATATCTATCCAATATTAGCTACCTGTTTGGGAAAGGCCAAGGTCAACTGAACAGGTGTTGTGGCTTTGGTGCAGCTGCTGCTAGCATGGCTAACATTTGTGGCTGCAGCATTGCCATCCTTGTTAACAGTTTCCGGAGCCACAGGGCAAACTCCTGCTCCAACATCATCAGCTGCTCCTGGTAATGCAGTTGTTGACGTCATTGCCTCCTCTGCCGCTGCCAATTTAGATAACTTAAGCAGTACATGCCTTCCAAACCGGCAAAATATGGAATTAAAATATGGGCAGCATGTGATGCAAAATCCAGCTATGCACTGAACCTGCAGGTGTACACTGGAAAGCCAGTTGGAGGAGCCGCAGAGAGGAACCAGGGCATGAGGGTCGTGCTAGACATGGTACAGGGTCTCAGAGGTCACAACATAACCTGTGACAATTTTTTCACTTCGTACAACCTGGGTCAGGAGCTTCTGAGGAAAAAGCTCACAATGATTGGAACTGTCCGTAAGAACAGAACTGAGCTCCCTGCTGAGTTGCTAGCAATCAAGAACAGGGCCCCTCAATCCTCCAAGTTTGTATTCACAGACACCACAGCCCTAGTATCATACTGCCCCAAAAAGGGAAGAAATTTGTTGCTCATGAGCACTCTTCACAAGGATGCTGAAATCAGCACCAGAGAGGATCGGAAACCAAACATGATCCTGGACTACAATGCCACCAAAGGGGGGGTGGACAACCTGGACAAAGTGACGGGGACCTACAGCACCAAAAGGATGACTGCACGCTGGCCTTTAGTCATCTTTTTAAATATTATTGATGTATCGGCCTACAACGCCTTCGTCATCTTTGCAGAGATCTTCCCTGAGTGGAACAAAAGTAAGCTGTTCAAAAGGCGCTTGTTCCTCGAGGAGCTGGGGAAGGCACTCGTGAGGGACGTCACATAGAGAGAAGGCAGCATATGCCAAGGACCCCAGCCTCTGCAGCCACAGTGAGGGAGATCCAGGAGAGGGCTACAACAAGTACTCCTGTGCCTGAGGTAAGTAAGTGTGTGTGTGTGTGTGTCTGTGTGCTTGCACGTGCATGTCAGGGGATCGGCTACTTTGATCCACATCAAAGGAACATGACATCACAGATCAAAGCACAATAAATGTATATAGCCTGTATAAATAATGTTTGACAGCAGTCCCTGTCTTGGTAGCAATTAATAAAGATCGTTACTACATCTCCATGTTAGTGGTTCTTACTATGCACTAACATCAGCAAAAAGACAGTAAAGTAATCATTATCCTCATCTTTCTAGGTTGCTGCTGGGGGACAAAGGAAAAGGAAGAGGTGCCAGGTGTGCAAGCCGGCTGATGACACAAAGACCAGAACGACATGTGCATCATGCTCAAAATACATCTGCACAAAACACACAGTAACAACATGTCCCTCCTGTGCTGTGTAGACACACACACACACACATATATACACACACACACACAATAATAAGTTTAATAAAGTTTACTTTTAAAATCCTTATGACTCATTTGGCTTGATTTTAAGTGAACGGGTCAATTTGACCCTGAACAGAAGAGGTGTCTCATCTCTATTTATTAACATCACCTGATGGAAGAAAAATAGTTATGTTATGCAAAACTAATGTATTTCATATTTAGGTTTTTCCAATGTACAGAAAATGTGTTTGAATGTGTATTTTTTGTGAAAAACGAGTGAATTATCCTAATGGAACCATGATCTGTGAGAGGTGAATAACACAATTCCACTAAATATTGATTGAATTGATAGTAATAAGAGGTACAAACAATGTTTATCAGGATTTTGGGGTTTCTGACAATTTTGGGATAATTAAACATGCCAATGATATTCCTGGGTCATATTGACCCAGGTTTATCTGGGCTGTTACAGAAAAACGAATCTGACACCAGGGTTAAGCAATTTTAGAATTTTCCATTATTGTGCCTAGCTTGCAAGACAGTACCAAATGCCATGTCACTTCAACTCAAACAAGCTAACTCCGCCCACCACAATTGAACTTGGGGAAAAAACAAGGTCGCTGCAATGATAGGTCCTAACCTCTGTCAGTCCTTCATATTTAACTTTTTAAATTATATATACAGGTCATTTTCTTATCCATTTAATTTTAGACATGATCCTAAATTACATTGTAATTAACCAGACAAGTATTTGGAGGGGGCGGGTGTAGTAAATTCAGTTGGAAATCTGGGACAGTGTGAGCTTCCAAAATGACACACAAGTTGAGTTGGAGAATGGTTCCAGGCTCGGCCAGGTTCCTCCCACCATACTCCACCAGACTCAGTGTGGTGTTGAGGAATTATTTTTGGCCTGGCGTTGGAGAGTTTTCTATCACCGTACTCTTCTGTGGATGCAACCTGTGGAGATGTCACTGCTGAGGCCTGCAGCCTGACACTGCTGAGGCCTGCCAAGCATGGACCAACATACCAGGCCTTCTTTTACACCTTGTCTGGCTAGGGATAAATCTTTTGTTCGATGTGGATGAAAAAATGTGTGGCTTGACGTAAATTAACCTTTGGTTTGTTTCATTTTAAAAAACAAGCACCATAGTTTCCAAAAATGCTTTGAAATGGTTGTGAAATACTGCAACACTAACACTGCTCAGGGATAATGAGTGTGTGTCTGACAGAACCAGAGAGAGAGGCAGAGAGAGAGGGAGGTGGAAAGAATGACAAAGTAAGAAAATGAAAAACAGATGGAGGGGGTGTTAAGAAGCCAGCTGGCACATCTTTTGTGTGACGTACCAAATTGCCCCCCCCTCTCTCTCTTTCTCTCTCTCTCTCTCTCACACACACACACACACATGCACCACAGCACACAGGCACACACACACACACACACAGACAGAGCTCTCTCACTGTGTCCTTGTAATAAGTGACACTATTTGAGAGATAACAGTGTCCAATGTCAATGTTTACTTTCCTCCCTGGCTGGCAGGATCAGAATGAGCTGGGGAGAATGTGATTAGTAACATTAGTTACACAGAACTACAGGTAGTAATCTTCCTAAGGTTTCCTCATTCCATCTTTATCGGTCCAGGGGCCTGCATCCCTCTGAAAGCTGTGAAATTCCAGAACCTTATATCTCTCATTCTAATAATCAGCCAGAGAAGCCACTGAAACACAATAACAGCCATATTAGCCAATGAAACTCAATAACAGACATATTAACCAATGAAACTCAATAACAGACATATTAACATGCACCCCCAGGCCTGGTCTGCAGGCATGGCACGAGAGACCATGATCTCGCAGAGCGCAATTACTGAGCACTGTCGCAGAGTGCAGTTACAGAGTGGTGTTAAAGGCCAGTGTTATAGCACAGTGTTAAAACTGTGGTTTGCTGAGATGAAGGGATGTTCTGTCTCCTGTTCCATTCTCTCATCTATTCTCCTATGTGAAATTAAATAGTTGAAAGATGAGTGCACACGGCACTGTGCTGTGTGAGGGGAGACACTCTGCACACGGCTCTTCTCCTATCAGGGCTGGCTGGGCTGGTGGGACATGGCTAAACAATGTGACAGAAAATCAGATCACAAATCGGCTTATTTCAAGGCCATCCAGCAATGACACACAAACACCATCAGTTCTGGAATAACATGAGCTTAGAGCGCCCTCCACTGAGAGAAACAGCAGCAGTAGAGCTGGAATGCATCTGAAATCACTTTATTAAACATACACACACTACCACACACACACACACAGACACACACATGCGCACACCCACTAACACACACACACACACACACACACAAACACATACACACAAACAGGCCTGGATTATGATTAAGGAATTTCTGGTGCTATATTACAGTAAAGGATTTCCACAGTATTGTCAATACATCAAACTGGAATGTTTTGGCTCCGATGGAAGGGATACATTGTTAAGAATAAGGACTTTGTGAGTCTAGCAAGTCTAAAGAATCTGTGGTTTAAGCTCCTGTTCTTTGACTGTATTCTCCAGTGGATGAACCTCAAGTGGGTACAAATCTTGTACTGAGCTAATTCTATACTAGATCAGTGTGCTGAGTAGTGACACAGGTAGTAGGAACCATTCATTGGCACAGCACAGACACCAGCGTCCAAACCCACACCACACACACCAGCATCCATACCCACACCACACAGACATCAGCATCCTAACTCACACAGCACAGACAACACCAGCATCCAATCCAAAAATCTGTGTATTAGTTCAACATGATCCTCTGCCTTAGAATCCATGCTAAACCAGAATGCTTTTTTATCTGGAGAAAAAAAATTGATAACCTGAAACCTCTGCCATACTGCTCAAAACAATGTATACTGTTGGAATCACTGGACTGTTGGAATTAAACAATATGTTGTATTTAGCTATAGAAACACTGCATAAAATATGCCCCAGCACCATTGTTTTGAACAGCACTGAGCTGTAACAGAGAGGATCATTCTGTAGTCATGTGACTATGAAATGAGGTCATGGCTCCTGCCCCTCAGGCTACATGCTGTGATCATGTGACCCTTCAGCTCACACACACCATTCAGGCTCAAAGCAACCAAGCCCTGGGGACAGGTTTTATTTATGTATATATCTATTTGACAGGGACAGAGCTCAATAAATGGCATGTCCGCGTCAGTGTGTATAGAGGTCAGATTTAGCAGCTGATTTCCATATGTAGTCCCTATGCAGGCTAGAACAGATACAATGACATGCAAAAATAATTATATAAACAAACTTACAAACATTCTACATAAGCCCAAACAAAAAACAACAACAGCAAAAAAAAAAAAAAAAATTATGTGTGGAAGGAGAGGGACAGTGAGGGATACTTAAAAACAATCCACATAAAATTATAAAATATTATTTTCACAACATTTATTTGATTTGAGCCTATTGAATATGTGTGTATAATATGTGTATAATATGTGTGTGTGTGTGGGGGGGGGGGGCGGGGGAGAGAGAGAGACAGAATGTGAATGTGTGTGTGTGTGTGTGTGTGTGTGAGCTTTGTTTCCCTGCTCCAGATGATCCTGACACATCTTAAAGATCCTGATTGTTTAATCCCTCAATCTGTGCTAATGTGTCTGTGGGACAGCACGTGTGAGACAGCGTCAGAGCATCAGATTGTATATGTGATATGTGAGTGTGTGTGTGTAAAAGAGAGCATGTGTATCAGTGTATTAGTGTGTGAGAGAAAGAGAGTGTGTGTACGTGCATGAGTGTATGTTTGTGAATTTGTATGCGTGCGCCTGTGTGTGTAAGGGTGTGTGTGTGTGTGTGTCAGTGTGTGTATGTTTCCCTGCACAGATCACTGTCTCTGTTTTCAGTGGAGAGTTTTAATAAATAAATATAAAAAATAAGAGTGATAAAATGGGGCCTCATTCCGAGCAGCACAAAATGGCTGTTTGTTCACAGTGGCATCTCTCATTCACAGCCCAACATCTCCCTCTACTGAGCGCTGCTGGAACTCAGACAGGATCTGAGTGCGTCACAGCCCAGGGCTGACCCACATCCCCCCCAGGCTGGCAGGATGTAACACACTGCTCACAGAGGATCGGTTCTCCAGCATGTGTGTGTGTGTGTGTGTGTGTGTGTGATCCACATCCCCCCACGCTGCTCTGCTCACTGATGGTGGGACCTCCAGCGCATTACACACGTGGTCCAAAAGCACTTAAATTCTATAGACAGCGCAACTACAACAATAACAAAACATTCACCACTAGCATCCATTATTTGCTAAATTAATGAATACATGAGAGATGTGTTAATAAACCAAGCCTGGCTATTAGCAGTGCTGTGGGAGCTGAATCTCAGAGATCCCAGACCTCTCTCTCTCTCTGACTGTTTCCCTCCTCCCTCTCTTTCCCTCTGGCTGTTTCCCTATTTCTTTCTTTCTTTCTTTCTTTCTTTCTTTCTTTCTTTCTCTCTCTCTCTCTCTCTCTCTCTGTCTCTCACACACATACACGCACACACACATGCTCCCCCCAGCCCCCTCCCCCCGCCCCTTCCCCCACAGACATTCCCGGAAAGTTAGTTACTGTTCCATCTCCGTCCTCCCCCTCTTTACTTCTTTATCTCCTTAAAAGGGCCGAGAGTCGAGAGGGGAGGTGTGTGCGAGTGTATGTGTGTGAGCAGTAATAGCATGTTTTTCATTGTCTGTTTAGAATAAACACATTTCTTTTCTCCTTTTATTTAAAGTTTGGCATAACTCGTCTCATGTGGATTAAGTTCAGTCTATTTTTAACTTAAAGGCTGACAGATGGCAGACAATTGTTCAGTAAAAATGTCAAACATGGCTCAATAGCGCACCCCTACTGGATTTACAGTTGAACTCATCTTTAAACGTATTCCCCAGAATTACACGTTCTTTCCTACTGAGATCAGATTTCAGTGTGAAAACTGTGAATATGGATCTGTACAAACGAGCATGGCTTCACTGTGCCCACTTTTTTGTGTGTTTTGTGTTTAAAGCCACAGTTGTCGGATTTTCCCCACAGTCACTGGCAGAACACCACAAGCCTCTGCCTTCTCATTCTTAACTCAAGCTCGCGCAATACCTTTTAAAACGATGTATAATTGTGACCAGGAATTGTATACGAGCCTCAAACTAAAAACAAGCACGTGCTTTCAGAACGATAGCTTCTTTGTTCCTGTCCGTCTGTGTGTCGGAAGGGCGTGTTCTTTTCTACAGCCTCGTCCCTTTAAACTTTAAAGCCCACACAATAAAGGGGGGCTGATACCGAGACGCTGTTTAGCCGGTTGCCCCGGGTGACGGGGGGAGCTGAAAGAGGCCCTTTATCCTGTTTTGTGTAAGAAGACAGGAAGAGAGTGGACTGTGGCCAGCGGCAGCTGCCAGCGAGGAAATGGAGTCAGGAGCAGATGGTCGGGTGGGGCCGGGAAAGGGGGGAGGAGTGGGAGGAGCCGGGGAGAGGGGAGGGCTGAGGGGTGTGGCCACAGACCTGCTCACTTGCGCACATCTGGTGTCCGTTTGCTGCAACTGCAGGGCCGAATCTATATTATTTTACATTTAAAGAGTAACTGCAAACTAAAAGGAGAAAAATGCATATGTACAAAAACGTATTCACACCCTTAATAAAATGAAAAAAGGCTGTATAAAATAAACAATACAAGTCATGTTATATGCTAAAAAATGGGAAATTATGTTGTTTTATACTAATACAATTGCTCTGAGAAATAAATGTAACAAGTCATATTTTTTCTCAAAAGGATATGTTACAATTACAGTGTTTTATGAGATTAGTGAACATATTGGGGGGGGGATCTTTCAAGGTCCTTCAGATATTTTGGTATGCTCTTCTGGACTGCCCTTTTCAATTCAAACCACAACTTTTTGTTCGGATTAAAGTCTGATTTTGAGATATGTTTGGCTGCAAATGGATCTTTCAACAATACAATGATCCCAATTATTTTTCTTCCTGGCAGAGGGAACAAGGGTTTTATCAAGGGTGTGAATAATTTTGGAATTCACTGTATATACGTATATAAAAATATATATGCAAAATAAAGCTACATCTATTTATTTATGCAGACACACACACGCATATATATAATTGTCTTTTATTTTTATTTTGCGTATGTGTGTTTTATGTGTATTTAATTATATTTTACTACCTGCAGTGAATAGATAAATCTCTC